>JARHVA010001119.1:2902500-2950000 GCA_037957365.1 Torreya grandis
TGGTGACTCAAAAATCCTTAAACAATCATACATGCTTCAAGTTTTGGTAGTTATCTAGATTAACATGGGTTATCCATGCGACATCATATCTATAACCCAAGAATAACAAATTCATACATATTTTTTAAAGCTTCACTACCCTCCAGTGAAGTAAGATTTCTCCATATGGCATCATCCTGGTGATCTATAGCCTATAGTATTAAAGTACATGGTCAAAACCCAAAGACATCTAGACTAGTGTGGGTCATCCATGTGTCATAATTTCAATAATCATGATTAGTTTGAGCATAATACAAAGTTTCATACTTAGAGAAAGTGATAACTATCTATGTGGCACCATCTCAGTGACTCATACTCTATCATAATAAAGTACATAGTCAAAATTTAATAAACCCCCAGAGGATCAAGATTGATCCACATGTCATAATCCTACTAACATGTGGTATGCACAATAAACAATGAAGAGTTTTACACTCTAGGAAAATGAGTCCATGATATTTTTTAAGTGTCATCATCTAAGGAACTTATTACCAAAGAAAAAAATTATAAGAGAAAAGGTTTGACATTGAGTGGATGAGTGATGCGTTGTCACGTGTCTTTTCCTGAGTTGGGTAATTATAAAAGAACATATTTCTCATAGAAGATAAGCTATGAATTCATAGAAAGGAGACATCTATAATATATTAAGATAATAAAGTACTTAGAAGTAGCTAAAAGATGCCACATGGGAATAAAAAATCTACCAAATGTTGAAAATGCAAAATTCAAATTTAAATGAGAAACAAATAAGAGGGCATCAAATTAAAATATATTATTTGTAATTAATTTTAATGAATCAGAAATTGAATGCATCTAGTTCTTTGAGACAACAAATCTAAGTGGCATATTTGGTTTGTAAAGCATGGTTTTATTACATTTCCCTCTTACTATCCTATGCATTCTATAAATTTGATCTCTATAGAGACTAAAATACTTAGGATTTCTAGAGAAATTAAATTACTTATAGAGTGCTAATGGATTCATCATCTCACACTATTCCTTTCTCTACATTTTCCATTATCGACATTACTGAATTCATGGATACAATGTTTAATTTAGAAACATTGGAGCACCAATTTAAACATTATTCAATCATATGGATAGAATAGGATGCTACAAATCCATACATAACAAAATACAAGATGTCTATATTCACACAATAATACAAGGATGCAATTTTAGGTACTAAATTAGTAGGCCTAGACAACACTATGATGAAGCTAGAGGTAATGCTCTGCATTAATCTGATTTATGAATTATTTGAAAATGGATAAATTTATGGAAAAATATTACACCACTAGTTTAATAAAACCCTATGGCCTACAATAGTGGGAACACATTTAAGAGATATTATAGGCTTCTTATTCCTAATATAACATGTGGCTAGGGTATAGTGAATTTTGTATACACATAATATTTTTTAATTTTATCAAATACTAATGCTTTAAATCTTTAAATAACCTATAGTGACTCAATCTCTTTGAGTGCATACCTTAAGGGGTGAAATAGAAAAGGGGTGGGAAGACCTTTGGTGCTTCACAATATTATTGTCCCTTATTGCCACATTATTACCAATCCATTCATCTCCTAAGACCTTTCCCTAAGCTATTTCTCCTCCCTTTCACATTCCTCTAGTCATTTCCTCTTTCTATCCTTTTTTTTTCTTGATACCCTTTTTACTTACCTAGAAAACTAGGTTGACCTGGTTGACCTAGTGCAACTTGGGGTCACTTTAGCTCTTTAGGCTTGTTAGCCTTCTAGCTGACCTAGAACAGACTTTAAGCATTAACCCAAAAATGTGCTAGGTCTACTAGATCAACCTAGCATAGATGACATTCCTGAATGATTTTAGGATGAGATACTCCTATATATACAAGGTCATTTTGGTCATTATTAATAATTTGCAATATAGAGTTATTATTCACTCCAACTTCTTCATAATCTGCTCTTCCACCATTCTACTTAAGAAGTCTTAGCTTAGGATTCTTATTTGGAGAATCTAGTCTTGTGGATAGGTCTTGGATGCTTTATCCTAACAAAGTGATCCTTATGAATCACAACAACCTATTATGAAGCCCCATTGGCTAAGGAAGAGATTGAATCATGATGGGTTCACATTCAGGTAAGTATATTCTAACTTTGTTCTCCTCTCTTTAGTAGATAAAATTAGCATAAGTGTTGGCTCGAATAATATTACTCTTCATATTATATGTATTAGGGTGTTACTCATACATTATTTGAAGTTACCTATACATATTTGATTGCTTTGCATCTAACCCCTCACATTATGCCACAAGCTTTGGTGTGAACTATATTAGTTTTAAATTTATTAGAATATTTTACTTTCCTATTTATTAGCATAAGTGAAATATCAAATCATAGGACTCTTTTAGGTTTGTTGTGTGATTGTCTTAAACTGTGGGATTTGTAACCCTTCCTAGCATGATATGTTCTCACAAGTGATCTCCTAATCAGTTCTAGTGGATCTCCATATTAGTCATGCTCCCACTTAATAAGTGTATACCAAATCAGAAGTGCAAGTGTGCTTTATCTTATCCAATCTAGGATTAATTCATGTACATCATGTAATTTTGATTACATACATTCTGGTGAACCTGAGGTGAATCAAATCCTTGCAAGATTTGTTCATTTTTTCCTTCATTTATATAATTATTTTTATCATCATTTATGTCATATATTTTGACATACTAGTTCAATTCTATTGACCTAGTTATTTTTCTTTGTGCATAAGAATAGGAAACTAGATCGATTAGCTTGACCTAGTACATGTTTTCAACACTTTTTAGACTTTTAGTTCAGCTAATTATTTCAAATTGGTTGGCCTAAAACATTTTCAACTACTTTATAGCAAGTTCATGTACATCTTGGTTGATTAGATCAACCTAATATAGGTTTTAGTTTTCTAGACTTTCATATTAGCCTACTAGTTTGACCAGCTCGCCTTAATGCATTTTTAGACATCCTATTCATTAAAATAGGTTAATCAAGTCAACCTAGTGCATTTTCAGTACTTTTTTAGTAAGTTTATATATTGATTAATTGACCAACTTAGCTAAATTTACAAGTTTTTACCAATTTTCTCTAAGGTTATAGATCAACAATCTCCTGCATCTCCATCTCTAAACCATCAAGGTCAGTTTCTATTTTATTTATATCTTTCTATTATGTATTTTCCTTTCATAATTTGCAATCTTTAAAACTACCCCTACATAGTCAAGTAGGTCAACCTGGTCAACCTAGTTCTAGTTTATTTCATAACTTTCTATCACCTTTATCATCTTCCCTACATCATCATGAATCTAATACATTTTATGGTTTGTAAAATAGATGAGTAAAACTAAAGATATAGGAAAAACAAGGAACATATTTATTGTACTAGGTTGACCTTGTTAACCTAGTGCTTTTTTGACCTCTGTACACTACACTAGTTGACTTGGTCAACCTTGTACATTGTATAGGCCTTGTCTTCTATGTTAGGTTGACTAGGTTAATCTTATACTATTTTTTTCCTTCTTTAGTTTCTAATTTATATTTTTGCCTTCCCTATATGTCTAACTTAATTCTTATCTATCTAACTTAGTTATTTATATCTATTTATTATTCTTATTATTTATCATTCTTTTCCTTTTAAACTCAAATGTCATATCCCCCATTAGAAACCTCTTGGATATCCTAAATCCATTTAGGCACTCTATGGGGTTCTCTTTTCTTCTTATTCTTTCCTATCTCTTTTTTCTCTTTTTAGCTTTTGGGGCATCTTGTGATACCCATCCACACATTACTCTAGCCTTTGGGATATCTTGCGATGCCCACTCTTATTTTCCATTACATGCTACCAAACTAATTCAAATTCAAGAAAACTTTCAAGAAACATAAGCTTGTCTCTCACATGCTCATCATTTATATATCCATTAATGTAGGATCCTTATCCTTTTTATCATGTTTTCTATATATATCTTTCTAAGACTTTTTATAGGTTACTTAAGCATGGGTTTCTCCCTTTGTAGTAGTCCCTCTTTTTCACAAACCATTAGTCCTTCATTTTTGGCCTTTTGGTTTCTTGATGTACCATAGTCTTCATTATCTTATTTTTCATTCTCCTTCTATTTACCAATTTTGATTTGGTGCCCCTTAGGATTTTATTTTATGATTTGCTTCATAAGACCATGGATAGTGTACACACCTAAAATTGACCACTGATAACCTCCAATTAGGCTTTTGGCTACTTTCCACCTAAAATGCAAATTTAATCTAAAAACTCTAAAACATGCTAAATGATGTGAAACTAACATATTCAAGTGTTGATTTTGGCTAGGGTATCCCTAAATGGGAAAATACAATTTATGGGCTAGCTAACTTTGATCAGTTCATTTCAAGTCAAAATGCTAAATTTGCACCTGGATGCTCTTGATTGCTCTTCCCTATCAAATATTTTACACAAGACATGTGCCTTTGTTATTTGTTGTTGGTAACATCTTTAATGGTAATATGGTTCCAAATCATCTGACATCACCTTTTAAATCCAATCCAGTTAAAATTTGGACCAATAATAAGACATTATGATTAATTTGGGTAATTTGTGCACAAAGTTCTTAATCATGCTTAAGAGCTAATTAACCCAAATCAAGGCATAATTGATAAATCCATGAAAAAAATTTAAATACTTATTTTTGGAAATGAATATTGAATATATGCATCATTAAGTGACCTCATTTTTTAGGAAGACATCCCTAGGCCATAAATGCCACAAATATCAAGATTCATGCCTCCCATGCCTCATCAATGCCCTCCATGCCTCTTAATTGCCCTTTCTTCTAATGCCATGATGAGGATAATTACAAAATTAATTCCAAAAATTGAATTAATCCTCAACTATACATCTCAATCTTGAGATGGATGGTTCAGGTTGATTCATATCAAATTCAAAAATCTATAAATAGGAGGCCTCACAACATCATTTCTAAGTTTTTTAGATGCAAATTTATAATGCCAAATTGGTTCCAAAAGCTTCAATAAATTAGTGTTACCATGCCAAATTTAATTCAAGACAAGTCAATCCATAAGCCAAAGGTGCCAAGGAGAAGAGGAGATAGCCAAGCCTCCTTTGATGAAGACTTCATGAGCACAAGCCAAGTAAACCACCACTACAAATCAATTTGGAGCATCCAAGGAAGGTGAAGGAATTCTTGTGTTTGATTCCTTAACTTTTGGTTGTTTTTTTCATTTGCTTTTTTAAAATAATCTCTCCCTAGTTTCTATGCCTAGAGATGTTATGCTATTAGTGTATTTATTTCATCTTTTTTTTTTTTTTGAAACTAACACCATACTAACCATCTTCTCTTGAGTCAAATTCCTAGATCACATAATGGCACACCTGATGGGACTAGACACATCTCACACCTAAAGGAGATCCTTTTGAAAATCTAAAATATTTATTTATGCCTTTAAAACTTTTGAAAAGTGATTTTCTAACTTTATTTTGCCATTTTTGGTTTCTATAGTTTTACACAATAATCGACGTCAACAAAAATACTAACATTAGTTACCTGAGTTAACTGACATCAGTTAGATTGTGGTTAGCCATAACCGATGTCGGCCTCTATGTTTTTCCAAAAAAATAACCTTGAGAACTACTTTTCCAAAGTTTATCATTTCAAACTCAAAAGGGCTTCAAAGCTATATGGCATGCTAACAATTTTATTTTAGGATCAAGCTTAAAATTTGATTAGGAACCTTGTTTTGGGTATTTAACAAAGAATTTATATGTTTTTGATAAATTTTTTCAAATTTTTTAACTAATACCAAGGGGTCAAATGAACACCACCAAACATTTTATTTGGATTTAAAATTGGACACACTTATTAATTCTTGCTTGCAATAGTTGTTTAATCAAATCTTGTTTGGAAAAAAGAGGAATGTTGCGTGTATGCTCTTCCATTTATCCCCTATAGGGAACCCTTAGAATCAAAAGTGCCATTCTTATTTCAAGTAGCATAGTCTAAGGATTAGAAAAAAAGTCATCTAAAGCACTTCTCAAAAACTCATCAAAGCTTGGGTGACCTTAAAAATGACCCTAAAGCCTTTCTAATTTCATGCTTTATTTAGTTGTATGTATTTTGGCTTACGAGGGGGAATTCATCACCTCCCACAAGTTCTTTAGGGAAACTTCAACCTAGGGTTTCATCTCTTGGCATTGACTTCATTTGGCTCCTTTGGAGTTGCACAAAAGATGTAGTGGCACTTTGGACATTGCACTACACTGAGAAAACAATAGGATGTAGTGGTTATAAAAAAGACTAGACCTTTTTGTAACAAGCCAAGTGATACAGACCCAAAATAAATGATTTTTTTTTGCATTGTTTGGCATGAAAGTCATTGTGTAATTGGTTCCCCTAGATCATTCAAAAACTTTTTAGATTTTAGACAAATCCCTAATTACTGTGGAAGTATTATTGGTGTAATGTGTGCCTCAAGGTCCATGTCATAGTACTATCATTTGAGAGAAGGGGGGTTATAAAAACCCTACTATATAATGTGTATTTACTTTTGGATTAACACTTAAAATCCTCTCAAATGATGTATATATTGACAAATTCCAAAAATACCAAGCAACCTTGTTAGTTTAGGATCTAAGGGTGATTAATTAGTTGGTCTTGTCCTAGATTAAAGTCTTGTTTGGAGTCAAAACTTGGTGTAAACAAACAATCCCAAACCAAAATTATATTCCAAATTTTCCTTTAAACAAAGAGGCATTATGCTACCCACATGAGATCATCAATTTTCCTTGTTCAAAGTTCATCGAAAGCTTGAGAGTCATATCATCCACTTTGGTGTAGTTATGCTACCCAATTGAGTCTATACCTTTACCAAAGTTTTTCAAGTCCTTCACTTATAATTTAAATTTGAAATTACACCTTTACAAGTTCATGTGGTTGATGTGTTAAGTGGGTTCACCATTTTCACTGAACTTGAGGGAACTTAGGTTTAATTTCCAATTTGGGTTGAAGGTTGTTTAAGACTCATAATCATTGTCATCACTTGATAGACTTAAGCCATTTTGTGTTAAACACTTGCACTTTGAGTTATACTCCACAAAATTTTGAGTAAATAAAGGTAGTGTTATGTTGTCAAAATTGTGGAAAAATGTCTTCGCCTTAGAGAGTTTTTGAAACAAACTCTTTGTTACACATTTTAGGTAGTATAGAATCATTACACTACCCAAATCATTTCAAATTTTGTTTCATAGACCCTCTTACATATAATTCCAAATTTGTTCCTACATTTTTAGGCCAATCCAAGTATACTTTGGATACTTTGTCTAAAGGATAGTTATATTGTTCACCTTTTTTAGCTTGTTTATTAAAAGAATGAAGTTTTATACCATTATTTATGAGAAAATAAACTATTGATAAAGTGCATTTTATTTCATACCTTATACCTAGTTGATCAAGTTCATGACCAAGAATCAAATGCCTAGTGTTTGTTAGAAGTGTTTCAAATCTGTTAGATTAAAACTTTCATCTATTTTCAAAGTCTAGCTTTTGATGTCATTTGGCCAAGAGTCCTAGCACATGCCTTATTTGAATCTAGCTTTTGATGTTGCATTTGGCCAAAAGACCTAATAGCTTTTAAATTCTTAGATTATACTAATTTGAAACACTTCAACCTTAGAGTTTGTTATTTTGATTTTTTGGTCCATTTACTTGCTTATCTTTGTGTGAACGGTGAAACAGTAGATATTTTACACTAGCTTGTTTCCTCAAAAATCTTTACATAAACTTTTTGATCCTTTTGACAAATATAGACCAAGTTGAAGGCATCATTTGTTTTAGATTGTCTTTTTTAGAGTTTTTATAGCTCTTTGACCTTTTACCATAAAGCATTGGCTATGGATCCCAACATGTATTCCTAAACTCATAGTGGACTCATGTACAATATAGGGATTAGTAATGTAGTTGTGTAGGAAGAAATGGTGCAAGACACCTACATAGATAATATTACTTATGAGATGGAGTCTTAACCTTCTTATAATACTCAATCAGGAACACAAAGCCAAGATCCATTAGTTAACTATCTGGTTAATAGACTACCTTATTTAGAGTAAGACCAAGAGCAAACCATGTAATATCTAACTATAATACCCATAGTGGATGAGCCAATTATTCAACAATCATATTATACTAATATGACTTTCACATGTGATCCATTTTTATTTGAATGACATTTGTTAGAGAACAAGGATGAGATTTTGGTTAGAGCCATAGAGGCAAGGGCCAAGTTTCTGGTAGATGTCCCCCACAAAAATTTTCCAAGTCTAGTAAGAGTGCCCCATAATATCATTTATGATCAATAGGCCTATTCTAACAATCCTATGGCTCTAGTCCAAATAATGTATCAAGACCCCAAATATCCAATCGAGGAAAAAACATCATAGAAGATCACTTTAAATAAATACAAATTACATACTAAACCTACCTAAATTTAGCACGTGATTTCAGTCAGATAAACATGGTGAGTAAGTCCCTCATTGACCTAGTACCTTTAATAGGAGTAAAATCCAAGTTTTGACCCATTTATACAAACTACTTTGATAGATAACTTGATGCATATGCCCATTATTGAAGAAGTGTCTCCAACCTCTACATTGAATAGTGAGCCAAATATAGTGGACAATGTGAAAATAGCATCCAATCCTGAATAAAGTGGTACTAACACACAAACAACTAGCCAACAACATGTGCATATAGTTAATCCCATGAGTAGATCATCATACCAAGGAATAGGAGTTTCTACATCCCAACCTCAACCAGCTAATTCCTCAAGTGTACAACCTATGGGATTAAGTAATCAAATAATGACCAATGTCACACCTCAATGATACAATGTGATGAATCCTACTCCCCCTCAATAAGGAGCAAGTGGTATTCCATAAAAATAGACACAACCTAGTATATCAACACAACAAAGGACAAATACATTATCAACTCAATTAGGGGCAACTAATATTCCTCCTCACCATGTAATAACAAATATACCTCTTCAGTCATAAAATAATATGCCAATTCAAAACCAAGAAATTACTAGTCAATAGCATGCAAATATTGGTTAGTGATAGATTTCAAATCTATAACCTACTTTCACTTCTTCACAGGGATTCATGAAACAAGGAGGTCCCCATGTTTTTCAAGTACCTATTAGACAACTGATGGATCAAAATGTGCCACAAATTTAGAGACAAGGTCTTAGTCCATAATTTCCCACTCAATAACAAGGTTTGATTAGTCAGTAGCATGTCCCTTTTCAACCATAGAAGGCACATTATAGTTATATCCCTCCATCCCAACCAAAAAATCCCCCAGGTCAAACCTTTATCACCAACCCAAACCAGAATATTATGAAACCAAATTTGAAATTTATAGTAAATACTAATCCATGTATGTGTAATCTTGGCCCATTCCCCAACCCAACTAATGTATCCCAACAAGTTTATCCATCATGCCATGGTTAAAGTGTCCCACTTATGACCTCTCAGCCATTTACTCAAACCAAAATTCTCCCTCAAACCAATATCCCTTCTAGTTTCCTATGCCAAGAATTACAATAGATGAAGGATGTAATTGTTGCTATTCATGTGGGGAATTAGACTAAAAATTTCAAATTAGATGATGTGTGTTCCTATTTTTTCAACATGGAGTACTTGTAGATACCATTTCTTCTAGGATACGAACCACCCAAATTCAACAAATACAAAGGGAAAGATGACCCTAAGGCCCATTTGACTGAATTCTTTATTGCATGTTAGTGAGTGGCATATAACAACATATACCTTATGTTTTTGTTTCCAAGGAGCTTGGGTAGACAAGCCTTGGAGTGGTTTTTGAATTTTCCCAAGAATTTAGTAACAAACTTTGATGATCTTTCTGATAAATTTATACAATACTTTTCCTATAATCTTGAGCTTGAAATTTTCTTAGTGGACCTGACACAAGCAAAGAAAAAAGATGAGGAGAGTTTTACAAGTTATTTATAGTGATGGAGAGCCCTTGTAATTCATTTTACCCATGGTTTACCAGATAAATAATTAACCACTATGTTTACCAAAAAATTTCATAGTGAGATATCTTACCATCTGGAGTTACAATGTGCACATACGTTCAAAGTGATCATTGATAAAGGTTTGTTGATTGAGTAGGTGCTCATCAATAAAGGATTCATAAAATTTAATTCTACCAATTAGGGAAATATCCAATAGCAACATCCTAATCAAGTGCAAGCAATGTAATCGGCATAGGCCAATAACCAAAAAAAAGACCAAAGCAATTCAACCAAAATAGGAATATTGTGGGATATGGAGTAACCAAATATCATTATGTCCAAACTATGTAGACATCATCCACACCACCTTTTTAGCTTACTCATACCCAACAAACTCTCTAACCAATGTGGCAAGCATAATAATCAAAACATGTATAGTAACCTTTACCATTACAAACCCCTCCTCCTAAGAGAATCATGCATGCATGTCATGTCTTTAGTGACCTAGGAGAACCTATTGAATCTATATTTCATAATCTTGCTACTAATAATTATATTAGTTGGCCTATACCGAATCATTACCCACAAGACATTCCTTTCCCTGATTGGTACTATGAAAATGAATTTTGTGATTATCATTAGGTCAATGGGCATAATCTATGAAGATGTGTCCAAATTAAGCATTTAATTGACAATATATTGGAGAATAGGGAGATAAAATTAGATAATGGTGCTTCCACCTATAATCAAACTCTTGGGATTTATCAAAACCCTTTTCCATGACATAACAATCAGTAACAGCAAAATAATCAGCAATAATAACAATAATGACCAGTACAACAACAAAATCAATAGTATCAAAATCAAAGGCCGAACCAACAAAATCAGTATCAAAACCCACAAAAATAGAATAATGGACAAACCTAAGGTCAAAATGGTAAAAAACAAAAAAATTACCATGTAATTACACATTACTACAATAGGATTGTAGGTCATATTATAGGGGTATCATTAATACCATCTCTATTAATCCTAAACCAAGCATTAATCAGCCTAGACCATTTCTAAAAAACATATTTGGCCAAATTACATGCATAATCCTTATTTAACCTAGGATTACATATAGAAAAACTATAATACTAAGACTTACCCTTTTTGATCTTATAGCAACAACTCATTCTTGTCACGTGACCACATGCAAGTGCACTGATAATTGATACTTGTCTTATCTAGTCCCATACCATTTCCAATAGAAGTTAGCAATAATGGTCTAGTATTTAATCTTGATTTTGTAATCACAACTCAGATGTCAAAGATTACTATCCTAGGCCCATAACCATCTACCACTTTTCCTATCATCCAACCAACCATTTAGCCTCAGAATAAACCACTCACTACTAACCAAGACAAGAGGTTTGATATTATGAAAAAATTATAGAAGGCACTAGCACAAATATCTATCTTAGATTTGTTATGAAAATCAATAATCCAAAAGAACATCTTGAATGAGTTCTTGACCCAATCCACTATTTCTAGTGACATATCCCTTGATAAATTTTAAGCTTTGGTTGGATACCTAGCTCCAGCCCAATAAGTCACATTAAACCAAAGTGATATGTCTTCCCTTGGCCAACTCCATAACAATCCATTATACATATAGGTTTATATAAAATGGCATAAGGTGAAATGTGTCCTTATAGACAATGGATCTGGCCTCAATATAGTGTTTGTAAAGCTCATTAGGCTTCTTGGGTACATAATGATAGATCTCTAGCCAAAAATAATAACTATCAAAGCCTATGATAATCAAGAAAGAGAATCACAGGGCACCATTAGTTTGTTAGTCATCATTGGGTCTTTGACCTATGATACACTTTGTCATGTGTTTGATCTAGATTTATCATATAATATGCTTTTAGGTAGGCCTTGTTTACATGAGATTCATTCACTCCCGTCAATGTTGCACCAATGTATCAAGTTTTCCTATTCAGCGATGAAAGTGAATATTCCAAGAGATTTACACCCATATGAATATTGTAAGCATCTTGAGGCCAAGTTTCAAAGCTATAATTATCAATATAGCATGAATCCAAGTTCCAAATAGGATAAAGGAAAGGCTATACTTATTGATCCTTCACTAAATAATTACATAGATTATAATACCTTGGATTCCCTTTCCCACATGCCACCTCTTAAAGCTTCCAATCATTTCACCATTTCAGATAATGGACCAGGAGAATATGTGACCCATGATACATTTCATATTGTCAATCTTCCTCAGAATCTAAAAACCTTTGGGTGACCTAAAGTCACTCCACATAGGCATTGGCAACAAAAGAGTAAAGATATGGGACCTATCACATTTATACTAGCATCTAGCCTAGAACCTAACCCTCTTGAAGGAGACGAATCATGTTTATACAATAACAACTAGGCTTATTGTTATAAATGTACAAAGCATCTTATTCCCAATAGGATCATGGAGCATCAAAAATATGAAGGAAGAGGCCTCAGACTGAATCAGCAAGGAACCATTAGACCATTTTCTATGACCAAGTATGAAAGACCTTATGGACTTGGATTAAACCACCTGGGGGTGATGCCACATATCTTATTCAAACTCTATCACCAGTGACTAGTGATGTTGATAGCGAAGTAGAGTCTGATCATAGCCTCACCTTTGATGACCTGGTTGAAACCAACTTATTTAATAATAATGTCATTTGTACCCTTACCTTAGTTATTCATCACAACCCATTGCCATTATGTTATTCCAAACTAACAGATTGGAACCAACAAGAATCCACTCTATCGATTGATGAGTTTCAAAATGATGAGGCATTTTATTAGGCCTTGGAGACAACATTTTGTTGGGAGATCACAAATCAATATTCTCAATCATATTAGATCCTACAACCTATTTTGGAAAGCAAGTAAACACCCTTAGCCAAAAATAAATAAATAAAACATTGAGGTCCTAAAGTGAAAACCTCTTTGAAGCACTTTATAACTAGGGAAAAAGTAAAGATAAAGGCTAGTCTAGTGGTGAAAACCTATTTCAGGCACCATTAAATGGGGGTGTTCATTTTTCTTTGAATTTAGACTAGGAGACCACCAATGATGAACTTGCCTAAAGATCTAAATTTAGCTTTGAGAAATAACAAGTATTTGATCAAATTCTTCAAGAATTTTTTACTATTTTTGTTACATGGCCAGATCCCCCATTAGGGGACTCAGATTCATCATGCCTAGGAGAATTTGAAGAGCAAGTCTTAATAAAGGACTCTGACATAATCCAATAGTTCAAGTCATTTCTTATTATCCTAGAAGATGGTTTGACCCTTTAGTTTAAGATACAATAGAGGTAAACATCAAGACTCTAAGCCTAAAATGGATAAAATTAGGCATGTTCCTCACTGAGGAGGAATGTAACATCTTTACATCTCTATTGAGAGAATTTGTAGATATATTTGCATGGGGCTATTCTTACATGCTAGGTTTAGATATCACCTTAGTTCTATACCACCTCATGGTTAATCTTGATGCCAAACTAGTAAAACAGAAGCTACATAAGATGCATTCTCGTATTATTTTATTAGTAAAGAAAGATTAGGAAAAACTCTTAGAATCAGGATGTACCTGATCCATTGACTACTAAAAATGGATCTCTAATGTGGTACCTATTAGTAAAAAGTCTAAAGGAATCAAAATTTGTACTATTTTTTGAGACATCAACAAAGCTTGTCCTAAAGATTATTTTTCATTGCCTAATATTGACATGATCATCAATTCCATGGTATTTTATGAAATGCTTTCACTCATGGATGGATTGTCAAGATACAATCAGATCAAAATAGTGCCAAAAGATCATCATAAAATATCATTCACCATTACATGGGGAACATTTTTTATTAGGTAATGTCATTCAACCTTAAGAATTCTAGAGCTACATATCAAAGGGCCATGACTATCATATTCCACGAAATGATGCATGATATTGTTGAAGACTATGTTGATGACATATTAAAAAATTCAAAACTAGGGATGACCATCTAGCAATGCTATGTAAGATATTTGAAAGATTACGAGAGTACAAAGTCAAACTCAATATAAAAAAATGTGTGTTTGGTGTAACTTTAGAAAAATTACTTGGCTTCATGGTGTCTCATCAAGGTATTGAAGTTGATCTGGTTAAAGTCTATGCTATAACTAAGATGCCACCACCAACCAATTTAAAACAACTTCATATTTTACAGGGAAAGATCCCATCAATATAAATTTTCATCTCTCAATTAGCAAACAAGTGCCATACATTTACACATATTTTGAATAAAAGAGTTGAATTTCACTAGGATGATCACTACCAAATAGCTTTTCAATAACTCAAAGACTATCTTGTCAATCTACTTGTTTTATTACCTCCTATGCTAAGAAAGCCATTTTTGTTTTACCTATCAGCTACTGATCATGCCTTGGGGGAACTCTTGACTCAACATGATGATAATGAAAAATAACATTTTGTATACTACTTAAGCCATACCTTGATTACATATGAACATAACTATGCACCTGTTGAAAAATCTTGTCTAGTCATGGTTTTTGTAGCTTAGAAATTACATCATTACATGTTGAATAATAAAACCATGGTCATTTCAAAGGTATATGCACTCAATTATCTACTATCCAAAACAACTTTATAAGGTATAATGGCTAAATGGATCATGTTTCTCAGTGAATTTGACATAGAGTATGCCAATCAAAAGGCAATCAAAGGATAAGTTCTTGAAGATCAACTTGTTGAAGCACCTCTCATGGACACCCAACACTCAAGTTTCAATTTCCTAATGAATCCATAATGATAGTCATTGATACACCCCTTGAGGAATAGCCTTGGAATCTTTATTTTGATGGTTCATTCACTACACATGGATTGGGGGTAGGCTTATTGTTTATTACACCATAGGGGGGTCTAATCCCTAAATCATTCAAAATTAGCTTTCCTTATACAAATAACATGGTTGAGTATGAAGCACTTGTTGTAGGAATTTGACAAGTAGTTCATTGAAATATATCTCATCTCCAAGTTTATGGTGATTCTTAGTTAATCATCAATCAAGTAATTGATCATTTTTAGACTAAAGATGGCAAGCTAGTTCCATACAAAGCCATGGTCGACACTCTTAAATAGCAAATTGCCAAAATTTAGTTTGAGTATATACCAAGGGTAAGTAATAAATTGTAGATTCCATGGCTACTATTGGTTCTCTAATTTGACAAATAGTTAAATTTAGAGAGTATCAATTCCTCATCAAGAATTTGTTAGCACCAGCTCATGAACCTTTAACCATTGCCATGATTTATGATATTATTGGTTTTAATTCTATCTAGTACTCAAATATTTAAAATTACCTTCATGACAAATTTCAACCACCTAACCTCTCTTGAAAACAACCCAAAGCCTTCATTCATCATTCCACTCATTATACTCTACTTGGATCCACCCTTTATCATCATAGTTTTGATGAAACTCTGCTTCATTTTTTAACTTTGGTAGAGTCTACATTAGCATTAATATAAGTTCATGAAGGAGTATGTGGAGCCCATTCTCATATGGAAATCCTCTCCCAAAAATCTCTTGCATATTGGTTATTATTGGCCCATAATATATGCAGATTCCAATACATATGTAAATAAGTGTGACAAATGTCAACGGTATGTTAATTTGATTCATGCCCCAACAAAAAATCTGAAATTGATGTTGACACCATGGCTATTTTATACATGGGGACTTGACCTCATTGGGAATATTAACCCCACTTCATCTGATGACCATAAACATATCCTTACCACCACTGAATGTTTCACTAAGTGGGTTAAAGCTATACCCCTCACATGACTAGAAATCAAATTTCCAAATTCATCTTCAACCATCTCATTTTTTGCTATGGTATACCTTATGACATTATATCTAATAATGGAGGATCATTAAATATAAGGATGTAGACCATCTATGTACTGAATATAACATCACATAGTACTTTTCTATAGCATATTACCCTCAAGGTAATGGCCAGGCTGAGGCATCCAACAAAACCATTGTCAATATTCTCAAAAATATTGTTAATGATGTTAGTCATGATTGGTACCTCTAGATATTCCCTACCCTTTGGGCATACCAATCATCATACCCCCATAGGAGTCACTCCATACTCACTTGTTTATGGAACTGAAGCCATCATTTCCATTCAGGTCAAATTACCTTCACTATATGCATCTCTTTCAAGCATGTCCTAGATGATCATGACTATCGAGTAACTCATCTACAAGAGCTAGACCTACTGGATTAGAAATACACATCTACGCTCAAAAATATTCAAGCATATTAGAAGCAACTCAAAGGCCACTATAATCAATATGTCAAGTATAAAACATTTAAACTTTGTGATCTTGTTCTTAAATAAAACCAAAAGAATACCATGGCTAAGAAAAAGCATAAAGGGAAATTCAAACAAAAATGAATAGGGCCTTTCATCATCACTACAAATTATGGATCAAGAGCATACAAGCTTGCCACACTAGATAGAGTGGAACTTCTAGAGCTGATGAATATTATGCATCTCAAGTGGTACTATGCTTGAGCACTAAGGTGTATTATCTATAAGGACCATTTTAGTTATGCCTTTTTATCACTATTCTTCTTTGTACAAGTACCATCCTTATCCATCCTCTTTATCATTTCCACTTTCCATTTTCAACCTACCAACCCCATGTGTTCTATATCCTAGCCTATTTGACCTTGGTTTTTGTCATCCATTCTATATTTTTAGCATCAAGGTATCTAGTCAGTTTCATCAATTGGTTCAAGTAATTCAGATAGAGATCATATTTTGGGATAGTATGCTAGAAGTTTTGATAGTTGCATCCTTCGTTTGTTATTATTTCTTACCACTATTCTTACTACTAATTATAACCACCTTTGGGAAAATTAGTACCTTTGATCTATGTCATTATGTCTTGATTATAACCACTTATGGGTAAACTAGGGACAACCTAACCTTGACGTACCAACTTACCACTTCCTATGTCATACTATGTCTTTCTACACACTGTGCCTATTTTGTTTGAATTGACTACTATACTAGTTGAATTCCTCTATTTTAAGGGTAGAACTATAGTGACTTGAGGTCCTACTATAGGATTATGTAGGCAATACTCAATACTTGTTGAGGTTAGCTTAGTCACCCTTAAACCACACTCTCATCATTTTGCAAACAACCTAAGCCATGCTCTTATCATTTTGTGAGCAACCTTAGCTATGCTCTCACCATTTTATGAGCAACTTTAGCCATGTTATCTCTATTTTTTGAGCAACCTAATGTATGCTCTCATTGTTTTTTGAGAAACCTTAGCCACACTCTCACCATTTTATGATCAACTTAATCCATGCTCTCACCAATTTTTGAGAAACCTTAACCATGCTCTCATCATTTTAGGAATAACCTAAGCCACACTCTCACCATTTTACAAGCAACCTAAGAAACATTCTCACCATTTTGTGAGATTAAACCATTTAGTGTCTCATCTTTCTTGATTTAGTTGAGACACTCTAAAACACTTCCAAAAACATTTAAAATTTTGTTAGAAAAGATCAAAAACATTGACCACTTCTTTGCCTTAAGGATTCTAGGAACCCTTACTACGTTATAAGAAAATCCCTTGTCATTTAGTTTCCCCATATTTTTTGGCCTTTTCTCTCATTCACTTGCCATTTTCCAAGACCATTCCTATTCTTCAATCACATCCATTCTATTTTTTTCATTAGTTATCAAATTCTTCCCGTTCCCTAGGAGAACTACATTTGGCCTAAAGTTTTTTATTGGATATTACATCCATGGAACTATGTAAGAAGCATCCACTTACCTAGTGCATCTAGAACTATCTCAGACACCCCCTTTCCTTTTATTTTATTCCCTCATTTTATTTTATTTTTAAGTTTTCACCTATTTTCTAGGGGCAATGTTCATAGGGTTTTCATTTACATTGTTTATCTGTTTATTTCTACTTGTTTTATTTTTTTGTCTGCCCATTTATTTGCTTTCAACACTATTGCCTTGATTCAATTTATGTGTGTTCATTGGGTGATCCATTTCCCACACTTACACTTGAATCTATCCATACATAGATTTTTACATTATCATCATGGTTTCTATCATTAGTGCATTATTTTTTTATTGAGAATTGGATTATGGGAGTTATTCCTCATGCATATTTTAGCCAAGTCCTCATGATGTTATATCATGATGCATACTGACATGTGCTACAACAAACCTAAGCTTCAATAATTCTATTCAACAATGGAAACATCTCTTTGGCATCGACATCTTGATTCAACCCCAATCATATCCCAAATAGAGTAATTAACCATGAAATAATTATAACCTTTATTAGTTTGGATGAGCATCTCCCCACTAGTAGGTTGTTCCAATCCATAATTACCCTTTGTGTTAAGTTATCATCATCCTCAACCAAGTTTATCATGTTTTCCATAATCAGGGTCCAATGATTATAACTGCTTATGGGAAAATCATTGCACACCATCCCACCTACATTTCTCAATGATTATAACCACCTTTGGAAAAATTATTATGTTGCACCACTTTACTTTTTTTTCCTATACAAGGGCATGTTTGTATCTTATTTGTCTATCCTAACTAGGGCAGCTCCATCTTCTCAATGCTTATAATTGCCATTGGGAAAATCATTGTGTTATCATACCACATTGCCACTATCAGGGTACAACATTTATAACCACCTTTGGGTAAACCATTGTACACCATCCCACTTGCATTCTCAATGATTTTGACTACTTTTTCACTATCATTATTTTTTCACCCTATCATCTTTCCTTTCTTTGGTCCCCTCATTTCACTTCTTTATTTTTGAGGGACCATTTACCAACTTGTTTATGCGAACCATTTCCTCAAGGGGGAATCATATAGTTAGTTTATCATCATTACAGTTGTAGGCATATAGGACCTTTTAATTATTTGAGAATATTTTATTGTGCTTATATCTTGCAATGCCTTCCCAAATAGGAGAAAACTATAGACACCTAAAACTGGCCATTGATAACCTCCAATCAAGGTTTTTGCTAATTTCCACCTAAAATATATAATTTGTCTAAAAACATTAAAACATGCTAAATGATGTGAAATTTATATTAAGTACCAATTTTGGCCATGGTATCCCTAAATGGGGCAATGTAATTTATGGGCCATCTAACTTTGATTAGTTCATTTTGAGTTAAAATGCTAAATTTGCACCTAGATGCTTTGGATTGCTCTTCCCTATCAAATATTTTGAACAAGAATATGCCTTTGTTATTTATTGTTGGAAACATCCTAAATGGGAATATTGTTCTAACACATCTAACATTACCTTCTAAATCCAATCCAGTCAAATTTTGGACCAATAATAAGACATTCTAATCAATTTGGGTAATTTATGCACAAAGTGCTTAATCATGCTTAAGAGATAATTAACCGAAATCAAGGCATAATTGATAATTCCATGGAAAATTGTTAAATACTTATTTTTGGAAATGAATATTGAATATCTACATCATCAAGTGACCTCATTTTTTGGGAAGACATCCCTAGGCCATAAATGCCACAAATATCAAGATTCATGCCTCCCATGCCTCATCAATGCCTTCCATAATGCCCTCCATGCCTCTTAATTTCCCCTTTTTCCAATGCCATGATGAGGATAATTACAAACTTAATTCTAAAAATTTAATTAATCCTCAACCACACATCTCAATCTTGAGATGGATTGTTCAGGTTGATTTTGATCAAATCCAAAAATCTATAAATAGGAGGCCTCACAACATCATTTCTAAGCTTTTTAGATGCAAATTTATATGGCCAAATTGGTTCTAAAAGCTTCAAGAAATTAGTGTTACCATGCCAAATTGATTCCAAGCCAATCCAAACCACAATCCAAAGGTGCTAATGAGAAGAGGAGGTGCTAATGAGAAGAGGAGATAGCCAAGCCTCCTTTGATGAAGACTTCATGAGCACAAGCTGTGAAAACCACCACTACAAAGGCATTTGGAGCATCTAAGGAAGGTGAAGGAATTCTTGTGTTTGATTCCTTAATTTTGTTGTTGTTTGTCATTTGATTTTATTAACTAAACTCTCCCTAGTGTTTAGGCCTAGAGATGTTATGATCTTAGTGTGTTTATTTCATCTTGTTTTCATTTTGGAACTAACACCATACTAACCATTCTCTCTTGAGTCAAATTTCTAGATCATAGATAGGACCTAGCATCCCTCATAAAACCACCATATTTTACTTTCTTCCTTTTCCTTCTGCTACATGCCAATGTTGTTTTGGTATTCTTTGGGTTTTTCTTTGTGAGATGCTTTGTACAAAGGCTCCCTCAATTTTGTTTTTCTCTTACATATTATCACCCTCATGGGTCTCTCTTTTATGAGTTAAATTATAAGACCATGGATAGTACCCTACCCTCCTCACAAAATTACCATTATTTTCTTATTCTTGATCCTTATTCTTAAACTTTAGGTTTTTTCATTTTTCTAGATTAAATTTACACAAAAATCTATGTTAGCATGTTTTCCTCCATTTCCCTCTCTCTTATGATAAGGAATCACACCTTTTTTATCATTGTATCCCTTATTTTTTTCCTTTGTCACATTTTTTGCAATTTGAAACAATTCAAATTATTCTTATGTGTAATTCCTCTTGATTTCCCCTTTCTCTCATCTCCACATTAGATAAAACAAGGTCAAAATCAAGATATCACTTTTATTTCACTTGGATTTATGAGACTCTTAAACCCCATGTTCTTTGAAGTTTCTCTCTCTAAGCAGCCTTGTCCCAAGTTTTTCAAATGAAAGTCATATTTAACACCCATGTTTGGTTTTCCAAATCCATATGGAGGAGGAATAAAAAGATCCATCAAAAAAATTTAAAATCTAAATCATTTGAAACAAAAGGCAATGATATCTAAAAGGCAACATACAAATCTCAAAATTTAAATTCGCACCAAAAGACATGATTAAAATCACATCTCCTATCTCTAATCAAAGATCAAACTCCACAGTCAACTTCACATAGAGCCAAATTCCTTTGGAGTGCAATAGGCTAGTAGATGGGAATAGGGGAATTCAAAAAAATATATGGTACTACATACTTTCTCACGCAAGTACCCAATCTTCATAGTAGATCAACAACTCTGTAAGGGGTCCTAAAGAGTGGGGAATACATCATGGGGAGGTAGGTCCATTTTACTTTTCATGCATATATCCTTAATGGGATAATATTTATAATCTATTTTTTTACCTAAAACTTCTATAGCTAAGAGAATTTCCTTAGAGTCCCTAAGGTTGACAGTCCTCTTGTTTTGACAAACCAAATTTGAGTGTCTTGACTTCTATAAAGAGATTCTATACCTTGGTTTTTCATTCATTCTCACCTCCACCCATTTCATCTCCCTCTTTGATAGCCAGATTATTATTCCAAATCTATTTCCCTCTTCTTTAAATTCCTTCTTCTTCATTTCTTAAAAATATGATAGCACTACTTTCTTTTAGTTTTATCTATCTTTAGATGAAAAACATGTTTTAGAAACTATGGATCATATTCTTCACTTAATTTTACATTTACTACACTTAATTTACTTTTCCTTTTCCATTTATCATGATTTTTTTGTCTTTCTATTATGAACACTTGAGTTCATACCACTTTTACATTATTGAGTGAGGTGTGGTTTGTTACTACTCATTCAACAATGTTGTTTTCCATTTTATGCATCCCCTTTTTCTATTGTTGAGTGAGACGTGGATTGTTACTACTCACTCATCAATGTTGTTTTACCATTTGATCTTATTTTTAGTTAGTATTTTTACCATTTATTTTCATTTTATTTTTCCATCTTGTTTGACGTGTGTCCTTAGTTTGACTTGGTGAGTTTGCCTTTCTTACTCTAGGATAACTTTTCTAAGTTTTTTGATCTTTAGTATCCTTGGATTTTTGGTTACATGATTTACTCTTGTTTATTTGACTTGGTCATTTGGTTTAACATATCACTTATCACCCAGCTTACCAAATTACCAAGTTTGTCCCATCCTCATAGTAATAATTATCTTGGCTTTTCTTGTGTTTGTTTATTTTTTCTCCTTAGTTTTGTATTTATGGGTTTGTTGAAAGCAGTCTCTATGCCCTACACAATCAAAACTAAAAACACATATAAAAATCATCTCATGATAAAGGTAAGTGAAGGTATGCATCAATTTTATTTTTTAGTTATTTACTTTTTAGTTAGTTTCCTTTTTTTGTCATTTAATTTCAGTTACTTTATTATTTTTAAAATATTGCAACTTTTTTTAGCTTCAACATTGTGTGTGTCCTTATGTTCTTTCTCAAATCACCATCCCTTATTACACCTTAATAATATGTGATGATCTTTGAGTGGGGCATATGTATACACAATATTTTTACCTTTTATGAAATATTGATTATTTACATCTTGCAGGAACCCATCGTGACTCAATCTCTTTGAGTGCATGCCTTAAGGGGTGCACCATGAAAGGGGTGGGTAAAAATTTGGTGCTTTATAGTATTATTGTCCCTTATTTTCATATTATTACCAATATATTCATATCCTAAAACCTTTACCTAAGTTATTTCTACTCCCTTACACATTCCTCTAGTATTTTCCTCTTTCTCTTCTTCTTCTCCTTGTTTGGTACCATTTTTACCTACCTAGTAAACTAGGTCAACTTGGTTGACCTAGTGCAGTTTGGGGTTACTTTAGCTCTTTAGGATTGTTAGCCTTTTGGTCGACCTAGCACAGACTTTAGGCATTATCCCAAAAATGTGCTAGGTCAACTAGGTTGACCTAGCATAGTTGATATTCTTGAATGATTTTAGGGTGAGATATTCCTATATATACAAGGTCATTTCAGTCATTATTAAGAATATGCAATATAGAGTTATTTTTCACTTGTGCTTCTTCACAATATACTCTTCTACCATTCTACTTAAGGATTATTAGCTTAGGTTTCTTATTTGGAGAATCTAGTCTTGTGGATAGGTCTTGGATGCTTTGACCTAACAAAGTGATCCTTATGAACCACAAAAACCTCCTACAAAGCCCCATTGGCTAAGGGAGAGATTGAATTTCAATGGGTTCACATTCAAGTAAGTATATTCTAACTTTATTCTCCTCTCTTTTAGTAAATATGAATATCATGTGTTGGCTGAAATAATATTAATCTTCATATTCTATGTATTAGGTTGTTATTCATACTTACTTTATTTAAAGTTCCCTATATATATTTGATTTCTTTGCATCTAACCCCTCACATTGTGCCACAAGCTTTGGTGCACACTAGATTAGTTTAATTTTCTTGTTATTATAATAGTTTACTTGTTTATTTGCATAAGTGAAATATCAAATCATAGGACTCTTTTAGGGTTGTTGTGTGATTTTGTTAGATTGTAGACTTTAGAACACTTCCTAGCATGATATGTTATGACAAGTGATATAAGTATCCCCTAATTGTGACTAGTGGATCCCCATATTGCTCATGTTCCTACTTAACAAGTGTATACCCAATCAGAAGTGTAGGTGTGCTCTATCTTATCCTATCTAGGATTAATTCATGTACATCATGCAATTTCAATTACATACAAATTCATAGTTTCTTTCAAATTTAATCAAGGATAAGTTATAGAAACGGGCATCCAACCCAATCTATTTCATGATCGAATGCCCAATTTCCTCCATTCCCATAGTAATTTTTAATCCAAGGGTAATAATTTCCATGGCCCTACTAATAAATTATATGGTTTTCCAAGTATTTATTATGTCCATGAGATATGGGTCTAATTATTGGACATCATTTTGAGTTTGGATCTTGAAGAAATAATTATATCTAATTTTATACACCAAAAAAATAATCCAACAAACCTACTAGATGAAAAATTATATATGATGTCATACTTGGTAGATGCCATAACTATTACAATGCACCAGTCCTATGCATAATGCTTGGAGCCATCTGCAAAACATCCAAAAAATATGGTTTATGATGAATTTAATATTCTTCACATATATAGATTCAAAAAGAGAATTCAAAGACACATTATCTGATGGTGTAAAGGGCCATTTACATGCAAAACCTACTTAATTTATTAGACTACATTAGTATAAGCATTAGTAAAATGGGTGATTATTGGTATTACCCATATTTTACTATAATTAGAATTGAAGATAATAAGACATAACCTTTATATCTACCACATACTATTATATAAAAGGTGTCCAAATAGGATATTGCTATATAATTATCTAATAATGTGGACACTAAATTGAGGGATGCTAGATAAGGAATCATACATACAACCACTCTCAACATTGGCCACATATAATAAAGAAAAATGAGAACTTTATAGATGTGGTAAAAATTAGAATTCACTATGAATTGAAAAGGGCACCATTTAGCTACTAGAATCTCAGGGAGAAGGTCAGGGATTAACTTAAGAAGTATGAGAATAAATTTAAAATATCCTATGGCCACCAATGGTATAATCATGATTCTATATTCTTGAGTGTTAAATATGATAGTAAGGTTACTATCAAGATTTAGAAGGTTGGCATGTCTATGATATTATCCCAAAGGATCTAGTATGATACTAATATAAAAAAAGAAGATGAAAAGAAAATATATAGTGAATAATGGACCTCAACACTAGTTCATGGGCATCCTCCTCAACTAAAAGGAAAAATGAGAGTAAAAATTGTTGAGGAAGCAAGTGCATCTAGGGAGATAGACCCACAAATTATATATAATATATCTAAAGGTCTTATACACCTCTAAGTGTTATTTTTTATCAACCTACAAATAATGTAGAAGAATCTATAATTATTATTAGGTTAGAGGGACCAATTTCATCTTCACCCCTACCTTAATTAGCATGAGTAAAAAAAGTGATTTTTCCTTATTTTTCACAAGTTCCTATTGTTTCTACTCCTTTATCACCATCAACACCATTGGTAACACCTTAGTTTATTAGGTAACCATCCACATTTTCCATACCTCCAACAATTATCATTTTCATTCCCACTCCACTTCCTTCACTTTCCACCATTTTACCCCCTTAATTTTCTACTGCACCCACTTTAGGACCAGCTCTTACTCTTACTAGGCCATCACTAGTGATGTACCAAAAGAAACCTAAGATCCTTCTTATATCTCAAAAAGTTGTGAAATAAGAAGAAATTAATGTAGAAGGCCTATTTTTAAAATGAGGCACTTTTTATGAGGATTCAAAAGAGGTGCAATAAGGAGTAGAACCACTAGAAGAGCAAGAAGAAGCTCAGTGAGGAGTGATAGAAATACATAAAGAATCAAAAGTAGAATAATAAATGGATGACTTAGTTGAGATAGAGCTAATATAAGAAAAAATAAGAATAAAAGGATATGCAATTAGAGATAATCTAGATAATAAATTAAAACCTAAGAAATCATATCACTAACTTCACCTCCAAGCTTACCGCCTCAGATTTCAGAATAACAAACAAAGAAGGTGGCTAAGACTACATCAGTCTCTACACATGAACAAATAATGGAGTAAAGTCCCAAAGAGACCCCATTTTTTGCTAATTTTTCTTCATTTATTGATATAAGTCCCACATACGGAATAAATTCATAGGTTTCAATTTAATAAACTACAATAATAACCTCTACAACAATAATTTTCATTGCTACTACTAATCTAAATGATGGCCAACCTTCAATTGTAAGTACACAAACCCTTGATTATTTGGTGTCACTTGAAATTAAAATTACTATAGATATCATAATAAGATCCACCCATTATTTACATCCTTTCATTTTTCATTTTTCATTCTCCTATCTCACTTAAGAGGCCCGTGCATTCATAATGCCAATTTTACAAACCATAGCTCAGGGCTCATTAAATTTTATTCTCCCTACTAGAATCCAATCTACTAAGAGTTATATTACTATTTTTAACCCATTTTATACCCCTATAACTCATACATACATCTATGAAGCTATTCCATATTCTATTATACTAAAGAAGTGAGTTCATTTCGAATACCTAATTTCTACATCCATTTTGGTTACACAAGTTACTCCTCTTAGGGAATCTACATAGTTAGGTGTGTCTATTTCCTCATCTACCCAAATAGATTATTTTTTGGTCTCAATAGGTAGGATATAAAAAATACCAAGTACATTATTGACACACTCCATACAATAAGGTTACTACTTGGAGGAAGGCCATCTTAACTTTTACTGAATTGATTACATCTTCTCCTAGTACCTAGCTTATTTCATCAATAACTCTCCCACTAAGTCAATCCCCTCCTTCCACCTCTATATATATAGATCCTATAAAATCAAAATCTATTATGATCATGCCTCCATGGATTCAAATACTTTAGGAAAAGGAGGAAGATAAACAAGATTTGATTATCACTAAGCAACCAAAGGTGGGATTTTATTTTAATAGGTGGACTAACACACTAAGAAATGTCAAGACAAAAGCTATGCTAGTTGAAGGAGAAGAATTTGAGTTAGAAAAAAAGAGAAGACATATTCTTTCTAATGAAGGAGAGTAAGGTCAACACTATAAAATTGGATGAGTATGAGGAAGATATGTATAGTTTTATTTATGCAAATGAGGGAGTGCTTAAGTAGAGGTTTGGAAATTATGATAAAAAAAATAAAGGCTACAAGAAATAAATGTTAGACAAACCCATAGATAGATTTTAGATAATAAATAGGGAGAGGCCAAAACATTGTATAATATCATTGGTTTAATAATACATGACAAAGTTTAATCACATCCAAAATGGATCAATGTAACCTAGGAATATAATAGAATGAGGGATATGAAGATTGTGGATCTATATATGCCTCTAGGGTAGCTAGTCCCAAGGCCCATTTTTGAATGTTTACTCAAAGTGGCTATTGATAGTTTTTGGGTAGAGGTTGAAGGTATTATGTATATAAATAATTGATATATTATCTAATTAATAACCTTTGTGAAGGATAAAGTAGCCAACACAAATACATTAAATGTTGTATTTAAGGCTTAAATTATTATTCATTAAAACCTGATGGAAAAAATACCATATTTGTTCAAAATTTCTATCATTTTATATGATATTATCAAGATTTATTTTGAATAAAGTCATGATTTACATAGGTGATTGGAGGCATTAAAATAGGACAATGTTTTAATAGTTACATCTTCTTTATCTCAGCCACCTCCAAGTACACAGCCTCAATTTCTAGGCTATATTGTAGTGAAAACATATAAAGGTCCCATTTTTGTGACACTTTTAGATATATTTTTTCTAGTTCCTCCATAAAATTCATTTCTTCCAATGCCTCTATCAACTCCAGTTGTGATTGGTCTATAGTGGCCAAAATTCTATGCATGCAGACTCCATCATTAAGTAGTGCCACATCAACACCTTAATATAATTAAGGTGTTGATGTGGCACTACTTAATGATGGAGTCTGCATGCATAGAATTTTGGCCACTATAGACCAGTCACAACTGGAGTTGATAGAGGCATTGGAAGAAATGAATTATATATATATATATATATATATATATATATATATATATATATATATATATATATATACATATATATATTTCATGTATTTGATTTTAATTGAGACTCAAGTCTTAAATATATTTATATCACACATATATATTTTATTTAACAATTCTTGCCTATGGATAATATTTGTATGCATACATGCACAATGTGCATGGATTTTAACACTTAATTCCTACAATAAAATATGTAAATTTAGAATTTTATTGAGGATGAGGAGTAACCATCCCAAGATACATATACTTGTGTCCTTTTCATTAAAAATGGACGATTTTTTTTAATTTTGATAAATAAGAAATTATAAAGATTATTTTGCAAGTTTGTCTTAATGTATGTTTCTTTTCTAAACCTTGTGATTCATTGAAGAAGTTCCATCATACAAGTATTTTAGTCTTTGAGTTATGTATAATTATTCTCAATATAGTTTATTTAGATTTTATTATATACAATTTTAATGTTTTCTTATTATTAATCATAATCTCCCTTAGAAGTCATGCAATTGTAATCATACATTGGTAACAACCTTTGATTATGAGCATTGAAGTTTAATATATTTATTTGCCTAGACATATAGTTATGTTTATATGTTTTGTGTGATAATATAAACCTATAGTATGCATTATTTTTCAATCACTTGTCCAACCCATAGTAGAGGGTCTAGTTTGAAAGGGTTTCATCTATCTTTAGTTCACAAAACCCTCTTTTTTTCCCTACTATTCCCTTATTTTTTATCTTTTTTTATCCAATCCACTTTAGGTTAGAATCCACCAAACCATATCAAGTATAATTTTGGTTTCTTTTATAATCCATGCATCCAAATAATTTGAGATAAATAACACATTGCTCACCACTATTCCACCACCAGGTTCTTTACAAAATTGAATACCCTACAACTTGTGCCTTGGAGTATAGATTATTCGTTGATCATAAAATATTAAAGTCTACCTCATAGGATTATGTGTTGTACATAAAACCCACATCAATGATAATTCAATTATTCTAGTTCTATAAATAGGGCCCTTTCTTTTTTTAAAGAAGGATCACTGGAGTTGTGTTTCATATACCCAAAAGATTAACAAGGTCCACTTCTAACACTATTATAATGGTCTCATCCTTAAAAATACATATAAGACTTAGGTTAGATAGAGGAATATTAAGGGGTCACCAAACTCAATCTTATTCCCTAACTAGAAAATGGCATCTTCCTCTGCATATGATGGCCCTAGCCTGGTTAACTAGTTTTTCTATTGATGTACATAGAGCTATTCATGATTTGATTATAAACCTATAAAAGTATCTTCCTTTTCTCCCTCAAGAGGTAGACTTTTGGAGAACATATAAATATTTTTAAGACTACCTTAGGTATATTAAACATATTCCATGAGGATGTGGCATGCATAATTTTCCCTTGTACATTGTAGGATGGTGCTTATGACTAGTTATTTAATATCCCAAAAGATTCAATTACTTCCTAGGACTAATGCCAAAATACCTTTTAACAAAATTTGGATAAGTCACTAGCCCAAGTATCATATACAAATACTTTGAAATCATGAGAAGAGAACCCAATCCGCTAATTAGAGCCTTTTACAAAATATTTGCAAATATGTATAAATAAGTTAATACTGAGTATAGGCTTAATGTTGCATTATCCCTTTAAATGTAAAAGAATACCTTAGACTCTAACAATGATTTTCATATGATATCACTAAATATCACCTCACTATCATTAGCCTATATTGAATTTTTCAATATTAATAAACACTTAAATCTCTAATTAAAAACTTTAGCCATGCCCAATATCAATCCTAATTTATTGACCCTCAATCCTACTTTGAATCCTAATAAAAATATTATGGCTCAAAATTAGAACCAAGTATATGCACATTCACCTTTGGCTCATGCCACACCTAACCAGAACCTTAGTTTTTTTAATAATCTTGTTTCATCACCTAATAAAAAAAATTAGAACCAAGTGTTGATACTAGTTAATGCTACTACCACACAAGTTACTTCTTTTGACTTTACAAAATAGAATTTGGATGTTATCCAATATATGGTTCAAAATCTAAGCAATGGGTTATTGAGAATGAAAGAGTGTATGAGAAACACCATGGGATAAAATTGAAATCATAATTTCACATTTTATAATTACAATAGGCATTTCAATAGATCTAAAAATAGCACATAGTATCAACCACCTAATAATATTCCTAGAATAAATGTCTTTGAAGTAACATTGCCTAGTTGGTGTCAAGTTTACAAAACATTACAACATGGTGAGTTGGAATTATAGAGTTTTAAACTAATTTTTAAATATTTTAGAAGGAATTGGATAGGTATGAATCTTCTCCAAATTAGTTAGATCCATATTCCTCCACTACTTCAAAACCTTCTATACTACAATGATGTTTGAGGAATATAAATTCTCATTCTTAGTTGAGGATGAGATTAAGCTAGAATATAATATAAATGAGATCCATATTTTACAGTAGTTCCAAAAGAATAACTAAAATTTGAGAATAAAAGGCAAAAACCTCTGATGACTTCCATGTATCCAAACAATTGTGCAATTATTCCTCCAGATCCAAAAGATAATAATAATTTTCCTGCTTCAAAAGTGAATGATCAACAATAGGTTGTTAATTCACATAATAAGAGTGGGTAAAATATAGTTGAGGATATAAATAAAATTAAGGCCAATATTACTCTTCATGAGATAGATCAGATTATTGAACAAAGATAATTGTTATTAAAATCACTAAGTAGCAAGCCATTTGTTGATAAGTCCAAATCTACATATAATAATGTGGTTGCTCATCGAGACAAACTTGAGGTACCACTTTTTATGTTGTATGTCAAAAATGTTGGTAAGAATGTGCATAATTATTTGGTATACTTAGATGTTATAACCAATGTCATTCCTACATCTATTTTTAATAAGTTAGAGTTGGCCTCAGACAAGTCTAAGAGGGTAACTTTATTGTTATATAAGACTACACTCCTAGTTATTAGGGAGTTATTGAATGTTCACATGTAGATAGCTTTAGATACATGTGCCTAGAAGTATATAGATAGTCTAGTCATTAACACTCCTAAGGCTTATGACCTACTAATGATTTGTGATTGGTCAAAGACATTGAATGGATATATGGATATGGATTTCTCACACATGTGATTGCCTTAGAAAGGAATAGCCAATCAAATTTAACTTGACCAAGAACCAAATATGAATAACCTAATTAAAAAATATAATTTCAAAATTGAAAGGGTCAACTTTGTTTCCTCACATGTAGGTGTTTATAGATTTAATACAAAACATGAAGCTCATGAACATGAATTTGAAGATCCTTCATAATTGTGGACACTTCATTTTGATGGAACAAGATCTAAGTTAGACTTTGGTGTTATCATAACTTTGATCAACCAAAATGGGAAACAATATCTCATTATATATAGGTTACAATTACCTTACACCAAAAATCATGTTGAATATAAAGCTATTATTGTGGGCTTACAATTTATGTTAAAACTTGATGTCAAGCAATTTCTAATATTTGGTGATTTAGAGTTGGTTGTAAACCAAATTAGAAGTGAATATTATTTTAAACTCTCATCTATTTAAAGGTATAAGCACATGACTTGGGATTTGATTAAGTCATTTAAATAATTCAACATCAAGGATATTTCAAGGAAAAAAAATCAGACAATAAATTCATTAGCCACTTTAGCTACCAATTTAACACCACTTTAGGAATCTAAAATGAAGGAGTTTTCTATAGAGTTAGTTTCTTTCCCCTCAGTATAAGATAACATGGATCAATTTTAGGTGTTTGATGATGATCAACAAATTATATGGTTTATGAACAGTTTTAGAGCCTTTAAATCTCAAATAATAGATGAAAGGGAGTTTGAGCATATGAACATAGGTGACCTAGGAGATGATGGTATATTAAAACTCAAAGATAATTGAATACCTATGGGAATTTTATCATTGGAAAGGGATTTGACATGGATCAATGGGTTTAAAAATATACACAACCAAAAATAAATGAATCCAAATTCACAAAGAAAATGTGGGAGATGATGAACATCTTCAATATGTAAACATTGGCCCGAGTTATTCTAAGAGTGAGAAATAGAGATAAAAAATTATTGATAGAATACAAATATGTGATGGTATGGACCTATGAAGATATGGCAATATTTTATCCTAGAGTGATTACACATATTATTCCTTTAAATCAAGGAAGTAAGCCTTTTCGGTAGTGCCAAAGGCAAGTGAATTTTATTTTAGAGCCCCTCTTTTAGATAAAATTAAAAAATATATTGGACATTATGGATGTATTCCCAATCAAAAATTCTACTATGGTTTCCAATATAGTGTTTGTCAAAAAAATAATGGTGAAATCAAGATGTGCATTGATTTCAAGAACTTGAATAAAGCATCAAAAAAGGATAACTATCTTTTACCCTCCATAGATGAAGTAATCTAAATGTTCAATGGTAATGAGATAATGTCATTTTTTTATGGTTTCTCAAGGTACAATCAAGTATTAATATAAGTAGAGGATCAAATGAAGACTGATTTCACCACCAAGTGGGTCACTTCTGCATATAAAATGATGCCTTTCAGCCTAATTAATTCATGATCAACTTTCTAATGTGCCATTGACTTTAATTTTTAAGCAGTCATTAGAAAATTCATCATCATTTACATTGATGATCTTACAAAATTTTAAATAAATAGATCTAAACATGTGACTCACTTATAGAAATTATTTGACAAGTTAAGAAGATATAGATTATAAATAAATCCAAATAAGAGCATCTTTGGAAGCATAGAGGGAAAACTGCTAGCCATGTCATTACCAAAGATGGAATTTCTATTGATTTGAAATGAATCTAATAATTTTAAAGATAACACCCCCTAATAGTAGAAAATAATTGAAGTATTTATTTGAAAAGATAAAATTTATATGAAAATTCATTTATGTATTTTTATAGACTATCAAACCATTAAACACCAAGCCAAATTAAGATGCTAAAATAAAATGTACAACTAAAACTAAGAAGTAATTTTAGGATATTAATACTTCCATTGATCAAGCCCTAGTTCTGATTATCCCTAATTTTACTAAAGATTTATTTCTATATTCATTAACTTTAGAACACAATATAACAATAATACTCACACAAAAGGTAGATCTATTATGAACATCCAATTGAATTCATGAGTACTAATCTAAAGTATTCAAAATTAAAATATTCAATGATAAACAAGTAAATATATGCCTTGATCAAAGCAATGAATAAATTTAGGAACTATATTCTCTAAAATAAGGCATATATCATCATTTTAGACCTAGTTATTAAGATCACACTTGGATAGAATGAGTTAGGTTAAAGAAGAGGTAAATGGATGGCTAAATTATAAGAGTTTGATGTTAAAATAAAACCCATCAAGATGGTATGAGGCCAAAGAATTATCTAGCTCATGATTTAAACAGATCCATATATTCAATTCAAGTACATTAATGAAACATAATTCACTAGAGATGATTGGTATGCCCACATTATCCACTACATAATTATAATCACATGTCCCCTTGAGTTGAATAAAGAGAAAAGATGAGCCCTCAAGCTCAAATAAGCTCATTACATGATTAAAAAAAGAGTTTTATTTAGGAAGAATTATGAATGCATCTATTTGAGGTGTGTCACAAGAGAAGAAGCTACATGCCTCTTTAAAAATTTACATCAATAGATAGGTAGTGGATATCATTTTATAAACACTAAGACTCATAATATCTTGAGGATAGGATACTATTGGCCTATTATTTTCAAGGATGCTCATAATCATGTCAAAACATGTCATGACTATCAAGTATTTAGAAAGAGATAAGTACATGTAACCATGTCACTACATCTTATGATTGAATGGCATCCTTTTTATCAATGAGATCTTGACTTTGTAGTAGTATCAATCCAAATTATTCAATAAGACACAAGTTAATTTTAACAACTATTGATTATTATACCAAGTGGACAGACGTTGTGGCTATGAATAATTCTAGAGCTTAAGATGTGATCAAATTTTTGGAGTATAACATACTGACCAGATCTAGAACACTAATTTATTTGTTATGTGACAATGGTTTATCCTTTTTATTTATATATTTATTGGGTGGGCCTACAATAGTCAAATTACCATCAAGTTTTCATCAAATTACTATTCATAAGGGAAGGATGTTGTTAAGTCCACAAACAAAAATTTAATGGATGCCATCAATAAATCAACACAAGACAAGCCAATAAAATGGCATCTAATATTAAATTATGCACTATAGATAGGATAAATAAGGCATAACAAACCCTCATGACTTCACCTTTCCTACTAGTTTATGGGAAATAACATGTGTTTCCCATTACTCTTAAACTACCAATGTATCAATTTATGCAAGAGTATATGGAAGAAGATGAAAGAGTTAAGTCAAGGTTAATATATATTATCCATATGGAGGACACATGAAAAAAATCATTTCATAACTTCAAAAATCACCAATACATTGTCAAGAGGTGGTTCAATAAAAGATCTAAAATAAAAGCTTTCAGGATTTTAGACCTAGTGATTTTATGGGTTAAGAAAAAAGGGAAGCATGACAAGTTAACTCCTTTATGGATTATGCCATGTCAAATGTATGATATTTTGGATAACAAGCTTTTCATTTAAAGGACCTCCAAGGTAATGATCTTGCTTTCCTATGGAATGGATAGTTTTTGAAACATTATTTCATGCTTGCTCAAGCTAGAAATGATTATGAATGTCTATATGCTCTACCTTAGAGATAGGATTAAATTAGATTTACATATTTATTATATTATATTTCTAGTTTTCTTAGAATATATTCCCTATTTTTTAAGACATAATTCTCATTTTTAAAATTAACTACTTTCTAGAATAGTTGATTTATTTCATAGACTAGTTTGTTTGAATTTAGAATAATCTAATGATTTCATCAAGATTATCTTAAATAGGGAGGTCTAAAATCACATTCAAATGGCATCTTTATAAAACATTTTTAGTGCATTTGGAGTTCTCAGATCAAGGTATGTAAGTTTTATTCAAATTGGACAAATTTATTAGACTATTAAAGGTTGATATGGTTTTCATACAAATTTTAAAAAGACTTCTCATTCTAAAAGATTAATTGAAAACATATTTAAGTATTTTTTGAGAGATAATACACATTGATTAAGGCTAAAGAGTAAATAAATATTTTATTTAAGATAAATTCCATTCTTATATACCTAGCCAATGGTGTTTCCCATCCCTTCTTCTAATAAAGGTTAAAAAAAACACTCATGGAAGAGGGGTGATTTAAATATTTCAATCAGGATTATAGATTCCTAGCTAGTAGTAGATCAATGCTTAGAGTGGAATCAAAGGTATCTATGTTAGTGCTATGGATGCTTGACTAAAATTAAATCAATGTCTGGATTCCCTTATTTTAATGCTTGAAAGATAAATGCTTTAGGAAAATAAGATCAATACAATCTTCAACATTGCCTAAATCTTTGCTAAAAATGTTATAACAAGGAGGAATGACCCTTCATAATATCACACACAATCTAAATATTGAGTAGGCTAGTATGATACATGATTGCATTTGGAGTATATTTTAATTTTATAGTTTATTTATTTATTTTTAATAAAGTTTGAAGTTATGTATGATCAGACCAATATTTTAGGTTCTCAAATACTCTGGAATATTTCTCCAATTAGTCATCATTTTTTGTGACCAACACACCCCACCTTCAATATTTTCATATGGGGACCCAATTTGCATTCAAATTTTTCATGATCATATCTTATGTATTTCATGTTTAGGTCTAGCTCACATGAAAATGACTTTTATTTATCAAATAGGTATTTCATTCTATTTTAATATCCATAATCAAGACTCTTTTACAATGTTAATGTTCTCAAAGTCAATTCACATCTTTTGTATCATGCATAATTTTGGTTGGGAGATGTTTTGTATGGATATATTAGATGTCAACTTTTAATTTTTTGAAATGTGACATTTGAAATGTTTAAATGTGTTTTAATCTAAATATTTAACAAGTTTATTATGAATTTAGTGTTAATAGTCTAGCAAAATGAAATTTGATTATGATTTATTTGACTAATAGACTAATCTAATGTCTTTTTAAAATTTATTTCTATGTCTAAGTGCATAATCTAGCCCCAAAATCATGAGATCTTGACACACATATTCATCCAACTTCCTCACACACAATCTTCAAAGTTATAAGTTTATTATTCACCTAAACAAGTGAGATTAAGACACATATCACAATGTCACTTATCCTTAGTTTGTAGGTCTAAGAGAGTCTATAGATTCATTTGAGCACCCATATGAGCAAGATCACACATGTCTTCATCTCAATGACCCATAAATCCTTTAACAATTTTACATGTTCTAAGTTTTTGTACTTATCCAGAGAAGCATGAGACATACACATGGCACCACCTTGTTAACCTATAATTAAAACATTCTTACATAATTTTCAATATTCATTACCCTTTATTGAAGTGATATTGGTCCATTTGAAATCATTTTTATGACTTGTAGTATGAAGGACCAAAGTACGTAGTTAAAAGATGACCATCTAGAATAGTATGGGTCATCCATGTGTCATCATCTTAGTAATCCATGACCCACCAAATCATAGTATAAAGTTTTATGCTCTAGGAAAGTGACATCCATCCATGTGAAACCATCTCAATGCCCCAAATTTTAGCACAAGTCACACAATAAAAATTTGATGATCCTATAGTGGAGTGAGATTGCTCCATATGTTGTAGTCCTACTAATGTGTGATCTATACAATACATAATGAAGATATTTACACTCTAGGATAGACAGTCTAAGATATTTTAAAAAGTATTGTCATCTTGAGAACCTGTGGTTAAAGAATCAAAGTATGAGAGACATGGTTTGACACCCAACAAATGAGAAATATATTGTCACATGTCTTTAATCAAATCATGTAATTATAAAGGAACATATATGTCATCGAAGACAGGCTCCAAATGCATGAAAAGGATACATATGTCATATGTGAAGATAATAAGTTACCCTTAAGAAGTGAAAATATGCCACATGGTAATGAATTTGTTTCCAAATGTTGACAATGCAAAATTGAAATTAAAATAAGAAATGAATAAGTGGGTAGTAAACTAAAATTCATTGTTTACAATTAATTTGCATGAATTGGCAATTCAATGCATTCAATTCTTAGAGACAACAAATATAAGCGACATATCAAGTTTTTAAAGCATGGTTTGATTACATTACCCTCTTTCTATCCTATGCATTCTCTAAATTTGAGCTCTTTAGTGACTAAAAGACTTCAATCTTTCCATATAATTTATATTACCTACACAATGCTAATGGATTCATCATCTTGAACTCTTACTCCATCTACATTTTCCATTATAGGCATGGATGAATTCATGGATACAGTGTTTGATTAGTAACACTAGAGCACTAATTTAAACATTATTCTTTTTTATGGATAGAATTGGATGTTACAGAGCCATACAAAACAAAAGACTAGATGTCTATTTAAACATAATGACACATAGACGACATTTTAGTTATTAAAGAAATGTGCTTACATAATGTTGTGGTGAAGACAAAGGTAATTCCCTACATCAATTTGATTTATGATTTGTTTAAAAATGGGAAAATTTTTGGAAAAATATTAAACCACTAACTTAATAAAACCCTTATGACCTACATTGGTGGGAACACATTTGAGAGATATTATAGGCTTCCTATTCCTAAGATAACCTATGGCCAGACTATGGTGAATTCATAGTTGCTTTAAAATTCAGTCAAGGAATTTTTTCTATCAATGGGCATTCAACCCAAGCAATTTCATGATGAAAGTCCTAATTTCCACCATTCCCATAGTTATTTTCAAGCTAGGGGTAAGAATCAACATGGCCCTACTAAATTTATTATATGGTTTTCCAATTATTTATTTTGTCCATGAGATATGGGTCCCATTATTGGACATCATTTTTATTTTAGATAAAATTGTTGTTCTTGGAGAAATAATTAGCTCTAATTTGATACACCAAATCATAAAAACTTACAATCTAGAAACTTTTACATGATTTCATACTTGGTAGATGTCATAACTACTACCTTGCACCCATAATATGTATAACCCTAGGATCTATCCACAAAATATCCAATAAGTAGGGTTTGTGATGAATTCATTATTCTTCACGTCTATAGATTTACGATGCAAATTTAGTGACTTAAAAAGACATTTTATCTAATGGTGTATAGGGATAATATGGGAATAGCATACTTAGGCTATTACAGTGTAATAAGAGAAGCATTGGGAAAAAGGGTGATTATTGGTATTACCCATATTTTAATATAATTAGAATCGATGGTACTACTACACAACCTTTATATGTACCACATATTATTCTAGACAAGGTGGCTAAATAGGATATTTTTACATAGTTATCTTAAAATGTGGATGGTTAACTAAGGGGTGATAGACAAATAAGCCTATATATAACCCCTCTCAACATTGGCCACATACAATAAACCAAATGGGAATACCTCAACTCTATGGTAAATATTAATATGCATTATGATTTGAAAAGGGTACCATTTAGGTACTGAGATCCCAAGAAGAAGGTTAGGGATCACCTTAAGAAGTATGAGAATAAAGTTAAAATATCCTATGGTCACCAATGGTATAATCAGGAATATATAGTCTTGAATGCTAAAGATGATAGTGAGTTTGTTATCAAGATGCACAAAGTTGGCATCCCTATGATAGGAAGATGTGAAGATAATAGATATTAAATAATGTACCTCAATAGTAGTTCATGGGCCTCCTCCTCAACCAAAAGTAGAAATGGAAACAAAAAATATTAAGGAAACAAGTGCATCTAGGGAGATAGACCCAAAAATTATATCTAATATCTCTATAGGTATTCCCACACCTCCAAGTGCTATTACTTCTCAACCTGTAACTAATGCAAAATAATCTACATTTTTAAGTAGGCTAGAGGGACAACATGTTTTGCACCCCTACCTCCATTAACATCAATACAATAAGTGAGTCCTCCCTTTTTTCTTTCACAAGTTCCTCTTATTTATACTCTTTTGTCACCAATACCACTATTGGTAGCCCCTGAGTCTATTGGGAAACCATCCATGTTTTCCATCCAACCATTAATATATCCCCTTCCTCTACTTCCCACTCTACTTCCTCCACTTTCTATTAATATAGCCCCTTCATTTTCCACATCACCCACTTAAGGACCATCTCTTACGCTTACTAGGCCACCACTGGTGATGTACCATTGGAAACCTAAGACCCCTCATATGTCCCCTAAAGTTTTGAAAGAAGAATAAAGGTGTGCAAAATGGATATTTTTCAAAGGAGGTATTATTAATGAGGAGTCAAGGGAGGAAAAATAAGGAGGAAAATCAATATAAGAATAAGAAGAAACTAAGTCACTAGGAACAAAAATATATGAAGAATCAAAATTAAAATAAGAAAGGGCTAACTTAGTTGAGACAATTTTGATATCACAATAAAATAAATAATAAAAGGATATGAAGTCAGACATAGAATCTAAATAAGAAGTTCCAATCTAGGAAATTACATTACTATTTACACCTCCAAACTCTCCACCTTAGGTTGTAGAATAATAAAAAAGAAGGTGGATTTATCTATACAAGATCAAACAAGAGAGTCAAGTCCCAAGGAGACCCCAATTTTTACTAATGTTGCTTTATTTGTTGATATAATTCCCATAGATGGACTTAATACAAAGGTTTCAAATTAATAGACTAAAACAACAACTCTACAACAACAATTTTCATTGCCATTACTACTTTGAGTGATGGGGAACCATTTATTTTAAGTGCACACACTCTTTATTCTTTGGTATCTCTTACAATTACAATTACTACATATAGCATAGTAGGACCCACCCATTCTTTACATCCTTTCATTTTTTATTAACTTGGCCCATTTAAGAGGCCTCTTGTATTCACAATGCCAATTTTACAAACCATAGCCCAAGGCCCATTAAATATTGATTTACTTGCTACTAACCAGTCTAAGAGTTATGTTACTAATGTAAACCCACTTTCAACCCATGTAGCTCATACATCTATTAGTGAATATAGTCCATAGTCTATTAGACTAGACAAGTGAGTGCATTTTGAAGACCTAGTGTCTACATCTATTTTGGCTACACTAGGTACTCTTCCTAGGCCATTTACATAGTTAGTTGTGACAATTTTCTTGACTACCCAAATATATTATTCTATGGTATCAATAGGTAGGACATTAGAAAAGAAGAAGTACATTATTGAGACATCTCCAAAAAATAAGGTTACTACTTAGAGGAAAGCCATCCCATATTTTCTTCAATTATATAAATCTTCACCTACTTCCCATCCTAATTCAACATAAATTATCACACAAATTCAATCTCATCCTTCCACTTATACATCTATAGATCCTACATAATCACAAGCTATTATGATCATTCCTCCATGGGTTTAGAGATTAAAGGATGAGGAGGCTAGAAGACAAGACTTGATTATTACTGAAAAACCAAAGATGTTATTTCATTTTGATAGGAATAATAACACACAAAGGAAGCTCAAGAGAAAAAGGGTGATGGATGAAGGATAAGTAGTTGAGTTAGAACAAATATAAGACATATTCTCTCTAATGAATATTAGGAAGGTCCACCCTATAAAAATAGATGAGTATGAGGAATATCCTTACAATTTTGTCAATGCAACTAGGGGAGTGCTTAAGCATATGTTTATGAATTATGATTAATCAAAGAAAAGGATGCAATAAATAAATGTTATACAATCCCTCCAGATATTTTAGATAATGTATACAGAGTGAAAAAAACATTATACAATATCATTGGTTTAATAAGTCATGTCATATATTAATCATATCTAAAATTGGGTAGTGTAACCCATGAATACAATAGACTAAAGGATATGAAGATTTTGGATCTATATACACCTATGGGGAAGCTAGTCCTAAGGCCCATTTTTGAAGGTTTACTCCAGGTGGCTACTGATCGATTCTAAGCTTAGGTTAAAAGCATTGTGTACAGAACTAATGAATATATTATATGAAATCATAAATGTGTCATGTCTATGAATTAATCCTAGATTAGATAAAATAGATCATATCTACACTTTCGATTGGGATACACTTGTTAAGCAGGAGCATGACTAATATGGGGATCCACTAGACCTGATTAGGGGATCACTTGTCACAACATAATATGATAGGAAGGGTTCCAAATCTTACAATCTAACATAATCACACAACAATCATAATAGAGTCTTAAGGTTTAAAAGGTTCACTTTATTCTAATAACAAGAAAGCCAAATCTTATCTAGTGCACACCAAATCTTGTGGCATAAATTGGGGGCTAGAAACAATAAAATAAATATGTATAGGGAGCTTCAACTAAAGTAAGTATGAGTAACACCCTAATACATGAAATATGAAAGATAGTATTATTTGAGCCAACACTTATTATACTTTTATCTACTAAAAGAGAGGATAACAAAGTTAGAATATACTTACCTAAATGTGAACTTGTTGACACTCAATATCTCCCTTGGCTAAAGGGGATTCACAAGAGGTTGTTGTGGTTTGTAAGGATCACTAAAAAAGGCTAAAGCATCCAAGACTTATCCACAAGACTATATTTTCCAAAATAAGAAACATAAGCTAAGTCTTCTCATGTAGAATGGTGGAAGAGTAGATTGTGAAAAAGTGTGAGTGAATAATAACTCTTGATTATACATATGAATAATGACTAAAATGATCTTATATATATATATATATATATATATATATATATATATATATATATATATTATAGGAATTTTGGTTGTATAGGGTCAACCTAGTCAACCCAGTGTGCTTTTAGGGATAATTTACTAGGTCTATGCTAGGTTAGCCCAAAGTCTGACAAGATAAGAAAGTAAAAAATACCCCTAAACTATACTAGGTTGACCTAGTCGAACTAGTACAATTGACAATCAAAAGGGATTTTAAGATAAGAAAGGAGGGACAGAAAGAGGAAAATATTGGAGGAATACTCAAGGGAGGAGAAATATCTTAGGTAATGGTTTTGGGATTTAGTTGGATTAGTAATAATATGGAAATAAGGGACAATAATCTTGTGAAGCACTAAAGGTCTACCCACCCCTTTCTTGATGCACCCCTTAGGGTATGCACTTATAGATATTGAGTCTCAATGGGTTCCTACAAGATGTAAAATATCAATATTTGATAAAATTTGAAAATATTTTGTGTATACATATGCCCCACTCAAAGCTCATCATGTGTCACTAAGGTGAAATAGGGGATGGTGCTTCAAGAAAGAACATATTAACACACACAATATTGATGCTAAAAAAAGTTACAATATTTTAAAGCAAAAATAACTAAAAATAAATGACTTAAATGGAAATTAATATGAAAATTAAATAACTAAAATTTAACTAATGAAAAATTAAACGCAATGCATAGTTTGACTTACCTTTTATCACTAGATGGTTATCTATTGTGTTGTTAGTTTTGTTTATGTAGGGTGTAGTGATTGCTTTTGATAAACCCAAGAATACAAAATTAAAGAGCAAAAACAAACAAACACAAGTAAAGCCAAGATAGATGGTGTTATGAAGATGGGATGTACTTGGTAAATTTGGCAAGCTGGGTTGATAAGTGTTATGTTAGACCAAATGACCAAGTCAAAAAACAAGAGTAAATCAGGTAACCAAAAATCCAAGGCTACTAAAGACTGAAAAACTCAGACAAGCTATCCTTAAGTAAGAAAGTCAATCCCATCAAGTCAAACCAAGGATACATGTCAAATAGGATGGTAATAAAACAAAGCAATAGAAAAAAGAAAAAATAAAATGGTAAAACAACATTTATGAGTGAGTAGTAACAATCCACATCTCACTCAACAATAGAAAAAGGTGCATAAAAGGGAAAACAACATTGATGAGTGACAAGTAACAAGCCAACCTCACTCAACAATGGAAAAAAGGTAAGAACTCAGGGGTCCATAACTTTAGGATATAAAAATCATGATAAATGGTAAAATAAAAGTAAAGTAAGTCTAGTAAATGTAAAGTGAAGGTGTAAAGAAAGAAATCCATAGTTTCTTAAACATGTTTTGCTCGAAGGATGGATAAAATTGAAACAAAGTCATGATAGCATGTTTTTAAGAGGTGAAGAAGTAATAAAGAAGAGGGAAAATCTATTTGGAATCACAATTTGTCTATCAAGGATGGAAATGAAATGGGTGAAGGGGAGAATGAAGGTAAAACCAAGGTAGAATAACTCTTTATCAAAGTCAAGACACTCAAATTAGGTTTGTCAAAATAAGAGACTATTCAATCTTAATAACTATGAAGAACTTATCTTAGCCACACAAGTCTTAGGTCAACAAATGGATTATATAGATCATCCCATGAAGGATATATGCATGAAAATTAAAATAAACCTACCTCTCCATGATGTGTTACCCATTCTTAAAGACCCATTACAAAGCAATTGGTATTTTGTAAAGATTGGATTATTGCATGATAAATTAGGTAGCACCATAGAGTTTTTTTGAAACCTATATTCCAATCTACTACCTACTACACCCCAAAAGATCTTGGCTCTATATGAGTCCAACTATGGAGTTTTAGATTTGATTAGAGATAGGATATGTGCTTGTAATCACATCTTTTGGTGTGATATTTAACTTTTGAGATTTGTATGTTGCGTTTTAGATATCATTTCCTTTTGTTTCAAATGATTTGGCTTTTAAATTTCTTGATGGATTTTTTAAGATTCCTCCTCCATATGGATTTAGAAAACCAAAAAATTAGGACTTGTTTGCTTATAGAGAGAACTTCAAAGATCATGGGGTCTAAGAGTCTCAGAAATCAAGGTGAGATAAAAGTGATATCTTGACTTCGACCTTGTTTTATCCAATGTAGAGTGAAAAGAGGGGGAAATCAAGAGGAATGACACATTGAATAATTTAAATTACTTGAAATTAAAAAAAAAAGTGATAAAGGGAAAAAAGATGGATACAATGATGGTAAAATGTGATTCTTTATAATAATAATGAGGTAAATAGAGGAAAACATGCTAACATAGATTGTTGTGCAGACTTCATCTAACAAAAGAAGAAAAAAGCTAAAGTTTGAGAACAAAGATGTAAAACTTGAAAAAGTGGTGATTTTATGAGGAGGGGCAGGTCCTATTTGTGGTTTTATAAAGCAAATCATAAAAGAGAAACACACGAGGGTGTTGATAAGCAAGTGATAGATAAAGTGAGGTAAGTAAAGAGATGGTAATTTTGTGAGGAACATTGGGTCTTATCTATGGTTTTACAAAGCAACTCACAAAAGAGAAACCCAAAGGATGCCAAAACATTATTGGAAAGCAATAAAAATATAAATAAATGATTAAAATATGGTGGTTTTGTGAGGTATGTCAGGTCTATCCATATTATTACAAAGTAACTCACAAAGGAGGATCCCACGGGTTGTTAAAACAACATTAGCAAAATGATTAAAAGGATGGTGGTTTTATGAGGAATATCAGTTCCTATCCATGGTCTTATAATAAAACTCACAAAATAAAAACCCAAGGGGTGAAAAAAATAAGAGAAAATGCAAGAAGATAAAGAAGACTATGGTACATAAAGAAATCAAAAGACAAAAAGGGAGTACTAAAGGTTTATGAAAAAGAGGACACTACTATAGATGAAGATACTCATACTTAAGTAACATGAAAAAAGTGTTAGATATATGTAGATAAAAATCATGAAAATAAGGAGAAGGATCCTACATTAATGGTTATATCAAGGATGAACATGTGAGAGATAAGCTCATGTGTCTCAAAAAAATTCTTGAAGTTAAATTAGTTTGGAAGTATGTAATGGAGAATAAGAGTGGGCATCACAAGATTCCCCAAAAGGTAAGTGGATGTAGGGATGGGGATCACAAGATGCCCCAAAGATTAAAAGGAAATGTGGGTGGGCATCACAAGATGCCCCATAAGTTGAAAAGAGAAAGATAGGATAGTAAAAGATAAAAAGGAAAGAGAACCCCATATAGTGTCTAAATGGATTCATGTTGTCCAAGAAGATTCTAATAGGGGACATGACATTTGAGGAAATAAAGAGGATGCTAAGAAAGAAGAATAACAAAAAAAGACAAAGAACTAAGTCAAGAAAATAGAGAACTAAGTTAGACATATAGGTAATTGTATTGATAAACATAAAAGGTAAAAAATAGTATAGGGTCAACTGGGTCAACCCAGTACATAAAATAGGGCCTACAAATAGTACAAGGTCGTCTAGGTCAATTTAGTATAGTAAAAATATGCAAGCAAAAGAGGCAAAAGGTGATGTAAATTTTATGGGGTTGAAAGGGTCAATCCAATATAGTCCACATGGGCCAAAAAAGGTATAGGGTCAACTAGGTTGATCCAGTATAGCAGTTAGGGAGAAAGAGAAAGATGATAACATGTTATGAGATAAAATAATATAATTTTTTTAGCTAATCTAGGAAAATAAGAGGTGAAGGGAAATAAATAGTCAATTAGATAAATGTTGGCTAATCCAATTGAGGCACACAAAATAAAACCTTGCACTAACACTAGATAATGCATTTTTTAGAACACAGAATTGAGAAAATAACAAACAATCAACTTAAAAAATAAAGAGCTAACCAATTGGTCAGCTTAAATGTAAATTATATTATTAATAGTGGTTTTAAATGTGATTGGAAGTTTAGCTATAAGCAAGGTACTAGATAACAATCTAAGAATGGTTTTAGGTAGTTTGGGTTGAAAGGGACCATAGTGGAAATGATATAGGCTTGGTATTAGGGCATACTCCCTCACTTCACACACTACAATGATAAGGATGTCAGATGCTTACCACTAACCACATGTTATACTTGACTAGAGTATCAAGTCAGCTTCCTCCTTGGTGATGAAATCTAAGTAGGTCTGCCTAGGGTAGACAAATGTTAAAGTGATTGTTTATGTTATGTAATTTGGTTGTGTGTGCATAAAATAGAAATAGTGAAACTAAGAAATTAATTGAAAATCCCCTAATTAAACTATGTGAACTATTCTAAGCATGAAAATAATAAGAAAAGAAATGTGTGAGCTAATTACTAATAGATATGAGGTCAATTCTAACTTTAAACAAGGTATAGTGCTAACACTATATCCACAAAATATAGAATAGGGTTGATAGGGTCAAACCTTTACTATAGAAGTAAGGTTTTAAAATGAAATGGGTTGGCAATGTCGATCCAATTGTTTCAGATAGCACATAGAACATAGAACTAGGTTGTTAGTGTTGATCTAATTAACTTTGTAAGGGAAATTTTGAATACTAAAAAGTGTGAAAGGAAATATAGAAAAAGAGATAAATAGAGTAGAAAGGAACCTTGGTAGATCCAGATATGTAATGAAGGAATATTATTGATGAAGAACCTTGAAGTGTGCTTGAGAAACCTACAAACTAGGTCAACAATATCAATCAAGCTATACAAGAACCTATTAAAAAGTGCTAAAACTATAAGGGGTTGAATGGGTCAACTTAATAGGTTAAAAAGAATGTTTGAAAGGTTGGAAACCTATACTAGGCCAATTGGGTTGATCCAGTTACCTATTCTTTAAACCTTCACATAAAGATAAAAAGCTAGGTCAATAGAATCGATCTAGAATGTCAAAATATATCATAAAAATGATGATCAAAAGAAATGAATTAAATGAAGTAAAAGTGAAAAAATACTACAAGGGTTAGTTAAAATTAGGTTCACCGAAATGTATACAATCAAAAATGCATAATATTTATGAATTAATCCTAGATCAGATAAGATAGATCATACCTAAACTTCTAATTGGGATACACTTGTTAGGTGGGAGCATGACAAATATGGGGACCCACGAGACCCAATTAGGGGATAAATTGTCATAACATATTATGATAATAAGTTTTATAAAGCCTGCATTCTAACATACTCACACAAAAACCCTAATAGAGTCTTAAGGTTTAAAACATTCACTTTATTCTAATAACAAGAAAGTAAAGTCTAATCTAGTGCACACCAAAGCTTGTGGCACAAAGTGGGGATTAGAAATAATAAAAAAAATATGTATAGGTAATTTCAACTAAAGTATGAGTAACACCCTAATAAATTAAATATGAAAGATAGTATTATTTGAGTCAATACTTATACTACTTCTATCTACTAAAAGAGAGGAGAACAAAGTTAGAATATACTTACCTATTGAGACTCAATCTCTTCCTTGGCCAAAGGGGCTTTGCAATAGTTTGTTTTGGTTTGTAAGGATCACTAAGAAATTCCACATCATCTAAGACTTATCCACAAGAGTAGATTATCCAAAATAATAAACCTAATCTAAGTCTCCTCAAGTATAATGGTGGAAGAGCATATTGTGAAGAACTGTGAGCGAATAATAACTCTTGATTGCATATATGAATAATGACTAAAATTATATTATGTGTGTGTGTGTGTGTGTGTGTGTGTGTGTGTGTGTGTGTGTGTGTGTGTGTGT
>JARHVA010001119.1:2955000-2985000 GCA_037957365.1 Torreya grandis
TAAATTAGATTATATATTTAATGAATGACATATTAATACAATCCTAAATCCAGAGCTTAATCCTCTATATTATATCCATTAATAGATGTAGAGGAGCCTTATACAATACCTTTTAATGAAATAAATATTGTATATTCTTGAAAATTTGGATAGGTCTAGACCAATTGAAATTAATGCAAATGGGCATGTATCCAAATTATATAATCTCTTTATTTTCAATTATTCTTTGTTTCTTTCTATAATTTGTCTATATAAAAGCTTATTTGATCTCTTTTTATTAACAAAGATCAACCCAAATATTATAATCTATAAAATAAAGGCAAAAAAACATACTAATTTGAATAAAAATATACTAAAAAAATAATTAATTTTTTTTCAAAGTTAGCTAAACATATATGTCATGGATGGATTGTAAAATTAAGGTATACTTTTGGAAGATAGGGTTTCCTATTCAAGTTGTTTATTGTTTATTTTATCAAAATATAAGGTAAATTCCCCATACATGAATTAAATGACAATCAAATTGAGTTGGGCACAAGCATCTTTATCCACACATGCTGATGAGGCCACTAATTACTTACTTTTATAGCCTCATCCATGCTTAGTATATGTATTTTTCCATGTAAATCCCATAACTATTTGTCATTTATGTAGATTAATGAATGAAGTTATGATTTTGTATGTACATTGATGTGTGTGTGTGTGTGTATGCGTGTGTGTGTGTGTGTGTGTGTGTGTGTGTGTGTGTGTGTGTGTGTGTGTGTGTGTGTGTGTGTGTGTGTGTGTGTGTGTGTGTGTGTGTGTGTGTGTGTGTGTGTGTTATGTTATGAATTATTGATGTTTTTTCTTTGATTGAATTATATTGGTGTGATTTTATCTATCATTTGAAGGGTCATGAAAGGCTATAGAATATTTCTAAGCCATAGCTTTTATAAGCTACTTATAGGAATTGTAAGCTTCACCGACAGGTTGCCCATAGCCACTGAAACAACTATAGGATTCACCTATAGGTTTCCTATAACCATTACATAATGCCTATAGTAACTATAGGCTTCACCTACAAGTTGTTCATAGCCACTATAAAGTGCCTGTAACAATTGTAGGCTTCACCTATAAGTTACTTGTAGCCACTACATAGTGCATGTAGCAATTTTAGGCTTCACCTATAAGTTTCCCATAACAACTATAGGCTTCACCTATAGGTTGACTATAGCCACTATGCAAAACAAAGCTATTGTTGAGGAGATCCTAAAGACACATCTAGTTATCTTGGGAACCGAATGGATGATTGGAAAGAATCATAGTTGTACGAATTCCATACATGCAAGGAAATATTGGATGTTCAGTTAAAGATGAGAAAGATAAGGATAATGAGAAAAAGACAAAAAAGAAAAGAAAACATCAAAATAATATGCCTTGTCTCTAACCCAGTCAAACCTAAAACAAGTAAATTTAGTTACTAACCACTTGAAGGTTGATTGGGATAGTTTTTTAGTATTTTTATTTTTCTTAGCTTGGTGTTTTTTTGGTTAAGAGTTAATAAACTACCTTTTGTATTTAATGGTAGATCCTAGATCAGATTAGGAGTTAGTTAATTTGAATAGATAATATTAGAAGTATTGGCATTATAGCATTGCACTCTGAATATTATAACTTCTTATAGAAATATTTAATTTTTATAGAAATGAGTAATGAGAAGATTGATTTTGTGAAAAGTTCATGAATTATCTTAGAGAAGGATTGGAACTCAATTTTGAATGAGGAAGGGTCCCCTAAAAAAAAAGTTGCAGTGAAGATCCTAACTCTTTTTAACTTTGAGTGTGTTGTGTAAGTTGATTTTAATTATTTTGATTATATAAGTGTGAAGTAATTCTATAGTTATATCATAGTAGTTTCATAATATATCTATTTGGTGAATTATACATAAATTCATTATACTACAACTAGAAAAATAAGATGATTTTTGAATCAATAATGCATATATAATGATAACATCTTCAAAAAGTGTATGCAACCTAGGTTGATAATTAATGTTAATTAGACTCAATAATATAGTAATCATTGGGTAATTAGTCTGCACAACATTTTGGTACCATTGTCAGGGAGGATGTCAATTATTATTTCTAAAATCAATCATTAAAAAAAAATAGTTAATGCATTGTTCTACCCAATTAGGCAATTTGAGTGGGGACACTACAATATCTTATGCTAGATGTCTAAGTTCATGGAGGTTTAGTTCTAGTCAAGCAAGTCAAATGAGGGCACTACAGTGTCTTATGCTAGATGTCTAAGTTTCTAGAAGTAAACAGTGCATAAATTACTTAATTCATGTTTCTAAATTTTATTTCTTGTAAAAGTGATTTATTTTCTATAAAGTGTGCTTTTAATTTTTTCTTTTTTATAAGATAATTTTCCTTCTTTAATTTTCTAATTTATAGGATAATTTTATTTCTTTCATTTCCTTCCTTCTAGGATAATTTTCCTACTTTCATTTCCTGTTTTCTAGAATAATTTTCCCACTTTTAGTAGATAATTTTTACTACTTTCTTTAAGTAGAATTTTAATTACTATTATTTTGATTTCCACACTCCTTTATTTCTATGTTATTATTTTTAGTCTAAAACAACCCCCTTGGAACACATGAAAAACAAAAAAAAACTAATCCTATGCAAGAAGGGATAGGATAACGGAAGGAGTAGTATAATGTTTATATAGAGAGAAAGAGATTCTTAAGGAAGATTCCAACCAAACAAGCCACAAGTTACTACTTGAAAAGAACCACAAATACCTGTAGCAACTAAAAAATTTGTTGAAGAATATACCATAATCTAGAAGGATCTTGAAGAAGAGAACACTATAAACTGAAGGAGGTAGCTTGTAGAAGAAGCATTATTAGCTCTGAGAAATAAAATAGTAGAGAAAGCATTAGGTGAACTAGTATGAAGAAATGAAAGAGAGGAACTAAATGAACCAGATAGTCTGGAGAGTAACATATTTACAACATTTTAGCAAGGCTTTCTTGATCAAATCAAAGGAAGCTTAGGAGAATCTTTAGGCCCTTCACTCAGTAAAAATATTTAGGATCAATAGATAAACATTTATTATTTTGTTGACCAATGGATTGATACAAAATTTGAGGATGAGATCCTAAGTACCTTTAGTATCCATATCACAAGAAGAGCCATCATGAGTAGAGGAGACTTTATGGATGATAATGGGACTCCAAACACAATTACTTTTGAATTTCCTATTCCAGATGCAACAAGTGTAATGCAAGTGAAAAACATTCCACCCTCAACCTTGCCTAATTTTAGAGGTACATTAACAAAAGACCCAAACACATTCTTGTTCAAATTTGATATCCTCTATATAAGCTATGACTATAGGCAGGATGCATAAAAATTGAAACTTTTTCTATCTACTCTCAAAGACTCAACACTTCACTAGTTTATGGGACTAGATAGTAATTCGGTCCACACTTGGGAGGACATGAAAAGAAAATTTGGCAAAGTATTAGGAATATGTAAGAGGAAGAATTTATAGAAGAAATGACATCTTCAGGATGACTCAAGAAGGGGATGAATCTTTGGAAGACTATGTTGAATGGTTCATGTTCAGTGTACAAAAATTCAAGTAAAGTGCATTTTGAGAAGAACCCTTTAAAACTCATCTTCCTGAAAGGAGTCAATGAAGATTGTCTAGAAGCCCTGGACTTAATGAGTGGAGGGGATATTTCCCACCTACCATTCTCATATATCAAAGAGATGAGCAAGAATTATTCTATATTTTCCATAAACAAAGCTAGGGGTAGCAAGCTCCAATTGGTATCTACAAATGGCCTGTAAAAAATTGAGGTTAGTAACCTATTATAAGACATAAAATATGATATCATTAGTCATTTGGCCACCCAAATGGATAACATGCACTTAAGACAAAAGCAAGTAGCTTTGGATCAAGTCTTGACCATTTACTATTCAGACTATAAGAAGAAAAAGGCTGATTGTAGATGTCATGAAGTTCAAGCTAAAGTATCTCACATCACAGTTGAAAAACCAAAAATAGTAGAGCTACACATTGTAAGAGGAGATAGTGACTAGGTTGTTGTTCCAAAAATCTGTCACTTTTTTTTATGGATAACATGTCGACTATTTTGGTCTTGTAGGCCAAAAATGGTCTCTTCCTTTCCCAAAAAATGTTCTGAGCAGTCAAGTTATTCAATCACACAAGCCTTTTCAGCTAAGGAAATCACAAGTTCATTAGGTGGCCTTTCTCAAGGGGAAGTTCATAACACTTAAGGCATTTCCGAAAATTTACAAGGATGGTTCAATGTTGAAGTTCAATTAAAAAGGTTCAATGGTGGGGTTTAAAGAGTTGGAATGAACCATTAAACTGTTAAACCATTGAACTGTTAAAATTCAAAAGAGTTCAAAGTGGTTCAAAGGTTCAAAGTTTAAAGTTTAATCTGAAGAAAAGCCAAAGGAGTTTAAAGAAGCGGCGATGAGCTTGAAGACATCAAATTATAGTCTATTGAACCATTGAACCGTTGAACTGATAAACTCTAAATGGTTCAAAGGTTCAAGATTCAAAGTGGTTCAAAGTGACTAGTGATGTCCCTGTGGACATCAAATTTAGGGTAATGAAATAACCATTGATTTTCAAATAGAGTAGGACCAAAAAATTGCAGCGACCTACCAAGAAAGGAGTTAAAAAAGCCAATAGAAGGTGAGAAGATGGCCCTGAGACCTCAAAACATGAGGAAGAGACAAAAAGTAGCAAGGAAAGAGGGAAAGTTATAGAGAAATCTGGAAATATCTACAGCAGAGTTATTCAAGTAGGTGGAGTAATCCACTAGGTGGATATTAGAGAGTACAAGCATTTAATGGCGTGGCCTATTTTTCTTCATTGAGTAAAGGTAAATAGATAGTCGTGTAAGCATCATAAAGAAGACTAGGCAACCCATACTTGGGAGGAAACATTTTATATGATTTGGAATGCCAAAGTTAAGGCTAATAACCTATTCTAGCATGGCCCCTTCACAAGATTTGCAATGCATTCAATGCAGCATGGGCCATTTCATGAAAATAAGTGCCAAAGTTTTTCTTTGGATGTTATATATTTTAATCTCTCATTTTGAATAAGGGAGATCTCTTTTTTATTAGAAGTGAACTCTACCCAAATTGAAAGGCATTCCTGAGACTTTGAGCTTAGACTGTTAATCATATTTTATCAAGTGAATGAGAAAGCAAGTGACCTTTCAGACTTTGTGTTGAAATAGCTTGTGTTATCTAAGAAATCATTATTATGTCTTTTTTATAAATATAGTCTTATCCATTTAATCAAATAAGAAGAACAAGTGGAAATAATTTGGAGGATGTCCTGAAGTTGACTGTGGGAGACTTTGAGCTACCATAATCGTCTTTAGTCTATGTGTTTTATGTTCTAGGATATTGGAGAGACTTTGACCTCCCCTTATCCTTTGTCATATTTTACTTTGTTGTAGTTTTAGGTGGATATTTTGGGCTGCACTTAATCCCACTATGTTACTTTGTCTTAAATCAGTGGGAAAAGCAACGGAAGAATTTGTGCTTTCATGGGTTTCTTGTGGTTATAGTTACTACCAAGGAAGTATTCCTATTGTTTAATGAACATAATTTCTAAAAGAAGAGAAATGCCTTTAGTAATTACACTAGAATCTTCCTTTACTTTGTGAACATCATCTCTAAAAGAAGAGAGATGGATGTTATGATTTCACCTTTGAGTCTATTTTCTATTTATATTAATATATTATAATTTATACAGAACCTCCCCTTGTTGAAAGGAGAGATTTATCTCATTATGGATGTGGTAACCATACCCATTTTTCCATATAAATCTCCTTATCTTGTGGTTGATATACCCATTTTTCCATCAGTTAGTTAATGACAAAATATTCACCCAACAATTTTTGGTGACTCCACTGGGGATCAAACGTGCAAGTTGAAGCCTCAAGCTTCAAATTGAAGTAGCTCTAGTTCTTTTCCATTCTACACTCTAGATGATCCACTGTATATGTGAAGTTAGAGAGCTTAAGGTATTGTTGATCTTGTATTCAAGTTTGTGCAACAAAATCATTTTGATATTTCTCCTTCGTGAGCTTGCCTCCAGTGAACCAGGAGTTTTCCTCTGCTAGCAGAGCTTTGTCTATAAAAACTCCACAAAGGTTTCTTATCCCTCCTTTCAATGATCATATCATGGCAGCCCAAGGCCCTTGGAGTAATACTTTTGGTCCCCCGAATCTTACCCCCCCTTTACATGAACTACCTTGTATTTCAAGATGGAATTTTCCCAAGTTCTATGGTGATGGGAGAGTTCATCCTGATGAGCATATTTCAACCTTCTACATAGATTGTGCTGTGATAGGCATTGAATATGAAGACATAGCAATTAGAATATTTGTATAAATGTTGCAAGGGGCTGTCGTATACTAGTTTTATCATCTGTAAACACAAACAGTGACTGACTGGAACAATCTTAAGGCCAAGTTCAAGGCTAGATTCAAATCCCTAGAAGATACACATGCCTTGTTAGCCTAGATTACATAGATGAATAAGGAGCCTCATGAACCCATGCAAGACTTCATTTCCAAATTTGATAAGTTGAGAAATAAGATTCCTATAATTGCTCAATCGATGATAGAAAATCTCAAGTGCTTCTTCATCAATTCTCATCTTCCTGAAGTGAGTTTCATATTGAGGTGGGTTGGCCACATTGATCTTGCTGTGGATCAGATTTTGGAAACCGAGGTTGAAGATGATCTTATCTTGGCAAGAAAGATAAGAAGAGATCCTAATAAAAATAAATCTTCTTCATCTTTTGAAAATTTATCTATAGGCACCACTGATCCTATGGTGCAAAAGCTAGCAAATAAATTGCTAGATTTGAAAAAGCAAATGGCACAAGGGATGGCTACTCTTCCTTCTTATCAGGATATACCAAGGAGGATATTTCCTAACTAGTCATATCAAGGCAATGTTTCTAGAAATCAAGGACAACTAAATCATCTTCCTCCCCCATAGGGGAATCTTGCCATTGAAGTAGCATCGGCTAACTCAATAGTTGATTATCTTGAAACTAAATATGATTCTTCTTTCCAACCTAAGTTTGACCAAAAAGATGATGCTAATATCTTCATAGAAGGAGAGGAAGAATTAGCTAGTGACTCTAACATCATTTTCTTGAATTATCAGGATGAAGCTAGAAGAGGAGTATTTGATGGATCATACGTTGTTTTTACTAGGTCCTAAAACTAGTGAACTCAAGAAGCTGGTAAGGGAAAAACAAGATAAGAACCTTAACTAATAATTTCAAATACTAAACAGGGGACTTCACTACCTTTCTAATCAAAGGACCCAGTGATTAATAAGCAAGTAAGTACCTCAAACAACCCTGCACCTTCTACTTCAATTTCTCAGACCAGTCCCACACCCAATAAAAACTAGAATGATGGACTTCCTTCCTCTATTTCTAGTTCATTTCAGTTATTTGATATAATTAACCATACTAGGAAGACCAAGATCTAAATGTCTAAGTTTGAATACTTACAAGCCAACCCTGAGTAGTTGGATAGGTTAGTTGAATACGTTAAGAACAAAACCATCCCTGCAAGACAAGATGTTTCAAAGGTGACTTATGATCCTCCAAAGAACACATCCACCCAAAAAAATATTGTCATTACTCCTCTTATTTTCCCTAGGAAAATAAAGCATTTCTATGTTTCCCTATTGATAAATGGTCATAAGCTGAGCAACTGCATAATAGACTCTAGTGCCTCTGATAATGTGATGCCCACCAAGGTGGTAGACTCTCTCGGTCTCACTTTGACTAAAACATTTAGGAGATGTTTCTCTATGGAAAACAAGAAAGTGCCACTTTTGGGATAGATCAAAGATACCCAATTTACATTTATGCCCTTCCTAGATAAGAGGATTAAGATGACATTCTTGGTGGCTGACGTTCTAGTTTCCTATGGCATTCTGCTTGGACAAAAACTTTGCAAGGATGTTGGTGGATAATTAAACATGGGCATGTCTAAGGTGAGGATACCTATCAAGGGCATCATGTAAAGGCTACTTCTTGAGAAGGAGCCAAAATACATTGTCACCCAAACATCAGCCCATGAAGCTTAAATTCTTTTTGAATCCTCAAGAATAGGTAACTATTTTCTATCTACAAAAGATGTTTCTATTTCATCAGATGAAAGTTCTATAAGTGATAATCCAAAAAAATTAGACACAAGACCAGAGGAATTGGTTGAGCAAAGTTTAGGTGAAAAAGGATCTTCCCTCCCTAAAAAAGAGAGACCCTTAAAGAGATTAGATTCTAATGATGTCTAGATTCTAGAATTTGATGGTAGTAATTCTTCTACCGGTTCTAGAGCTAGGATTGTTTTGATATCTCCTCAAGGATATATTTTCCCCTATTCATACAAGTTATAGTTTATCAATACTAACAATATTGTTGACCATAAATCTTTGTTGCTTGAATTGAAAGTTGCTCAAGCTAAAAGCGTTAAACTTATTCACGCCCAAGGAGATGTTGAACTAGTGGTTTATCAGGTGAAGAACCTATATCAAACCAAGAATAAAAGATTGAGACATTATCACAATTTGGTATGGGATTGCATTAAAATTTTTAATGCTTTCAATAATTCTGCGATGCCCAGAGAATTCAATGACCAAGTAGATTCCTTGGCCATCTCTATGACCCTCATGGTTCCTCACCATGATTTCTAAGGGCACAAGTACACTATTGAACTAGTCTTTCAACCAAGTGTACCTGAGAATGCCAACCATTGGTAGGTATTTAATGGTGACAACCAAATCATTGCTTTTCTGAAATAGAGGGATAGCTTAGAGAAGCTTTATTTTGAAACCAGTGAATCTCCACCATAGGAATTAGCTCTTGAAACAAATTCAAAAATTGATGAAGAGTTCCTTTAGCTCAAACATAATAAAATCCCAAGAATTTTGGTTTCCCTAGAGAAATTATTCAATAAGCATGATAGGTCTATCAGGTAGTGATCAATAGACTCAAGTTTCCCTAAGGAATTTGAGAAAATAAATTTAAGTATAGTAGATAATCCCAAAATGGTCAACATTGGGAATTGTTGCTCTCTTGATGAAAAGCTCAAATTTGTTACTCTGCTTCACCATTACATTAATGTTTTGGCATACTTTTATGATGAACTAAAGTCTCTTGGGCCTATAGAAATTTAGAATGAAATTCCTCTCAAGGTTGGGTCATTATCTCACAAGCAGAAACAAAGGCAGTATAACCTTAAGATATCAGGTACTATTCTTTTTGAGATCTAGAAAATGTTAAATGCGAGGAATTATTCTAATCCATAATTCCACCTAGATTGCAAACATAGTCCCTATGAGGAAAAAGAATGGAAAAATTTGCCTCTGTGTCGATTTCAAGAATCTAAATCAATCCTCTCTGAAGGACAACTACCCCCTACCCATCATGGACCAAATTCTACAAACAGTGACTAGCTCAAAGATGTTATCAATGTTAGATGGTTTTTTGAGGTATAATCAAGTGGAAGTTGGTGAAGTAGACCAACATAAGACCACTTTCACTACACCTTGGGGAACATTTACATATCACAAAATACCTTTTGGTTTGAGCAATGCTGGCACCACCTTCTAAAGAGCAATGGATCTTATTTTTAGAAATGAAATAGGGAAGTTCATTATGGTATATCTTGATGACTTGACCTTCTTTACCAAGTATTGTTCTGATCATATGCATCATTTGCAATAAGTGCTGGAATGATGTCGATAGAATGACATTTCCCTTAATTCCAAGAAATCAATTTTTAGGGTAACAGAAGGGAAACTTCTTGGTCACACTGTATCCTAAGAAGGCATAAAGATATATTTAGAAAGAGTCAAATCCATCCAAGAGCTTACTCTTCCTACTAGTAAGACTGTAGTTCATTCTTTCTTTGGAAAGGTGAATTTAATACAAAGGTTCATCCCTGAGTTCACAGAGAAGACTTGCCACATTGTCAACATGATGAAGGGTAAAGCTATTTTTCACTAGACTAAAGAAGTCAAGTCAACATTTGAAGATATCAAGGAAGCTATCACCCATGCCCTGATCCTGATTTGTCTGGATTATACCAAAGACTTCATAGTATATAGCTATGCTTCTGAACACACAATTTAGCTATTTTGTTTCAACAAATCAAAGAAGGTATGGAATCTCCCATCTCGTTCATGAGTTGTCCTCTCAAAGCTCATGAAATTAAATATTCAAACATGGAGAAGCATGCTTATGATGTGCTCAAGGTGGTGAAACATTTCCATTTCTACATCCTGAACTCACATACTATTATTTTAGTGCCTGATACAATAGTGAAGTCCATTCTAACTCAACAAGAGTTTGGTGCCAGAAGGGGAACTTGGATTGCTAAAATCTAGGAGTTTGAGCTTGTCATCAAACCTATGAAGCTTGTGTAGGGAAGAGGTCTCTACCAATTAATTGTTGATAACTTACTAGAGAAAGCAGGGTATGAAGAAACAAAGATTGAAGACATGCCTATAGTTCTCTTTGTTACTTATACAGATGAGTGGTATTCCAATATCACTTATTTCCTTACCTATGGTGAGTGTCATACCCACCTGTCTCATAAAGAAAAGAGAACTGTTAAATTGAAAGCTACTAACTATGTCTTGTGGGAAAATGTTTTGTACAAGAGAAGCCTTGATGGGGTATTCCTTCGTTGTGTGGATAACGTGTAACAAAGTAAACTCATATAGTCTTTCCATAGTTTAGCTTGTGGAAGAAATTTTTCTACACCTATGACTGCTCATAAGATTCTATGAGATTGGTACTATTGGCCTACTCTTTTTCAAGATGCCTACACTTGGGTACGTAGATGTGAGTTGTGTCAACAATTCATTGGGAAACCCAAATTGGCCGGGTTGCCTCTCAAGTCAGTGATGATTGAAGATCCATTTCAATAATGGGGTATTTATTTCATTGGCACTATAAATCCATCCTCAATTACTAGACATGACTATGTTCTTATAGCCATAGACTATTTTACCAAGTGGGTGGAAGCCATTCTAGTCAAGCATGCTACTTTAGAAGTGGTATGTAATTTCCTCAAGGAAAATATTATTTTCCAGTTTAGAGTCCTAACCAAGATTATAACAGATAATGTAGCCTATTTCTCTTCTCATGAGATTACCCAGTTATAATACTATTATGGGATTATCCTCTCCCACTCTTCTGACTATTATCCACAAAGAAATGATCAAGCAAAATCAAGCAACAAGAACCTGGTGACCATTGTCAGGAAGCTGGTAGATGACAATCAGAGAACCTAGCATAAATCATTATTTGAGACTTTATGGGAAGATAGGATTACACCCAAAATGATGATAGGTATGTCACCATTTCAACTTCTATATGGTTTGAATGTAGAGATACCAATCACCCTAGAACTACCAGCAATGAAGTTGGCAAAAGTGGTCGAAGATCAAATATTTGAAAATACTATCAACAAGAGGATCATGTGCTTGACTGAACTAAATGAGATGTGAACTATGGTGGTGGACTGTATTATTACAAATCAAATTTTGGTAAAGAAACTCTTCGACTAAAATGCAAGGATTTAGGATTTTTAGATTGGAGATCAAGTCTATTTGTGGGACAAGAGGAGAGAGCCAAAAAGAATGCGTGTAAATTTGGATTCTTTGTGGAGAGGTCCATTTTCCATTCATTGATTAAATGGTGAAAATATTTTCTTACTAAAATATCAAGATGGAATGTCATTTTCACTACCTCACAGTGGGCAACATCTAAAGCACTTCAATCCTTGAAGTATTAGATAAGTCTGATTGTACATATGTATAGTCTCTATTTGTTTTGTGTTGTTTATTTCAATTTTTGGTGTCTTTGTCTTTTTGGGTGGCATGACTCCATAGCCCAATGGCATAGATGAAACAACTTAGAGTCTGGATTCTACTCCCTCTGATTATTTCAAAATGCAATCGATGGAAGTTCCCCAACTAGAGCCAGCTATTGTTCCCAAAATATGTCACTTATATTTGTGGACAACATGTCGACCATTTTGGTCTTGCAGGCCAAAAATGGTCTCTTCCTTGCCCAAAAAATGTTCTGAGCAGTCAAGTTATTCAATCACACAAGCTTTTTCAGCTAAGTAAATTGCAAGTTCAACAAGTGGGCTTTCTCAAGGGGAATTTCAAAACACTTAAGGCATTTCCTAAAAATTGCAAGGATGGTTCAACGCTGAAGTTCAATAAAAAAGGTTCAACGATGGGGTTCAAAGATTTGGAATGAACCATTAAACTTTAAAAGAGTTCAAATTGGTTTAAAGGTTTAAAGTTCAAAGTTTAATCTGAAGAAAATCCAAAGGAGTTCAAAGAAATAGTGATGAGCCCGAAGACATCAAATTTTAGTCTATTGAACCGTTGAACTAATGAACTCCAAATGGTTCAAAGGTTCAAGATTTAAAGTGGTTCAAAGTGACTAGTGAAGTCCCCATGGACGTCAAATTTATGGTAATGAAATAACCATTAACTTTAAAATAGCGCAGGACAAAAGACAAATGTAACAACCCACAAAGAAAGGAGCTGGAAAAGTTAGCAAAAGGTGAGAAGATGACCCTAAGAGCTCAGAACATGATGAAGAGACAAAAGGTAGCAAGGAACAAGGGAAAGTTATAGAGAAATCTAGAAATATCTGTAGGAGAGTTATTCTAGTAGGTGGAGCAGTCCACCAGGTGGATATAAGAGAGTATAAGCATTCAATGGCATGGCCTATTTTTCTTTATTGAGTAAAGGTGAATGGATAGCCATGTAAGCATCATAAATAATACCAGGCAGCCCATACTTGGGAAGAGACATTTGATATGATTTAGAATGCTAAAGTTAAGGCTAATAACTTGTTCCAGCCTGGACCCTTCAAAGGATTTCTAATGCATTCAATGCAGCATGGGCCATTTCATGAAAACAAGTGCCAAAGTCTTTCTTTGGATGTTATATATTTTAATCTCTCATTTTGAATAAGGGAGATCTCTCTATTATTAGAAGTGAAACTCTACCCAAATTGAAAGGCATTACTAAGACTTTGACCTCAGATTGTTAATCATATTTTATCAAGTGAATGAGAAAGCAAGTGACCTTTTAGACTTTGTGTTGAAATAGTTTGTGTTATCTAGGAACTCATTCTTATGTCTTTTTTCCTAAATATAGTCTTGTCTATTTAATCAAATAAGTAGAATAAGTGGAAATAATCTAGAAGATGTCCTAAAGTCAAATATGGGAGACTTTGAGCTACCATAATTGTCTTTAGTCTATGTGTTTTATGTTCCAAGATATTGGAGATACTTTGAGCTCCCCTTATCCTTCGTCATCTTTTACTCTATTGTATTTTTAGGTGGAGACTTTAGGCTGCACGTAATCCTACTGTGTTACTTTGTCCTAAATTAGTGGGAGAAGCAATAGAAGACTTTGTGATTTTGTGGGTTTCTTATGGTTACAATTACTACCAAGGAAGTATTCCTACTATTTACTAAACATCATTTCTGAAAGAAGAGAAATACCTTTAGTAATTACACCAGATTCTTCCTTTACTTTGTGAACATCATCTCTGAAAGAAGAGAGATGGATGGTATGATTTCACCCCTGAGTCTATTTTCAATTTATATTAATATATTATAGTTTATAGGGAACATCCCCTTACTGAGAGGAGAGATCTATCTCATTATGATTGTGGTAACCATACCCATTTTGCCATATAAATATCCTTGTGTTGTGGTTGATATACCCATTTTGCCATCAGTTAGTTGATGACAAAATATTCACCCAACACAGGTTTTTTATGTTTTCCAAATAATTCAAAGGGTTTAATGACCATCTTATCAAAGTATGAGACAAAATCTACCTTTTGTAAATTCTACCTCCTTTAATTCATAATTTACAAATACTACTCCCAATTGAACTAGTCTTTGAATGAGCATTCCACCTCCTAATTCTAGCTAGTAACCACCTCAAGCAAGCTACCCCACCACCTCTTGGTATCCTCCACAAAATATATCCCCATCTTGGATGCGAGCTTGGAAACCACCCTAAAGCCCACCCTTCACAAATCAGTGGAAATAGCCCTAGAGACCTAACCAGCCATGGGGAAGCTCTCTAGGAGAATAACCCTCTACAATAAAAATAATAACCTCCTATTCTTATGCCTAATACACAAGTTACACCTAAGCCTAATCATCTACCTACCCAACCCATATATAATATTGTAAATAAGTTGGTGTAATCCATATTTAGCACTGAGCTTATTCAGTACTTGGTATACGTAGTGAACATCAATGAAGTTCACCTTTGTTCAAGAAAAGTTCTACCTCCTCGAATACCACCCATAATAAGGGATTCATATCATGAAACCCCAGAATAACATGTTAACCCACCTCCATCACCTCAAGAACTCTCTAAACTAGTAAATAAAGCTATTGATGAAATAGCCCCACCATTTCTAGAATGTCTCAGCCTTCAACACCATACAATTGAACTTGAGTCTAATTTCATAGGATAGATCAAGAATCTTTGTTTCAAAATCCCTCTATTTTAGGCCCTCAAGGATGTACCCATATATTTCAAATTTGTTAGAGACCTCCATCTATGAAAACCAAGAAGGAAGAAAAAATATCTTGATACTATGCATGTGATTGGCTAGCTAGCAGACATCATATTGGGGAACACCCTGCCAAATAAATATTTAAATCCAAGGTGCCTGATAGTAATAGTCTAGATCCATGACTAGTAGTTGTCCAACACATTGATATAAATGGGGGCTGTAATAAATTTAATGACAATTGAAGCTATGCACAAACTACATCTAAATAATATTCATCCCACATTTACAATACTATAAATGGTTGATAGGTCTATAGTTAGACTAAAAGGAATCATTGAAGATCTTGTTATTACTATATATCCTTGAGAGTATCCTATAGATTTCATTATGTTAGAGTCTAAGTTTAATTTGGGTTTATATCCTCTTATCTTAGGATGACCTTAGCTTGTCACAGTTGATGCCTTCATCAGTTGTAGATTGGGTAACATGATGATCTCCAATGACAACCACACTAAGAATTTGGTCCTTTATCCCCTAACATAGCTTATTATTACACCCAAGCATTCATTATGAGCTAAGAGTGATGAGGTAGAGAAACCTCCCTTGATTCTTGTATTTACCATAGACCATGCATGCATATTGGTTGTTCAAGATAAAGATACCATTCTATCCAATATTCTTCAACATAATGATCAAACTCCTTCTATAGACCTCAACCACTTCCAATGTGTTGAGTGCCCATTTTATAGCTTTTGGGAATTGGATAATTTTGAAGCATCTATATAGAAAATTTTCCACCAATTTCTATCTCATAATTGTAGCCAAACTAGATCCATTAGAAATATATAAATAATGAAATCACTCTCATAGAATATTGAAATATCTCTAGGAAAAACATTGCTTATTAATAATAAGTTGGAGTTAAATGAAGAAAAGTGCCTAGTCAGCATGTTGCATGCAAACCAATATGCTTTTCAATGAGATTATGAGGATATGAAAGGAATCAACCCAAAAACATATACACATCATATCTACAGTAAATAAGAGTGCCAACCAATCAGATAGCCATAATGTAGGATGACTCCAACTCTTTAAGAAATAGTCAAAGTGGAATTACAAAAACTCTTGATTGCTAGATTTATATATCTTATCTCAGACAATGAATGGGTTTCACCATTAGTAATTATACTAAATAAAAAATAGAGAATGGCATGTATGCATAGATTATAGGGAAATCAACATAGCAACTAGAAAGGATCACTTTCCTCTAACCTTCATTGATCAAGTGTTGGACACACTAATCAAGAAGAAATATTTTGTCTTTTTGGATGGCTTCAATGGTTAAAACCATATTAGAATTGCTCTTGAGAATTAGGAAAAGACAGCTTTACTTGTCCTTGGGGTACTTATGCTTATGTTTTATTAATCTTTGGGATATGTAATGCTCCTACAACATTTTAGAGGGTTGTATTGAGTATCTTTGAAGATATGGTCAATGAATGTGTATAAATCTATATGGATGACTTCATTGTCTGTGGAGAAAAATTTGATGAGTGCCTCAAAAACTTGGAAAAAGTGTTGTAATTATATCAAGAGCATCATCTATCTCTTAGTCACAAGAAATGATACATGCTTATGATATAAGGCATTGTCTTAGGTCACCACGTATCTACCAAAATAATTAATGTTGACCCTATAAAAATTAGCATCATCAAAAACCTACCTGTTCCTAAAAAATAGAAAGATGTTAGGAGTTTTTCAGGGCATATTAATTACTACAAGAAATTCATCAACAATTTCAATAAAGTAGCAACACCATTATTCACCCTTCTAACTAAAGATGTTGAATTTCTCTAGACTTGAACCTGTGATACAACCTTCAAACAATTGATGGAATTATTGACTACCACCCTATTATGCATGGTATTGATTGGAATCTTCCCTTCCACATTCACATAGATGATTTAGATATTGTCCTAGGAGTTGTGCTTAGTCAAAAACAAGAAGCACTCAATTATGTCATATATTTTGTAAGCAAAACTTGTAGGTAGTAGAATTAAATTACATAGTTACTAAAAAAGAGTTATTGATGGTAGTTTATTCTATCAACAAGTTCCATCACTATATCATAGGGTATCAGGTCTTTGTTCACATGGACCATACAACCATTTGGTACCTTATGAACAAACAATTTGTTCCATCTAGAGTGATAAGATGGTTGCTCTTATTATAAGAATTTGATATCACCATTGTAGATATGCTTGGTCATGATAATGTGGTGGCTAACTTTTTATCACACCTACAAACCCCTGAAGAAGATACCATTGTGGATGACTCATTTCTAGATGAGCACCTATTCTCTCTCATCCTTACCACACCTTGGTGTGCTAATATTACTAACTACCTTGTAATAGGGTTGCTTCCATATCACTTATTCCCTAAACAAAGGAGATATTTGATCCATAAAAGTGACAAATATTCATGGCTATCTAGATTTATGTTCTATAATGGGCTTGACTCCATCCTCAAAATATGTCTCAGAGAAGATGAAGTTTTAGATATCCTCAAATCCTGTCATGATGAACCCTGTGGTAGCCACTTTGTAGCCAAGTATACAACAATCAAAATTTTGAATACAAGATATGATTGGCCCTTAATCCATAAAAATTTAATAAGATATACTACTTATTTTGACAGATGTTAGCGTATGGGGAGACCAACACGTTTAGATGAAATACCTTTGCAGTCTTAGCTGGTGCATGAACCATTTGAAAAGTGGGGCCTTGAATTTTTAGGACCTTTTAATTCAAAATCAAATAATAAAGAGTACATCCTTATCTTTACTGACTATGTCACTAAATGGGTAGAAGTAAAAGCTCTTACATATACCAGGGATGAGAAGGTAGCAACTTTCCTCTATGAATAAATATTCACAAGATATGGCATGCCATAAGAAATAGTCACTGATCAAGGACCCTAATTCACTACTAATTTAATTACTACCTTAGTCCAACAATATGAGATCATGCATATGAAATAAACTCCATATCATCCACAGTCTAATGGGTAGGTAAAAGTCACCAAAAGGGAGTAATAAAATATTTTGACAAAGACTATTAGTCTATCTCATAAGGATTGGGATGTTGGGCTTCCTGAATCTATGTGGGCTTACCGAATCATATGGAATACCACTATAGGCTTCAATCCATATGAGTTGGTCTATGAAAAGAAACCTATATTTCTAATTGAATTTGAGCACAAGACCTTACAAACAACACTAGAACTTTGGATGGATATATCTAAATCCCAAAAAGAAAGGCTTATATAGTTGAATGCCTTATATGAATATATACAATAGGCATTACAAAACATAGAGCTTGTATAGTAGCAGTGAATTGGTTGGCATGATAGGCACATTAAGACCAGATAGTTCAATATAAGAGATTAGGCCCTTTTTGATACTATAAATACAAGGATCACAAGGGAAAACTCCAAATTAGATGGCTTGGTTCTTTTAATATTGATCATGTTTATGATAATGGCATAGTACAACTCCACACCATTGATCTAGTAAGATTTTAGTTGCTAGTCAATGGCCACAAACTTAAGTTGTAAAAAAATCAACTCACTCAAGAAGAGTTTACCAGTCACACACACTAGTAATAATAAGATAGATACAATGATGTATTGGATAGGCATGATTTCACACCCAAAAAATAGAGCACCAATCCACACTCAGATTAAGGAGAGGAAGAAATTCATGCCCTCCTTTGGTATGATGAATGAGACATTCACTTGGTCCTTGACTAGTCATCCTTCTAGATGACTTGGTAAGGACTCTAAATAAACATTATACTACAAATAGTAGTTAGAGTAAAAAACCAAAAATGAAAATGCATTCTTTAGTTGTTGTTGGCAGCTTCTAGGTAGAAAACTAGCTTGTTGGCTACCGAAAACCATAAAATGGCCTAAGTAGAAAACTAGCTTGTTAGATATTTAGGAGTAAAAAAAAGTGAGAAAGAAATCAACTAAATGACAATAATTAAAAATACAACTATTCATGTTACCATAAGTTTTCTAATTTTGATACAAGCACCTTTGCCATTGAAGGTTTCACTCTATTTGCTACGAGAAATTATATAACTATTGTGGGCACCTTATACATAGTTGGGAATCACTTTGTAACTTACTACAGGATTCATTTATAGCTAATGTAGGTACTTATTCATGCCCATTCTTACCTTTATACAAAACAAGTGAGATAAATCCTCCTACAACTCTCATATACGGCTTGGCTATTGGCTTTTGGGCACTGTATGAAAGTCATTAGACAACCTTGTAGATGAATGAAGGAGTATTAGAGAAAAAATGTCACATATATTTATTATAACTACCTCTGAATACCAAGCTAAAGACCCATAATAAAGCATACACCTTCCCTCTCCATTTGGAAGTGTTACAAACCAGAATTTATGCCTACAAGGACACCCATGATTCATTTTTAGTTTTTGGTCATGTCATGGAGATCATTTAATTATGTTGACTAGTGAGATCTTAGATTTATTTGGCACATATTTCCCATGTTTTTAGACCCTATTGATTACTACAACTAAGTCCACTAGGTATAGAACCTATAGGGCATAAGCAGCATCAAGACAATTATCAGTCAATTCATGCATAAGAAGGTAACTAAGTAGCAAGACCCTCAGTTACCCACTTTCAAGATCATCCAACCCATCACTTGGATCACCTATATTTTCAATAATCACATTGTGGTATGAAATCAATCATCTCTCATCCAATTCTTAGACCTTTGTTCTTGTTTCATACAATTTATCATACATCACATGCATGTGAGCTATGGGCATCATCAATGCCTATCCATTGATGATCTTATAATCACTCCACAAAGAGTCACAACTACTAGCCCAATCATTATGTCCCATAATTCATTCACATGCTAACACTTGCATAACAACACATGCATGACTCTTCGATGTCACCTTAGGAACACCATTAATAAATAGGTACACCATATATTTAATCATTGCAAAAGTCTTCATTATTTTAATATAACACATATAATATTAATAATCATATCAAATCATCAATTTTATGATTCATTTCATGTTCATCACATCATCTCTAAACCTATAATTATACTCCTAATAATGACTAGTCTTATCTCTTCCTATTCACTCCACGTCACCTAAGGACATGTGACAGCTGAAGTGGGGGGAGTATGTTATGGGTTAGAACCCCATACACTATGAGAACCCTACATATGGAAATTAGATGTCATAATTTACAACATTTAACCTCACATCTTCCATTGTTGAATAGAACCCTACTTTGCTACAAGCAAATTTCCATAGGCTAAATTGAGTGTGTTATTGTTTATTGGTTTAAAGGACTACCAAAGAAGCTAAAATGGGAGGGTCAATTATAATGAGAAAACCCATGGATCATAGTCAACTTCAGGGAGACCAAGCCAATTGGGATGTCTTCCATAGATTTGGTTAGACCATTTATTTTGAGAAGTAATAACATTTATCAGAGCCTCTTGATAGAGCATTTTAGATTTATTTGATGGAAACCAAGCCACTAAATATGGCATCATATTATCAATCACCGAAGACTTGGTGAGCCAAGTAACTAGGATACCAAGTATGGGAGAAAATTGGAAAGATAAACCCAATGGCTAAGAAGATAGACAATAGTTTTGTCATGCAAATTGAAGATAGGTATTAAACAAAGGAGGTCTAGAGACACTTAGCTTACCTATAGCATGGAGGGAGATAACATCATACAGCATCAAGTGCATGACCTATGAGGGAAGATATTCCTTCATTTACACTCTTTAGTTTAAGTTTTTAAATCACTTAAGGCATAATAAAGTCATTAATGTTACAATTTTCTTATGGAATATTTTGAAAAGGATGTCCAAGAATATTAAAAGGGTATTGAAATAGCCCTATCCCATCACTACCTAATATGGCTAATAAATAAACAAGGAATAAACTTTTTCAAACCTAACCTAAGTTGGAAATAAATTTTGGCCCTACAAAATAATGAACCTAATCAAGAAGAGGGAATTGATAAGAAGTAGTCCCCTAAGGACCAAGCCTAACAAGCTATACAAGAAGATGTTGTGGGCACTAGTGTTACTGGCTAGCCCATAGCTACTGAGGGTCCCTCTGAGACTATTAGAGGCAATAAAAAGATAAGGAAACTAGTCCTACTTCCTTCTAACATAGAGGAGGAAAGACCATAGTAGCATATTCCTCCTCCCAATATTTCCTCACCTCATATTGATTCCTCCACATTGTCTCCTTCTAGACAAGAAGAAGTTCCTCTGTCAACTTCTGTGCAAGAAAAACAAATTCCATCAATCACCCCTCCTAAGAGAAAAATGAAAAAAAAAAGGAAGAAACCCATGCTATCAAAAGAAGGAGACCTCCTCCTATGATATCTCAAAGAGTGAAGAAACAAAATACCAATATAGCTTCCCTAACCATAGATATCAGTGATGATGAAAAAAAAAAGAAAGAGCCTAGAGTGAAGAAGACCCCTGATGGGTTTGAAATAGAAGATTGGTCTACTAATGAGGAATATGCTAAGGTATAAGAAGAAGAGAAATCACCTCCTCCATCTAGATTCACTGAGGAGGACATTGATCTCCATAGAAACATTGGGTATACAGAAGAGGAATTGAGAATGGTATACCAGTAGGTAGTGGAAGAGGAATTGGGTGAAGAAGAAATTATGGACAAAGAAGAAGAATAAGAAATACTCCTTCATACTCAAGAGTTATAGACATTAGAACAAGATTTGAAGGAAATATATAGATTAAGAAATGAGATAATAGAACTAAAATGAGTGAGATTCATTGAAACACTTCTATGGGAAGTAGAGTTTGTAGAGCCTTCTATGGATAAAGAAAAGGGACTAGATGGACCTACAGTAGTTTCCCTACAGGAACCTATAGTATCCTCATTTAACTTGACCATAGAAGCACCTATAATAGATCATCCCCTAGATTTCTTACCCTTTTATCATAGATTTCCTCCTCCATTACCCACTACACCAACACCTACAACAAAAGAAGTTATTGATGTGGAATTATTAGCCACTACTCTAGTGGAGACTGATGATCTTTTGATTTTTATAAAAGAAAAATTTAGTAATAATGAAGCCTACCACAAAGAATTGGTGCAGATATTTAATGGATATGTTGAATCAAAAGAATAACATGATGAATTATAAGAAAAATTGGAATTTGTTGAGTTTAAGATCAGATATCTAAAGGAAAAGATTGGCAAATTGTATGAAACTATTGAACTATTGATGGAGTACAGGCCCCGTTCTAGGGTGTATGTTGTGTACCTAGAATATAAATAGATTAAATCTAGGTATGATATGATTTATAATGATAAATATTACGTGGTTTATGACCCAAAATCTTTCTTTGAAGAATATACACATGTTGATCTTGACCTCTAAGCTTAGCTAAGTGAGTTATACATCCACCAATATGATGTACACAGTGATATAGAATGGAATCCAAACATCTATTTGGGGGATGTCCTTCTAAATGCATTTTATCATATTTCCTAAATGAAAAAAGAAGGAAAAAATGGAAGAATATCAAGCAAAAGAAAAATAAGCTACCTTGATGATTAGGATTGAATCAAGAGATCTAGATGATATAATAGATGAATGGATCTCCTTTATGAACACATACACTCCACATAAATGGGTTATCAAAAAGTAGGTAGAAGTCTAGAACCACTATTTGATTCTTATGGAAGGAGATGACAAGCAAATTTTTATTGCCTACTCTCACAGATGGATAGAAATCATAAATGCCTTGAAAAGAAAGGAACCGTACTCCCCTCAAAACCTTAGGGAGGCCATACATAGAGTATACTTATATATTGAATTTGTCAAGAAATAGAGAAAGAATGGTTGGGATTGATTTTTCAACCCCCTATATTCTGGTTTTCAATTCTTGACTGAGAAGGAAATGTTCCAATTGACAGAGAGGTGGATAAGAAAATATGGGAACACATTGAAAATGCTAAAGGTTTTTACATCCTTGAAGGGTTAGGTTATCTTAAACCCCTAGACTTTATAAAATTTTGGGGTTTTAGAATGTAACTAAGGCTTTCTTAAGGTTGAACAAGAGGTTAAGTAGGGGGGAGTGATGAGGCCACCAATTTTTTACTTTTATAACCTCATCCATGCTTAGTATATGTCTTTTTCCATATAATTCCTATTGACAATGAAAATTGTGCTTGATCCTAATCAATCAACAATGAGAAGTTTCAAACTGTGGGATATTGTGGCTTAAAACAACCTCTAGATTTTAGAGAAGCTGGTCTCTTGTTTTGTATCAAGTGCTGGGGAAAAGGGATAGGAAATTAATCAGAAATGCAAATGCAAGAAATGAAACCTAACTATGGTGATGTGCCTGAGTGTAATCCTAATCCTAACCTAAGCATAGTGAGACTATATATAGGATTCTATTACATTTAAGAGCAGACAAGTGCATGATCAATGTAAAAGATTGAAATAATAGAAATAGAGGCTTCTTTTGCTAAGACATAGAAAATGTCAACAAAGGCATAGTGTTCAATCTTCTTATAAGAATCTTCCAATCACATAAGAGGCACAAAAACACTTACAGTTATGTAAAACTTCTGATTCAAGAAAATGAGACAAAAGCAAATGACATTCGTAATCACAAATCTAGAAAATCTACAGTATAGACTACTTTTGAAAATGACATAGATAACATCAACCAAGGCATAGAGTTCAATCTTCTTATTCATTCAGCCACATAAAAGGCACAGAAACATACATAGTTACATCAACCTTACAACTCAAGAAAATGAGACAAAAGTAAATGATATTATTGGTCAAAAGTTCTAGAAAGTCTAAACTATATAAAAGTCCCCCCTTTCCTTCCTCCCCCCTTTTTTTTTTTACAATTATTTTTCTTTTATAGCCTCGAATGTCTCATCCCACCACCATTTTCCCGCGTAAATCAACTCTGCCCATAACTCATAGGGGACATATAGACGGTGCTATCAATGTTTGTCGGCCCTAAAAATCTACTTGGTGAACTATTCCATCTACTCAAATTAAATCCAACTGAGTTTCTCTCCATTTCGCTTTGCAACAACAGATACACAAAACACTTTGTTATGTTGAAATGGAGAGGACACTTAGTTTCCTAAAAATCCTCTTATTACTTAGAAGGCACCAGAGAATGAAACTTGGCACTTTTTACCTAATTCATCAAAGACACGCGGCTCTCTTCGCTTCTCTTTACTATGTTGTAGAATCATTTAGGGCACATATTAGACTCTTACAGATGGTGACACTTGGTAGCTTCTACAGACTTTTGAAGTAACACCTAGGGCCTACCACAATCTTTATTTAGCAATAAAGCTCGAAGATGGTCTCTCAGAAGTTGACATGTGGTAGCCTTTGCTGCTCTTGAGAAGGTACATGGCATCTTTCACTTCTCCTACTAGGGGTATGTGGCATCTTTTGCTACTACCATCTAGCACTTTTTGCCTAATTCATGCTACTTATCTTGTTAAAAACCTTTGTCAAGAAATAGAATGAACCATGGGTATCGATACGAGACATGGATGTTGACACATGGAAACATTTGTTTAACCACTATTTGATATGTGGCACATTCTGTGACCCTCCTAAAAGTTATGAAAAGTGCCTTAGATGATACCAGTTGGCCAGCTCAGTATTTTAGAAAGTGACACCTGGTGGCTTCTACTTGAATTCAACACTTAGGAAAAAATGAAATGAAGGAAACAAAAGGGGAAAGAGAACCCATGCTCAAATTGTGCCACTTGGCAGCTTCTACTGCACTTTGAAACTTAGACAAAAAGAAACTCGTGCTCTACTCCAAAATTCTACCACCATGACCAAGGTATTCAGGAACCAAAAATGCAGCGCTCGATTGAAAATTTGAATGCAATGTAGAGTAAAATTTACTCTATAGTTATTGGTGATCCTCAAGACTTTTGAGCCTACTCAAAACAAAAACTCCACCTCTCGCTAGATTAAAATTTCAAAAATCACAGCTTCAAAAGAGCCATCAACATGTGTTTAAAACACTTATTTAAAGAAAAGTGGGAAACAACAAAAAAAAACAATGCAAGAAAGGGAAAATATTTAGCTATAATACATGAGAGAACCAAATCAATTAAAATGCTTCAAATAGATTGTGTTTACAGGAATCTCTTCAAGTTCTCCTTCCATTGACTCTAGCTCAAATTAATTATCTTGCTTGCATGTGTGAATTTTATATGGGCTAGTCCATAATGCTTCAAATTTGGTATGCTGACCCGGCTTGGCAACCCTTGCATCCCATTTCAAAATAATTGAGGCTACTTCAAAATTAGGATTTGAAATCCTTCTATCAAAATAGTTCTTAACCATTCCCTGATGCTTAATCAATGAATCATGGGATATATCCCCCTTTTCTTGAACTTCCAAAAATTTTGCGAGTCTAACCTACATGGGGCCATTTTCTTCAATTTCAATTTATTTGATCAGCTAGAGAGCAGGGATTTCCAAACTCAGGGGAATCACAGCAGAATTTCCATATACCAATTCGTATGGGGACATTTTGATCACTTGCTTAGGCATGATTTGATCAGCCCATAATGTTAGATTAAGCACTTTATGCCACTCTTTGTGATGATCAGCCCCTACTCTTTTGATGAGTCTTATCAAGTTTTTGTTGGTTGATTCTGGCAGACCATTACCTTGAGGGTAATAGTTAGATGAATTTTTCAAATATATTCCATGTCTCAAGGCAAACTTAGATATTTTAGACCCCAAGAATGCTTTAGCATTATTTGAAATGATGGTGTGGGGAGCCCCAAAGCAAGTAGTGATACCCCCTAGAAAATCTAGGATCACATTCTCTATTGCTTCCTTAGGTGGGAATGCCTCGGTCCATTTAGTGAAATAGTCTGTGGCAGTTAATATCCATTTGTGACACATACTAGACACTAGATTTATCTGACAGGATCGACATTTTCTACCCAGCTGATAACAATCTGCAAACAAAGTAGGCTAGAAATATCCTGCCTCACTTATCTTTATGGTATTAGTCTTTGCATAAAAATTCCCCCTTGATATTCCATGATGAATTTCATGTAGTATTCTCTTAGCTTCATCCTATTCTACACATCTTAGCAATTTTCCATCAAAATTTCTTCTGAAAAGGACTTGTTCAATTAAAACAAAATGAACTCCCTATATCTTATAATATCTCTTCTTGTTTCAAGGGAGTTCTCTTGGATAAATCCCATTTTTCATAAATTGAATCCTGATTATGACCTAGGATTCCTGATCAACCTCTTGTAATTTTAGCACCATCTCCATCTCTCCTTCTGAATCTGCTCCCTCAGGTAACATCTTTTCAAGCTCTTGGGTTATATATTGACACATCCCCTTGCCTCTGACCAGCTTGGTGGGTCTAACCTCTACATCTTATTTGAGGATTTTAGTGATCCAATTGGCTCTTTTCTCAGTAATTTCCCCCTCCATGATATATTCCCTAATACTTGGGTGAGCTACAAGTATCAAGATTTTGTTCCCTGATATCAGATGCCTAAATTTCTTAAGGGCTTTTACCATGGCATAGGCTTGTCTTTCCAAAAAATTGTACCTGGTCTCATAATCCCTAAGAGTTCTTGAGAAAAAGGCTATTGGGTGTTCTCCCTCTAGCCTATCATCCTTTTGCGATAAGATAGCAGCAATACTCAACTCTCCTCCATAGACATACATTACAAAGGGCTTGGAAAAATCTAGGTTTTTAAGCACCCAGGCTGCTGAGATAGCCTTCTTGACCTCTTCAAAGGCTTGCCTTCCTTCGGTAGTCCACTTGAAGAACAAGTCTTTCTTTAGCAAGAGTGTCATTGGTCTTACCAAGCCTACAAAATTAGATATGAATTTACTGACAAAATTGATCTTCCCTAAAAAGGACTAGACTGCCTTTTTATTTACTAGAAGAGGTAGGTTCATTATAGTTGTGATTCTCTCGAGATCTATAAAAACCCCTTCCTTAGATACTATATGCCCCAATAGTTTGCCTTGAGGTATCGCAAAACTGCATTTCTTAGGATTCAATGATATCCCAAAATCTTGACATTTCTTGAAGATAGATTCTAAATGATCAAAATGATCATCAAATTTTTTTGAAAATATGGTGAGGTCATCCAGAAGACTAGGATGATCCTTTTTATAATCTCACCAAAGTCTATATCCATATCTCTTTGGAAGGTGGCTCCTAGATTTGATAAGCCAAATGGCATCTTCGCGTAAGAAAATGTTCCCCATTTGGTAGTGAAAGCAGTTTTGTATTGGTCTTCCTTAGCTAGCCAAATCTAATTGTATCCAGAGAAACCATCAAGTAAAGAAAACCTTTCTGATCTAGCCACAGTTTGTAGAATTTGTTCCATGGAGGGCAGGGATAGTGGTCTTTCAGAGCTGCTCTATTTAGATTTCTAAAATCTACACATAGTCTTACATCTCCATTCTTTTTCCTAACTAGGACTAGATTTGATACTCAGGTTGAGTGCTTGATTGGAAATATTATTTTGGAATATAAAAGTTTCTACAACTCATCTACCATTAGAGGCTCAATCCTTGGATTTACTGGCCTCTATTTTTTTTTGATGGGCTTGGATCCTTTGGTCAATTCTATTGTGTGCTGGATAATGTCCCTATTGTATCCATGAAGGTCTTCATAGCTCTAAGCTATAACTCTATCATATCTCTGACACAATTTGATTAGTCTTTCCTTCTCTTCTTGAGTTGTGGAATTTTCAACTTTTAGTCTTTTCCTGTCACTCACCTCCATTTCAGAATAGTCTGCTTTATCTACCTAGAACCTTTTCTTTTCCAAGATTACATCTTCTGGGTCAAACAAGTTTTCTAAGGTGATTAATCCCTTGGGGAGCTTATTAGTCCTCAACTGTATAATCTAATCACCATATGCCTCTTCAATTTTAGTTTGCAACTAAATAGCAAACTCATCTGATTGTTGTAAGAAAGAGACTACTTGAGCATCATTTTCAAACACTTGTCAGTTTTCATCATTGTTTGGGATGGTCGGCATCACTATCACTTTTACTGACTCATTGTTAACTAATAGGCCAGTTGCCGAGTTAAACTATGAGCCAATCTGAGCCATCCTATCAGCCTCAGAGTTTTGACTTCTAGGGATTATCTCAATATTGAAAGCCTCAAAATCTTCTATCAAATCCCAAATCCTATGCCTGTAGGACCTCATTCTCACATTCTTGCATGTTGCTTTTTCCTATATTTGCTTTACTACTAATTATAAATCTCCTTTTACTTTTAGGTTCTTTATTCCCTTTTTCTTGGCTAACAAGAGCCCATGTACTAAAGATTCATACTCAGCATCATTATTAGTGCAAGCAAATTGGAATCAGATAGCCCTTAAAATTTTATCACCACTTAGAGAAGTAAGAAAAATTCCTACTCCAGCACCATGTTTACTTCTAGCCCCATCAAAATTCAAAATCCAGACCTCTAAATCTTGAGCAGTAGGTGCCTCTTTCCTTATAACATTTGGGATTGCCTAGTCCTAATCAAAAATGATGTATGTGCCCAAACCAGTAGAGTCCTAGTTCCCATATGGGTCGTTATGCATCATAGCCAACAACTGGCTATTTTCTTCTTGATCATGCTCAGTCTAGTCACCTAGCTCTTCGACAAAAATCCTTTCTTCTTTATTTAACATGGCATGATCTGCTTCTAATCTTGTTGTTGGTTTTTTGTTGATATGGTCTTTAGATAGTGGTTCAAATAGAATTTTCATCTTTGAACCGTACCTGGTTTTTAGGATGAGGTGAGACCAGTCAAGAGACATATATCCTCCTATTTTTGCTGTAAAGTCTCTGGATAAACATAAACCAAAAATAGGAGGTACATTTATGACAACTATATCTTGGTTGACAATTATGTTGGGACATGTGTATAATTGTAATGGGAGTTGTTTAATTCTCCTTATGGTTTGTATTGTTTTGCCATCTAGCTACATGACTCCTTTTATAAGGCGTTCATATTTTATTTTCAAAGCATTAGCTATTTTCTTGGGCATCACAGTTGTACTAGCTCTTGAATCTATCAATGCATTATGCAAGAGTTTCTTTCTAACTATCAGAGTCAAATAGAAAGGCTCTGGCTTGGATTTAATTACTTGTGCTGCATCATTCACAAAGGCTATTGTCTGTGGAAGAATTGTATCTTTGTGATTTTCCTTTCCATTAGGTCCTTCCTTGGTAACATCACCTTTGGGCACTATTTGCCCTTGCAGAGCTTCTTGCACTAGTGTCTTTTATTCAAGAATAGCCAAGATATCCCGTATAGATACTTGTGCTGGAGTCTTCTTTAATTGGTCCACTATATTGATCGGTCCCAAAGACTGAGTTTTTTGGTAATAAGGATACCTCATTTTTTCCTGAATCTAGGTAGGAATCCCTTGATCTTGTACTAGCTAAGGCACTTCTTGTCTAATAGCATCATTCCTTTGCCCTTGAGATGGAGGATTATTCCTGACTTGACCACTTACAATCTCAGGCTGCTCCACCATTCTCCTCTTTGATCTAGTGTAATAATCAGATTGCACTATTGGCCTTTGGGAGGTAGATGCTTCATTCAAGAAAACTACTTCATCCTCAACCCATGAGAACAAAGCATGTTCTGAGGCTATTTATTCCTCTTATTACAAGGACATTCCTTGCATCTAAGCCACTACGACTAAATTTTGCATTACGAGAGATTGGTAGGCTTGCTTGTTACTGGTACTGGCAAACTAACCATCCATTCTCCTCTGCTCAGCCACCCTTCATTACAGATTACCCCTAGGACAATCTCTAGGTGTATGGGCATCGTTGCAAGGAAAACACCAAGCATTAGCATCATCCACATAATTATTGTGACCTAGAACCATCTCCCTATTTGAGTTGGGAGGAATGGTCTGTGAGGGCGTGGGAACTGTAACTAATTGATTTGCTGGCTGATGGTTAGTTTGTTTTGGAAGACCTTGATATTGGCTTGGTTGGGGTGGAAATCGGTTTCCTTGATAGCCTTGATAAGGGGGCTTAGGGAAAGCATTTTGATACCTCTTTATATTAATCAACTCATTGGAGAATGTCCTCAGGATATTCTTGATATCATCCATCTTAGATGATTGAGTAGGGATAGATTCTTTCTCAGATGATGGAGGGTAAGTGTACATAGACACAGGTGGGCTTACAGCTTTAGGAACTT
>JARHVA010001119.1:3612500-3655000 GCA_037957365.1 Torreya grandis
ACCCCCATAGTAAATCTACTATGAAATGGCCATGCACTTTCCAAAGTATTATGATGTGGAGAATGTTGCATATCATATGAAACATTATAAATTATAGTGGCTCACATGGGGCATAACCCAATCAGAGTACAAGGTGACATAATTTAAGACCCCTTTACTTGATCATGCCCACACCTAGTATAGGAAATTTGATCCTAACCAGGCCATGGTCAACTATGATACCCTGAAGGAACTTGACATTCCATAGTTTGAATAATAATGCATCACTATACTAAAAGAGATTACCCAAGGACTCTTAGAAAGTGTGCACCTATATGATGCAAGACTAAAAACTCTCCTATCAAAGATCTTATAAGATATTTACCTTCCCCATCATGCAAAGTGGTTCATTGGAGGGTTGATCCTACCATTTCGAAGAGCACTTTTCATAATACCATTTATATACCTTCAAGAAGCTCTTGAAGTCACACTCAAAGCATAAGTAGTCAAAAGCATAGATACCAAAATCAACCCATTTATGGAGGCACAAATTTCATCTATGGGCTCTCAACTAAAATCTTACCATTAGCTTATCACATGATACTCAAAGTAGAATTTGGTGCAGCAACTATGAAGTAAAAGTCCATAATATGACTAACTACCCATGAAGGAATGTGTGCACTTTGATTCCAAGATAAAAAGTTTATTGAGAGACATATAATGTTCATAACTTCCCTTTATTGAAATGTGCCAACTAGGTCAACACCATCTATTATTGATTATGTGATGCCTACACCCATACCAATATTAATATTGGGTGATTGATGAAATGCATGATAACATGGAAATAGGCACATGATAGGCCACCATAAGAATAGGAGCATAGGATAACCAAGGAAATAAAGGCTATAGTTATTAGAACACAAGATTTGGAATTCAATGAGGCACCATAGGGTGAGGTAGAAGATGTGATGGTGAATGGTTTCCACTATGCTCATGTTATAAGTGTGGCTCAACAAAGTATTATTAGTATAAATTCCTTAAACATCCCATGTGTGGGTATTATCAAGGGTCCCATAAGGTTGAATAATGCTTTAACTTGTATAAAATGTTGACCTAAGGAAGGCCTAGCATAGATAAGGTTACAAGAATGATCATGTGCAAGAAAAAAATGGAAAAATGGACCCCAAAGGTGCAACTAACTTGCATAGAGGTAGTGAAGGTATAAGAAACTACTTATAGTGGATTCACCACTCATCCACTAGTTATGTTATTACTTGAGCTATGCATAGAATATGAAAATAAGGGTCACATTAAGCACATAACATGGACTAAACACAAAGTTATGCCATACTCAGACCCAACACACCAAAAATATGTATTACAATAGGCTATGACTGTAATCCAAAACCTACAAGGGGAGATCTAATGAGCATGAGACCTAGAAGAATAGGCTTCCACCTCTCATAAGATTCAAGATAGACAGGAAGTTGAGATACAAGAATTAACTGAGATCATATGCCTCATGCAGATAGAAGGAATGTTGCTTCTATTGAATAACTTTATCCTAGAACATGTGGGTCAAAATCAAGTAGAGGTCATCACACCATGTATGGAGAGGGTGTGAGAATTTTGGAATACACAAGATGTTGAATATGACCAAGAACTCCTTGTGAATGCCACTATTGATGGATGGTCTATCTTTGAGGTCCTTATAAACACAAGAATTTAGGTTAACAGCTTGACCAAGAATGCCTTCCCCTCTTGTACTCTTCATGGTCAATAATACATAGGTATAACCTATTAGAATTCTAAAGAGTGTAGTTGTAGATATCATGGGCACTAGATTCTATTCTAACTTAAGTGATCAAGTTAGTAGAATAGAACAACTACTTGATACTTCTAGAAAAGCCATAGTGTTATGAAAATAATGTAGATATGTACTTCAAAAGGTGGTACATGACCTTTGAGAATGGAAAAGAGAGGGTAGTTATACCCCTCTCAAATGACCAATTATCCCCCCATGTCAAGAGTGTGGACATAGAGGATGAGATCAACCACATCTATAACATCACGGTGCAAGGCATCGACACTCTAGACCCAAATGATTAAGTAGCCCTCTCTTGGGAAGATAAATAATAAGCCTCAAACACCATCAATGTTGAATATGACTGATAGGTCAAGGAAGCATAAGATACCTTATGGTTAGTGGTGTTGCTTAGTGTGCATGAAAGTGCCAAAACCAATAAAGATAAGCTGGGTCTAAATTGATCACACTTAAAAAAGGTGGGTCCTTTGCATCAATAAGAAGGGAAAAGGAGTGTTTTGCCTAATAAAGGGAAAAATTGGAATGATCTCAAGATATAAAGGGAGTAATCTAGTAGAAACTATGTCCCTGATCTCAAATCATGCATCCCAAAATAAGTGGATAGAATGGATGCACTAGTTTATACATTGAAGAGCACTACCACTCATTAGTGGACAATGTAAAAGCCTAGCTCCAATGTGGTAAGATGTGAAGGCATCCATTTACACTAGATTTGGAAAGAGTAATTATGACTTGGATATATCATCTTACTCTAGTGACTATGACCTTATAGAATATATGCATATTTATAGATAAATATGGACTGTTTGCAGTGAAAATGCCCCAAAGAATCTATGGGTGCACACCTTCTATAATACCTTGAAGACTTAGGTGTAGGAATGGTACATTGTTAATGATACACACCATAGGATAGCCAATTGGGATACCCTTAGGGAGTGGTTTATTGACACCTTCTCCTTTTCTTCCCAAAACCTTAAATTAATTGAGCCACTACAGGTAGTTTCAAGGTCAATGTTTGAGGACACTACAATATTGGAAGAGCACCTAAAAGACATGTTTGATGAAAAGGGTTTAGTAATCCCAACCTTATTTGAGGAGTAAACTATTAATAGTGACTCTAGTGATGAAGATGATACAACATGGAAGGCACATAATTGGATGAATATGACAAGAAAAAGGAAGTTAGTGCACCAAGTTGAGGATACCACCCTAGAATACTAAGCCTACCCATATTTGGATAGAAATAACTGATGGAAGTAGGCAAGTCAAGGACTCAAACCAAGATAAAAATGAACCATAATAAGCACCATTAAAAAATACCAAGGTATATATTAATTTAGAAGGGAAACTAAAGATCTCCACTCTAAGTTTTTATTAGTCTGACATAGAGTTGGCACATATTATGGACCTCTTAAAGGAATTTCAAAACTTATTCCCTTATAACTATATAGATATTAAAGGCACACACCCATCCCTCAGAAAGATGAGCATCAAGTTAGTCAATGGTGCAAAACTTGTGAAGAAGTGACCTTATAAGATGAACCCAAATCTTTGTGCTAAGGTCAAGATAGATATTGAAAGCATGCTAGCTATAGGAATTATTTACCATGTATAGGAATATTAATGGGTTAGAGCCATGGTCATCAACATAAAAAAGGATGTATGCATCTATATTTATATCGACTACATATTATTGAATGTCACCTACGTAATTGACCCCTTTCCAACTTCATTCATCAATGAAGTCTTGGATGGTATTAGAGTTTGTGAGATATATACCTTTATGGATGGGTTCTTAGGATACCATCAAATCTAGATTGAGGAGGACAAGCCTAAAGCCACCTTTGTGATAGAATGGGGTTGTTTCTCATATAAAATGATGCCCTTTGGACTTAAGAATATACCAACTATGTTCTCCTAAGTATTGATCACCACTTTCAAATAATTCATTCATAAATTCTTCCAAGTACACTTAGATGATTGGAGCATGTATGGATTAGTGAAGGATCTTTATGATAACTTGTGCCTTATGTTTGAAAGGTGGAAGCAGTTACAAATTTATTTGAACTTTAAGAAGTGTTTTTTTCTACACCTTTTGGCACTTTGCTCAGGCACATTATCTAAAAGGATGATCTACTCATTGATCTAGTAAATATTGCAATTATCATTTAGCTCCAGATGCAATCAACATAGAAATACATTCATGACTTTTTAGACATTGTAGGTACTACATGAAGTTATTAAGGACTATTCTAAGATTATGGTGCCACTAAAAGAGATCTCAAAAAAATATGGTCCATTATATTGGGTTATAGCATAGGAAGATGTGTTTGAGACCCTAAAGCTTAATCTTTTAAGTGCATTGATATTATAATTTCACAACTAGGCAGTTCCCTTCCATGTCCACATTGATGCCTCTAGTATCACTATTAGTTTCATTCTGACACAATTAGGCAAAAATAAATCATCTCATTTCTTTCACAAATAGAAAACTAACCAAAGTAGAACATAATTACACCATAACTGAGTGTGAGGTACTTCCCATGGTCTACACCCTACAAATTTTTTGATAATACTTATTGGCCATCCCCTTTATCTTCTTCATTAATAATGAGGTGTTTAAATACCTATTGAGAAATCTAATTCTCTATGGGTGCATTTGTTGATGGATTATTTATTTTCAATAATGCCACTTCTCTATTGTAATGAATCTTGGAAAACAAAACTTGGGCCCAGATCATCTATTCCATATCAACTATGGTGATGTGACAGTGCCTATTGAAGATGATATCCCTAATGTGAAACTTTATAGGGTCTAACACATCCCTAAGAAATTAGTAGAGATCATCACATTTTTTAACTCCAAATCTAGGCCCTAAACTATGATGAATAAGGAGAAGAAGCATCTCACAGTTCATACCACCACTTTTTAACTCATTAATAGGGAACTATACAAGTTGAGCCATGATGAAGTCAAAGACCAATGTATCCTAGAGCATAAATAAGACTCAATCTTGGAAGAGGTGCATGAGGGAATCACTAGAGGCTACTATGTTGGATATGCAACGGTGTGCAAAGTACCACAATCAGGCTTATGGTGGCCAAATTTGTTCTAAGATGTAAAATATTGTACCAAAGTGTGTGATATCTTCCAACATACAAGAAATCCAAACCAGTGAGATGAGATTCCTCTCATCCGCATTCTTTCCTAGGAAACATTTATTCTATCTACCATAAATTAGTTCACCAAGTGGGCTAAATCAGTGCCAACCAAATATTATATAGCCACCACCACATTAGTATTGATCTACGAGAATATCATCAGTCATTATAGATGCCCACTTAGCTTGGCTAGCGAATAGGGTGTGCACTTCATTAATGAAACTTTTCAAATATTGTTGATTAAATACATGGTGGCACACCATAAATGACACATTACCATCCCCAAGTGAATGACACCACTGAGGCATTTAATAAAATATTAAAAACATGCCTCAAAAAGATATATCATGTTGGTCACAAATATTGGGATGACCATGTATCAGTAGTATTGTGGACCTATCACACTACGTATAAGCACCTAAATATGTTACACCATTTTAACTAGTGTTTGTTGTATAGGCTAATTTACCTATGGAATTCTTAGTGACCTCATTGTGTATCATGTATATTATTCAATTCAATGACCAAGAGTCTTTGAGTGCACATTTGGAAGACTTGGAGTGCTTGGATGAGACACATAGCCAAGCACGGTGGAGCCAAAAAATAGAAAAGGCATGCTAAAATCTAAGGCATGATAAGAACATCAAGTGTAAGGTATTTACAAAAGGTGCACTAGTCTTAATATATGAATTTAAGTATCTTAAGCACTTGGGCAACCTATAGATTAGGTAGCTGGGACCTTATGTCATCCATAGTATATTGGAGACTAACACATGAAAGTTGCACACATTGATGGGTGAAATGCTCTTTGGGCATTTTAATGATAATAAATTGAAGCTATATAGTCATAAGGATGGTGATTATGCCATCAGATACCAATTTTTTGGTGATAAGTTAGCTATTTTTTTGACCATAATAAAATTTGTCACAAACCAAATCTTTCCTTATGTTTGTTTCAGTTTTATTGAGTGAATAATCATACCAATTTCAGGTTCATAGAATAAATATTCTAATGCTTACATTCATAAATCCAGTTAGGTGAGTCATACATAGTCACTTTCTAAGAACCTAAGGCCAAACACCTAAGTTTCTAGGCATGTGAATTTTTATAGATTTAGAAAGTTGTGTATGAGTTGACAAAGGGATGTGCATAATATGCTCATACACAATAAATTAAGATGAGAGAATGAAGGGCTAGAGGACTAGCATAAGGATTTATATGGGATAGGGAAGGCCAAATCAAGAGACATAAAAGTGCAAAAAACTAACCAAGAAAGAGAAGCATGCTTTAAATCAAGCACAATACTAAGAAGAGATGGAATCAAGGAGGTTTAATCATGTGCATATGAATCACTATGCCTAGGTTGCCATAAGATGGATGAAGGTCATGCCATTTTTAACAAAGTGCAAGAGAAAGACCATCGAGATAATTGGTACCCACCCAATGGTTAGAGGGACATGACCATTTGAATCACTTGTCAATTCATTGAATAAACTCTTAGAAAATGTAATGTTTTGATGGTGGAAGCACAAGGATCCATAATAAATGCATAGTTGGTAGCATATTTTAGTAGATTTCATGGGCTTAGCAAATTTCAAAAATTCCATGTACCACCAAGACATTAATCACTAGATATTAATGAGGTAGCTTAAAACAAAGTATGAAGGGGTGAATGGAAAATTATAATAGGTTACAAACCTTGTGAGAATTCAAACTAAACATATAGCTAAATATAGCCAAAGCCATAAAAAAATTGAAAACACTACCATAGAGAACTAGTGATCCATAACCCTTGTAAGTGAGATAAAAAGATAGATGACAAGATTGTGTTTTGCTTTGAATTGCAAAGGAAGTAATGGGAGTGAAGTTGATAGAGATAAATGGAAGAAAAATTTATATATAATTACAAGGCCATCATTAACATATCATGAAGCTTGAGATCTAAAGATAATCACAATTCCCATGACTATGAAGAAGTGAAAATCATAATTTTGGGCTTCATAAAGATCAACTAGCTACATTTCAATAATAGCTAGTTCAGGATGGGAAAAATGAGACTAAATACAACTCCATCATAGGATGTGAAAAACATGGGTAGCAGAAGAAGTAGCTATCACAAAATAAGAGGTGCAGCTGGTATAAGATGTAAGAATCATGATAATAAACCCATAAGTGCAAAAATTTCTTATAGAGAGATGCAATTCCCCCTAGAAGTTATGGTGGGGGAGAAATGAGTGTCCTTTTCACATATGTGTAAATTCAAATATTAAAACTAGTAAACAAAGAGCAATGCACAAGAATTGAACCAAGATTAGATGGTGGACATGAGGAAGAATAAAAACATAGGTGATGTACTCTTTGACATCTCCATTCAAGACAAACTAAAAATATCAAGCACAACACAACTATTTGAGCTACTGAGCTTTGGTAATCAAAAGGAATTGGTGTAATTACTCCTTTTGAACATACATGGTAACCATTTCTAATTTGTAAGATAGTGCATGAGGATCTCAATGAGCCTGATGAGTAGAATCATGGGGCTTTTAAGTGCAAGGGTATACATCCATCAAATGATGGAGGATGAAGTGGAGTTTGAGAGGGTCATAAATCTCTTGGGCTACTAAAATTCAAGATTCACATTCCCCATTAAGGATATCTAGGGCATCAGAATGATGGTAGTGATAAACCTAGTTAACTTCAAACTATTCCTTGGTAGATGGTGGTCTGACATTAGCAATACCTTCTTGTGTATCACCCACCACATGGAGAAAGGGGTAAAATTTAACATCTCCAAATGCATTACTGAGGAGATTATTAAGAATGCACTAAAGTGTCATAAATCATGTGAAACCTTTAGGTGGGAATATATTTTGATTCTAATTGTAATGTAGGAGATAGGTGTGCCAGATGGAGATGATGACAACCTATGGATATTCCCACCTAACCATGAGTTCTCTACAATGAACTATCAATAATTCATTTTCCCACCTAGCTTCTCATTTAAGTACAAGATAAGGGTACAGAGGTGGTGTTATAAGTACATTGAAGCCTTTAGGATTGAATGGTACATCCCTTAGAAGATTCCCCAACATATGGTTAAAATGAAAACCTTTACCATAATTTAACATTTTTGTGTAGAGTGCCTAACACTCATGTATGGGAACCTATTTGGATGGCTCGAGTTACCTTATGGATTTTCTTCCAAATATTTCATGGTTGTACCAATAAGAATTCCTAACACATGATAGCTAAAGATCATCAAAAACATAGATCAAGATAGGATTAGGTTAAGGCTCTAGTTTGTGTGCCTTGGAGCTAAGGCCATTAAGGACAAGGAGGATAAATCTGATAGGATAGACCTTCAACCCCTCTAGAGAGAGATAATAAATGGGCAAATATATAACCTCTACTATGAAATGAAAACATGTAAGAAGGGTGGTGATCTAGGAAAAGATGATGATATCCCCCTCCTAGTCAGTTATGAAGGGAAGGTTTCACTAAATATGTAAGAGAATACCCTCCAAAATAAGTAGAGAGAGAAACTTAAGGAAATCATGGAGTGCATCCAGTTGAAAATTTCCTCTAAGGAGAAAATTACACCCCCAGCTCCTAAGAAGTGTGTGACCTTTGCCCTAGAAAGTGATTCCTATAGAAAGAAGCACAAGAAAAAGACTAAGGGACCCATTGTGTTCCTTATTATAACTTTGGTGAAGATGGAAAAAGAGGTGACCCTCACACCTAGAATGGAGGAGGAGACTAAATAAAATAGATCAAGGACATACATCCTATAGATAAAAGAAGGGGAAGATGATCCAAGTGCCAAGGATGTAGAAAAAACATAGGAGCCAACAAGTCCTCATCTAGTGAAGAACCCTCAACACTATCTCCATAAATAGAAGAGGAGAATAAAAGGGTTTGGAATAAAATGGTCTTGAGTGAAGAGGACATTAATAAAGCATTTGCATTTGAAGAGAATTCAATATTTTATATGGAAAAGAAATTTTTCAAGTTGGAGAAAAATACCATGAAGGTTCCTATAAACACAGGACTAGTATTTGAAATTATCAAATAAGTGCCAAGTACCCCCAATATGAAGGTAGAAGAAGTTACACAAGGGGTGCACCCAAGTAGTGAAGTTGTGCCTCAACAAAAATAAGGTGATATTAGTGCCTTAGAAAAATAAAAGGAAACAACATAGAAACCCTAGTAGTAACAAAGTGATGCTAGCACCAAAGGAATTAACCTAGAGATGAGTATTGAGAAACCTTAAGAGGAAGAAGTTAATGAAGGGGAAATTTTTGAAGAAGAAACCCCTAATAATCAAATAAGTGAGTCCTCTGAGGAGAGCACTAAAGAGAGTGATGATACTAGTGAAGAGGAAGAAGTACAAATAGAGATGGTCATCATTGATAAGGATGAAAAGGAACTGATCATAAGGGAGAAGGCAAAAAAGGGATGGGTGAATGAAGAACTTTACATGTATGACACTATGCCCCCTCAAGCCACCATAACTATGATGTGTAAGTAACTCTCATTTGAATTCAATCATTATATGTATGAGCCTCATTTTGGGGAACCTAGAGTGACCACTATGAGCTTACAAGATCTTGATGAATGGAAAGACTCCCTCCTTATAAACCATCGCACCATGAACCTAGTTTGATTTTGGAATATGTTGATTATAATGGCCACTAAATTTATGTGCTAGAATATCATCAATGATGGTAGGGTGAGAAAATGGAAAAATCCCCATAAAGAAGCCAAATATGAAGTGCAAGCCACCAAATTCAAGCTACAATAGCTATGTGAGTGCATAGAGATGGCCAAACCATACCTTTTGGTTGGTTTCAATACTTTAGACCTTTTAGAGGTAAATAAAATCTATGTGCCAGTGGAGAAGATTCTCCCAAGGTTAAAACCTAAGCTAACACAAGAAGATGATCCCTACATTACACTATATAAGGAGCTAGTTGGTAATAATGAAGAGGTAGAATATATATTTGTGAAACTATAAGAGGGAATGGATGCATTAGATTACATTTTCTTGAGATTTTAAAACCAAGTATTGGTTATAGATGAATGCCTAAAGTAGGAAAAAGAGGAGAAGGAAAAGTTGATGGCATAGGTATACATAGTGAGCATGTCAAAGTAGGTGTAAATCATGGGGAGAATAAATGTGCTCAGCAGCCAAATAAAGGAACAAGAGTATAACTTAGAAGCACTCTTCTACAATTTATAAACTAATGCCTATGAGCAAGGATCAATCCTAGATGGGAGTGTGGAAAAGGCAAAAGCAAATATCAAGGCATTTTGGAAAAATATAGAGAAAATGGATGTGCTCATGCTCACTGATATTTACACTAAAATAGATAGAACTACCAAATAAATCAAGCTCACCATTAAGGGATTTGAATAATTTAACACTAAACTTGAGGAAAGTGCACCTAATTTCTATACCCCCAAGAGCTTAATAGCATAGTCTGATGACAGACTAAAATTTTTGTATGGGGTAATATTGGGCCCCTTATTTAACTAAGTAAAGGATTCATGCTAACATGACATCCACATGGGTAGAAAGAGCTCATTTTGGTTTTAGCTAGAGGATGTAAAATTTATCTTGTGTTGACTAGCAGGTAGTTAATTGGCTCTCAAACCTTCAAGGCATCTTCTAGGATTAGTGATATATGGTGACTATAGTGTAGAATTTATAAGGTTATAGATCTAGCATGAATGATGACCAAGCTTTAGCTTGGCACTCAGCATGTACCTTCCACCATGGAAAATATTCTCTAGAAGGTTATAAAAGGACCTCTGATGAGATGAAGTGAAGAGACAAAAAATCATAGCAAAGCTTTGGGGAAATGGAGTTGCTCTGTATATATACATCTAACATCTATTAGACACAAGATTAGTACGAATACCATGAATGATCCATTTGTCAGTAACTAAGCTCATATGTGAGCCTCTAGGTCATTTAGTGATATGAATTGGATATATATTATGCTATGAACTCTATACTCTATATTGATTAATCTTTGATTAATGATGAATATTGTTACCTCAAACATTATGTGTCTAGTTTATATGCCTTTTGTATTAATATTTAGATGTATAATGGATGTAATATTGTAGTTTATATTCAATTATTCTAATCAAAGTTCATACATGATTCTAGTTCACATCATTAATGGAGTCCATATAAATGTTAATGACATCATCTATAACTTACATAAAGATTAAGTATAGAGTATTCACTAAGTGTTTATATCTTTACTAGAAGTTCAAGCCTAGTATGAGTACTTGAAGTGAAATAAGCCATGTTACACTTCAAGTGCCTATATGATGATAAGCTTAGTTTAAAAAAGGCTTGTACTTATATGACTCTAGGATTAATCCACCAAAATTCTTGTGACCATAGGCCACTCGGCCTAGTTCATGAAAGGATTGTCCATATGCATCTACTGAAATCCTTCTTTGAATTAATCAAGTCCCATAATTAATATCTTGTGTCATGGCACAACTATCCCAATCGAGGCCTAAATTCCTTCTCAACTATGCTTTGAGTGAGAACATAAGGCTTGTGCCTTATGTGGATTGATGCTAGTGTAGTTGAGTGATTCAAATGTTGATCACAAAGGGATTATCCCATGCTTTCACTTGGTTGTAATAAACCCAAAACTGTCAAGATAATTGTGTGCCCTTCTCTACAATAGATTTGCCAGTTGTTTGAATACTTTCAATGATTGGATTGTAATATAATAGAATCATATTAAATCATAGTCCTTTAGGATCCTTGGAAATAATTTGGTCAAGATTTTATCATTTGAAGGATAATCAAGTCATGCTACATATAAAAATTAGATATGTTGTTCAAGATCACCCTTGCATTCATAAAATGTGAACTTAGTTACAATAAAATTAGTTGGCCAAGGGTGAAAATATATTTTAGGTGTTAGAGGATTATGTAGTACATCTTGGGTATCATTAGAATGAGTTTATTTCAAATCATTTTTTCAATTTTGTTAACCTTAGCTTCCAAATGTTTTAATAACTTGGAGAAGATTTTGCACTGTAGACCCATTATGATTAAGATTTGAGATTTGATAAGCCACCAAAAGGGATGAAAACACCACTTGTGTTGATTTAGGCATTGAAACTAGTAATCCAATTAAAGTATTAATTTTTTACATTGAGGATGTATAAACATTTGTTCCACCTAAGTGTTCGCCATTATTGGACATAGTGCACTAGCCTTAGCATGGTTATTTTTTCTTATTGGCTAACATGTAAGAATGCATCAAAAAAATATTTTATCATTATTTAGATGGTTGATTAAGTATTATTTATCTTCCATTTTCAAATTATGTTGCTTAAAATTTTAAATATTTGATAAATGAAAAAAAATATTCAAAGGAAATTGAAAAACTCATATCTATAAATTATTAAAATAAGAAACCCTAGAAAATTGAAAATCCTAGAGAAAGCTATGAGTTGCATGAAAAGAATTATTGGTTAGGTTCACCATGTTTTTAAAACTTTTTATAAGTATGGATGGTTAAGGGGGTATAATATCCTATACCAAAGGATGAATACAACTATTCTAAAGTAGGCCAATTAATTGAAAACTCAAATAATTGAATATTCTATATTAAAGTATTATGTTATGGTAAATATAGAAAGCATATTCCAAATAGTAGTTTAATTTCATAAAAAATAATTAGAAATAATGCTTAGCATATATGAAAATGTGCAAGAATAGTTTATAAGTATAAAGGTGGAAATAGGTAGGGGAAATATTAGAATCTAGTCATTATATTCTAGAAATATTATTTCTAAAGGCCTAAACACTTGCATTTCCTTGTGGATAATTGCATCAATACTTCTATCCTAAGCTTGATGTAACTATCCTATATGGAATATTAATTATATTTATAAGTCACCACGTGGATCCTTATAGTTTTTTTGTCACCTTTTTTTTAATGTCCTTTTTGTGTGCATAGGGTGTCAATGATTGTGTGTGAATCAAACCCTAGCTCTTCACCTTAGGTCTTTATACCTTGCCAAAAAAGAGTTAGTGGGATCATGGTTTTGAGCTAACCTCAAGGAACCCTTTGTTAATGAGTGATACCTACATAGACAATACTAAAAAGAGGGCCTTTGACTTATGTAGTTATCCCCTAAGTGTTATTTTATGTGTGCATAAGGGTGAAATATACTATAATTGAAGGCATGTAATCATCTAGCCTATAACTTGAAAATATTACTCATGGAATGTTATTTGCATGATTAATACTTATGATATAATTTCTCCTATGACTAATATGAAAATAGGGAAGAATAAGATAGTATAACACAGTTGTGTGATTGATTGATTGAGATTGAATAGGTGCTTGATTAGTATTTTCTATATGAATAATGATTAGGATTAAATCTATATTTATACCACATATTTTTAAAATATATAATGATAAGGTTCAATAATACAAATGGGTTGATCTTAGGATTCTAAATATTTTAAAATTAGATGACATTTTAGGATTAAACACTTGATAATAATTTGGACACTTGTGTCAACACAAGTGTCTGACAAGCTACGAAGTCATTGAGGATTTGAAACTAATAGTGAATAATATGTATCAAGTTTTTAAAGATTATATTTTTTGATTATGTATCACCTAAATTTTTTACGCTTGGAAAACTTAGACATTTGTTCTTATTCTTAGTTATGCACATGCCTTACTTTTACAAGCCTCACTAATGTAGAGGCATCCCATGATGACCCAAATTTTGATCCATTTTTTTTCTTATTTTGGTATATTATGTTTCATATAGTTTTTAGAGGTCATGGTTAGTCCATTAGAGGAGTATAGAGTGTCTAATGGTGTATAAAATTTGAACGACTTATTTTACTGCCAAAATGCATTGTTTAAATATTTAAATCCTATAAAGCCTTGTGAAAGGAGTTTTGTGAATTTTATGTAAGTGGCACATGTGTTAACTTGTATAAGGGTCTTTAGTAATGTAATAGGTTTATGAATTTTCATTATACCAATGACATAATTCTATAAGTGTCATATCATGTGAAAAATAAGAAAATGCAAATGTTGACAAGAGACCTTGTACATGGAAAACATCCCAAGAATCAGTTATGCACTTTTGTAGTAATATAGGGAGTCAATTTTGATTTTTTCATGTTGATTCCATTAGAATAAAAATTTAATAATTAATTTATTTTGAACAATTTTGTAAATAGATAGAAGATGAAGGTTGAGAATGTTTGTTTTGGAATGAAAAAAGATATGTGCAGACCCTGTGGTGGTCATTTGTTGTTACTGTAGTTTATATATGTAAATTTTTTGAACGAATGAATTAAAATGAGTTTTTTATAGATATGATTCAATTTTAATGTTCATTTGAGAAAAATTTAAAAAGAGAGTAACAAAGAGAAACCTTATTCTTGCAAACCAAATACTTAGACCCATGTTGGGTGATAAAGATGATTAGTTGCAAATCATTAATGTATAATGAAAGACTATGATAATTGTGTTTTAATGTGTTTCAAGGATGGTATAAGGTTTAAATAATTTGTGTGGGAATCATATTGATGCATATATAGATATACTAATGTACCCCTATTTTATAGATGACATATATAGACCCTATAATGGAACTATTGTGAATAATTCCTTGTTTGAGGTTAAATACATTTGATTTTAGACTATGTTGTCTTATTATATATAACATAAATTTGGAATTTCATAAAATTTTCCAATTAATGGATATTTATCAATGTATGAGGATTAAATACCCGAACATAACAAAGAGTTCTTAAAGCACAAGACCCCTATTTTCTTGTAGTAGATTGTATTATCTTGAGGATTGAGTGTTAGTTATACGCTAGAATTGAATAATTAAATTGAATAAAAAGTGTTTGAATTATTTTGGTAAGTATTTTAATTGATTTTAATCTATTTATATTTCCTCATTTCATAGTGGATAGGTGTTGTGAGCCAAACAAGATAATATCTTATTTTTTGAGTTAAGTTTTCTCCATAGTTAATTGCAAATTTACTTAGATTGTGGAATAGTGGATAGGAAGAGTGAAAATATTGATTGGAGTGTGATAATAGGGTATTTATAGACCTAATAAGACAATTTTGGTTCATTTAAGCTAAATATAACATTCATAGTAAGTTATTATTTGTCCTCAGCCTATGACAAACTTATAAAAACCCTAAACTAGGGTTTCACCCATAACATTTTATCCAACTGCTCAAAATTATTCAAATTTTTTAATATTACTAATTTTCATATGATATAACTGAATATTAGTTTTTTATAATGTGTATGACACTATAAGTACATATTTGTAAGGGTGAGTGTGCATTAGGCCTAGAAAGGGCTAATAGAAAAGACCTAGTAGCTAGCAAGTGGTTCTAGGAGAGGAGTTAGAGCTCCAAAATTTGTACGCAAGTATATTTAGACAAGGTAAACTAGATTTAGGTTTTGGATTTCCTTAAGGGATTTTACTTATACTATACCATGCATTTATGACTATGAAAGGGTTATAAGGACTATGTTAAAGAGAGCAGAGTTGTATAAAGGCAGAGTTGAGAGTTGGATAAAGACTAAGAGTGAAAAAAAGGGTAGAGATAATTAAATGGAGTTGTATAAACATAAATAATCCTATATAATGTATAAAAATTATGAGAAGACACCTAAAACTAAGATCAAATAGGGCATTTTACATGAGAATTTTCCTTAAGAAGTTTTTGTCAAAATGAGTGGATTAAGAAACAAGGTCAAGAATGTTTTCTTGGTATATGTTATACATCATTTTGGTATCAGATCTTAGGGAAAGATTTTGTGGATTATGGAAAGGAATAACAATGTGTTTTTAAGTACATTTTAGGATAGGCGATCAAAGATAGTGCTCCATGGAGAGACCTAAGAGGAATGAAGATGATTTGGTAAAGTAAGTGGTAGACTAGGTAACACATCTAATTGCTCCATTGATGATGAGAATGGAGGACATAGAGGATACTCTCAAGAGGAGAGAACAAAGAGAATAAATAGAAGATAGGCAATAAGGTGAGGAAGCACCTTTGCAATCAAGAATGTAAGAGAGAGAAAATAAAGAGGTGGTACAAGATAGACCACATAAACATGCAGTAGCAATTCAAGAGGGCATGGAATAACACCATGAAAGAGAGATCATATCATTTTTAGATGGAATATTAAGGAGAGATGAAGATCTAATGAGACAAGGACCAAAATAGAGATTCTAAGGGCATTGTTGGAATTTCCAAAGAGAAGGACACAAGGCAATTGAGTTTCCAAGGAATAAGAATATCAATGTGCAATAATAAAAAATGAGAGAGAAAAATGAGAATAAAAGATAAGAGAGGAATGTGTCATTATTCATGAGGAGATTCTTAATATAGTAGAAACAAATCAAGGAACCAATCCAAAGGAAAAGCCTATTTAGAAGTAGATGCAAGTCAAGTGGTAAGGTATGAAATTTGGTAATTGATGGTGGTATCACTAAAAATATTGTTTAATTAGAGATGGTACATAAGTTAAGATTGAAGAGGATGCTATATCTAGAACCATACATAATTGCATGGGTTTTGAAAGGACACTGAATAGTAGTAAGTGAACAAAGTTGGGTTGAGTTTTAGATGAGAAGGTATAAAGACCAAGTTTTATGTGATATTTTTCCTACAGATGTATGCCATTTATTAATAGGTATACCATGGAAATTTGATAAGCATGCCATACATGATGGGACAAAAAACACATACATTATAAGACAACATGGATAGACATATGTACTTGTTCTATTGAAAGGTGAAGAGGGAAGGAAGGATGAAAGAATCATGATGATGATGCAATATTGGAATAAAAATATAGAAGGGTTAGGATTTTTCAAGGTACCAAAGGAAGAAAAGAAAGTGAGGAGTGAAGAATGCAAGGTGGCAGAGAATAGTTTTCAAAGGAAGGAAGGTGAAGCACCAATGAGAGTGCTCTAGGAAGAAGATAGTCAAGGCTAGCATGGCAACCAAGTCCATGAAAGAGAGGGCATTAGAATAGAGTTTGATATTAAAATTGAGGTGGAAAGGAGATGGTTTGGAATGAATCCAAAACAAGTGAAGAGGTTGGGAGTTAAATTTTCCAAGAATGAGTTATCCCATGAGAAATACATGAAGGCTTTAAGTTTAGTTTCTAATATTTTGTTCAGTGATGAATGTGCAAGTATCCAAAGGAGGAATGATAGATGAACCTAAATGTTTGAAAGAGAATGTTGAAAAATCAAAGGATGTCCAAGACATAGACAAGATATAGTAGTCCCATGAAATAAATCATGAAGAATAAATAGTGAAGATTAATATGAAGCCTATGAAAGTACAAGAGATTATTGGAAGTCATGAAGAAAAATTTGATATACAACATCAAATCAATAATATACATAAGAATGAGGTATGTAAGGATAAAGTACAAGTTGTGCATGAGAAGGAATGGGTAGTAAAAGGAGCATTGGTAAATGTATATGATTAAATAATTTCAATGACTATTGAAGATGGAGTTAAGGAGAATATAAGTCAGTTTGAAGAGGATAAATATTGGTTTACATATGTCAATGAAGAAGAAGATAGTAATATAAGTATTTTTCTTAACAAGTAGGTTTTGTGTGCATGTATGTTATTGAAGGAGATGAATCCAAGAAGGCCTAAATATGGGGCCAAAGAGAATGTAATTCTCTATGAGAGTCAATAGAAGACAAACACCTTTAGTGAGGAGGTTCATTACATTCAAGAAGTAGCATATGCCAAGTGAAACATCAAGAACTTGTGGCAAAGCTTTCTCAGCTTGGTAGTATGATGAGGGGCATCCCATAATGACCCAAATTTTGATCCATTTGTGTTATTATATTGGTATATTATGTTTCATATAGTTTTTATAGGTAATTTTTAGTCCATTGGAGAAGTATATATTGTCTAATGGTGAAAAAAATTTAAATTACTCATTTTCCCACCAAAATGCATTGTTTAAATGTTTAAATCCTGTAAAGCCTTGTGAAAGGACTTTATGCATTTTATGTAGGTGGAAGGTGTGTTAAATTTTGTAAGGCTCTTGGGAAATTTAATAGGTTTACAAATTTTCATTAGACCAATGTCATAATAATGTAAGTGTCATATCATGTGAAAAATAAGAAAATGTAAATGTTGACAAGAGACCTTCTACATGGGAAACATCTCAAGAATTAGGTATGCACTTTTATAGACATATAGGGAGTTAGTTTTTATGTTTTAATGTTAATTAAATTAAAATAAAAATGGAATAATTAATATATTTTGGAAATTTTTTTAAATAGATAGAAGAGGAAGGTTGAGAACCTTTGTTTTGGAATGAAAGAAGACATGTGCAGACCCTGTGGTGGTCATTTGTTGTTATTGTAGTTTGTATATGTAAGGTTTTTGAATTAATGAATTAAAAAGAGTCATTTTTAGGTATGATCAAGTTTTAATTTTAATTTGATATAAATTTAAATAGAGTTTAATAGATATAAACCCTGTTCTTGCAAACCAAATACTCAAACCCCTGTTGGGTGATAAATATGATTAGTTGCAAATTATTAATGTCTAATGAAAGACTATGATAATTGTGTCTTAATGTGTTTCAAGGATGGTATAAGGTTTAAATTATTATTTTATGAATTATATTGATTCATATATATATATATACTATTGTACTCCTATTATGTAGATGACATATATAGATCCTATAGTGGAACTATTGTGAATAGTTCCCTATTTGAGGTTCAATACCTTTGATTTTGGACTATGTTGTCTTTATTGTGTATGAAATACATTTTAAATCTTACATAATGTGAAAATGAAGGGATATTAATCAATGTGTTAGGATTAAATATCCAAACATAGCAAAGAGTTTTTAAAGCATAGGACCCATGTTTTCCTATAGCAGATTGTATTGTGTTGAGGACTGAGTGTTGATTCTATGCTAGAATTGAACAATTAAATTCAATAAAAAGTGTTTAAATTATTGTGGTAATTATTTTCATTAATTTTAATCTATTTTCATTGCCTCATTACGTGGTGGATTAGTTTTGTGAGCCAAATAAGATATTATCCTATTTTTTGAGTGAAGTTTTTTGTATATTTAAGTACAAATTTGATTAGATTGTGGAACAATGGATAAGAAGAGTGAAAATATTGATTTTAGTGTGGTAAAATTGTATTTATATACCTAATAAAAAAAATTGATTCATTTAAACTAAATATAACATTCAGAGTAAGCTATTGTTTGTCCTTATCTTGTGATAGACTTATAAAAACCCCAACTAGGGTTTCATCCATAACTTTTTATCCAACTTCTCAAAATTATTCAAAATTTGTAATATTACTAATTTACATGTGATATAACTAAATATTATGGTTTAAAAATATGTACAATAATGTAATTATGCATTTGGAATTGTGAGTGTGCATTATGCCTAGAAAGGGCTAATAAAAAAGACCTAATAGCTAGAAAGTGGTTTTGGGAGAGGAGTTAGAGCTCCAAAATTTGTACATAGGTCTATTTAGACAAGGTGAACTAGAATCAAGTTTTTTAATTCCATAATGGATTGTAATTATACTATACCATGCATTCATGACTATGAAAGGGATACAAGGATTGTGTTAAAGAGAATAGAATTGTATAAAGGCAAAGTTGAGAGTTGGATAAAGTCTAAGACTTGAAAAAGGAATAAAAAGAATTAAAGGGAGTTATATAAACATAAATAAGCCTATAAAACCTATAAAACTTGTGAGAAGACACCTAACACTAAGATCAAATAGGTAATTTTTCATGAGAAATTTCATTAAGAATTTTTTGTCAAAAGGAGTGGATTAAGAAACAAGGTCAAGAATGTTTTCTTAGTATATGATCTACATCACTCACATATTCACTATCTTTTTCCCCTTATCCTATATCTTAGTCTAATTATATTTATATTGATGACATAAACAACCTATCTTACATAAAATTCTTAGAATGTACTTATCTTACACCTCTAAAAGTTTTGATCCTATACCTACTTTCTTACTCCCTAGACACTAAAGGATAGGACTAATAGTAACATCAAAGTTATTGTCCTGACCTCACACAAGTGTCTAGTGACCTAAAGTCATCTGATTTTCAAATGAAATGTATCACAATGGTTTACCTAAGTGCTTTAATATGATTTATCTCCTAATATGATTGGTATAAATACAATATCAACCCTCATTCATTCACCACCTATCATAGACCTAGAATCAATTCAAAAAAGCACTCAAGAAACATCCAAGTTGCCAAAATATTTCCTATTATACCCTATTCTAATAACAGTCAAAGGAACAAACTAGATATAGGTCTGACGTACTAAAGGAGTAGTCGTAAGGTCATATTTTCCAAGTTACACGCTAGGTCACTATTGTACTTTCTTTACACATTACATGATTCATGTTAGGAATTAAATGAATTCAAATCAAATTTAATTCACCATAAAATAAGAATTTAAAACACATAAAATAGATTTTAAATGTGTAAAATCAGATCTCTTTATGCACTACTTTGTATCATGGAACCAATTCCTCAAATCATATTAATTGTTAGTTAAATGGAGGAAATCAAAAAAATCAAAAATAGCACATAACCTAGTTATACCATGGTTCACCCAATGTGGGCTACATCCAAAAATAAATTTATTAATAAAAATGTAACAAAACAAGGGTACAAACTCTCCAAAGAGAACCTCTCATAGATATATAATATATCCTCAAGAATTCACAAAAGAATTCTCTAAATTACTGATCTAAATCTGATATCTATCATCAATAATATATAGATGTTATGCCACACTTGTACCTATAAATAATCACACCACAAGCTGATATACCACACCCTGTAAATAAAAACATCAATCTAAAAATTCACACAACCACCTATATATAAACAAATATGGAGGAAATCCATCTAAGAAGGAAAAAATCACCATGATTATTCAAGATGGCCTTATCCTCAAGGAAACACACCATCCTCCACCCAGTCATGCTTATCCAAAATCCCACCAAGGAAAGAACACACCATCCTCATCTCTCCTCTAAAAAAGTCTTACACAACTAATAATGAGATAAAAACTAACTCCTTAAAACAAGGAAGTCAATCCCACTTCCACAAAACATGGAAGTCAACATAAAAATTAGAAAAATATCTAAGAATATTCCACTCACATGGAATAAAAGTTACATAAAAGGTTGAGTGGGTAATGGTCATAATAAAATGTTTTCCCCATATTTGTGTAGCTCTTTAAGCCCCTAAAATGTTCCACCAAGGTCATGTGATAGCCTCAAATGGCTCCACAGTCAACAACTCACACACAATCCAACATGTAGGGCATAACTACATGATTCTAAGTCCCTCTTATGGAGTATTGGATATATATAAATATCCATTTGATATCAGGGTCATTATAAGTTAGCTCAACATCATGTTTCCACTAACCCATTTATTCCCAAGGTCACATTAAATATGGAAATTTAGGGTTTTGCCATTTTACCAAGACTAATAGTCAATGACCCAGATCTAAATGCACTAGAGTGAAGGTAAATCCAAACATAGAATCATCCATGTGGTCACATCCTATTTTAGATATATTTCATATAGTAAACTAGTGCTGAACATAAATAGTAGCATTGATGTAATCATCCAACACTAGCACAACTATCCAAAGAGCTACAGGGACCATATCTAAAATTTGATGATTGCTCTATAATCTACTTCCTACCTAATTTTATCTTATTATAGAAACAATACTCTATATGCATAATACATAGATAACTTTTTTTATTTTATTTATAGATTTATCTTAGTTTTAATTTATATATTTAGCCTATTCTTAGCACAATAAATTCAATCTATGTTATATCTGAGTTAAACACTTAATTGGCCTATTGTAGATTTAATATTCACCCTTGTGCCCTATCATTTCTATAGTATTAAACCCATATACCAAAGATGATCCACATCCATAAATTATGGTTAAACATTTGGCAAACCCAATCTTTGAGCATCATTGTTGTATAAGCAATCTCTTGTAGATTCTTATTTCCTACCTTGTCATAATCTTTGTGTTAATTTTGTCTTTCATCATGGATGAGATTGATTAATTTTTAGATATGATATTCACCCTTGTGCCCTATCATTTATATATTATTAACCCTATATACCAAAGATGATCCACATCCATAAATTATGGCTAAACATTTGGTGAACCCAATCTTTGAGCATCATTATTGTATAAGAATTCTATTGTAGATGCTTATTTTCTACCTTGTCATAATCTTTGTGTTAATTTTTTATTTTTTCATGGATGACGTTGATTTATTTGATGATTATAAGTATGAAACGTTTCAACAATAAATTAAAGTGGGAATCAAAATAAATTATTCTTGCATTCCTCTAAGTGCTAGGGAATATAATATAAAGGTTTTGAATGATGGTAGCTACTATCCATCTAATCAAGTCCATGCTATCATCCCTTTAAGGTATGATTTTATCCATCCTAAAGAGGATCTAAATCATTTTCCTTTGATTTCTATACAAAAATTGGTTCCACATGGAGAAAAGGCACCTTCATTTGATCATGACCGTTTTCATCAACTCCATAAGGAAATCATGGAGTATTCATAAATCAGCCATAAATGGATGTTCCTTCAACTTCATTGATAAAAAACCTCTTATTCCTACATTTCTAAATAATATTCCCCTTATCAAGGGTGATGATCCTTTTTGGCCTTCATTTTATATTGAAATTTTTCAAAAGGTTAACCAATAAATTATGGAATATTTACTAAGTCATATTAAGCCATTGAGGAAAAGGAAATATCATACATCCATATCATAAAATAATATTATTATTCCCAATAAAAAAACATGTGCCAATGTTAATCAAGGTGTACTAACCAAAAGAGGTTCCTTACCACCAAAATATATGCCTTTACCAATGCTTCCTCAATCTCCAATTGATATATATTTACCAAAAAAGCATCAATAAAGTTATAAATACATCCTAATCTCTTCAAATAATGCACCAAGGGTACAAAAATTCAAAGATCCATTACCATTACAAAAGTATCTAGAATGCAAGGATGACGAACTCGCACTTATTATCCATGAGGATGTTGATTCTCTTATGCCTATATTCAAAGAAGGTGGTGGTTTAGAACCATTAATAACACCTATGTTAGAAACCAACATTCCTATGGATTATCTTATGTCTATGATGAACACTATTGGGGATCTTCAAAAATAGGTTTCTATACTTCAATTGCAAGTGGATTTCCATAATACTAATGCACATGTTAACTCATTTAATTATCAACCTCTTAACTAATGTATACTTTAATATCCTTACCCACCATGTTTTTAGCTACACCATTTATCGCTTTGCAACACATAAAGGCCCATTTGACCACATAACTAGTTATGTACATTATTTTTCTCTATGGGCACAAGATGCCAAGTTATTACTAGAACTTTTCCATATGATCCTTACAAATGAGATTCAATTTTTTTTATATATACTATTAAAGGGTTCTTTAAGAACTCTCTTACAATTAGAAGATTTATTTTTTATGGCTTTTAACATCCAAAAGGTGCCAAAACTTAAACTATAATATTTATATAATTTCAAACAATGTGATGATGAATCCCTTCAATATTATAATATTGATATAAAAGTGCATCATATGAGCTAGCATTTATACCCTCAAATTTAGAATTATAATTGATATTTAGTAGGTCTTCTTTTCCCCTTCAAGGAAAGAGCACTACGTAAAAAATGAGTCCTTCACTCATTTACATGTGGATTTACATAGATATGTTGTATTCATACTTAATAATCAATTGAAGCTGCATATTTATCCTTCCAAATTCCAAAATTTTATTCCTAAAATAAAGGAAGGAGATAAATTGCCTAAAGAATATTATGAACACAAATGTGGCATTCATAATCTCTAAATGACTGGTTTACAAATGTTATTTAACATGGGGCCAATCTAAGGCCCAAGTCACATACAATAATATCAAATAGAATAGAAAATAAAGAATCCATGCCAAAAAGATATAACAATTACATCATACATGGGTGGTGATTATTTTTGGCATAACCATATCGATTTTAAATAAGAAAAAAATATTTTCAATGTAAGAAGCTTACGACAAATGTGATTCAATATAAAAAACTTATAAAACAAAGGAGATTGGAAAGACTCCTTAGGTAACATAAAAATACCAATTTCTTCTGGTCCTAAAGTGATTTAAACACAGGTTTGGGTTATGCTAACCACATATACATATGTATTTACACTTAAAACTCTTTAATTATACCAAATAAAAGTAAAAATTAATCTAAATTAGTATGATATCTCTTTCTCTGATGAAGGAAAATTAATACACATTTCAAATGATAACACTACATCCTCTACTACAAATGCAAAACATGAGGAGCAGCATGATATGTCCCCTTTCAAACTATAAAATCATGATGAAAATAATATAAAAAATCCAACTTAGGGTTGTAAGGTTCATAGTGGGGTGAGAAATCTATGACCATCCATTGGATGACATTGTAGGATGATCTTTACTCATAAAAAACTCCAAAAAATACCAAAAAAACCAAGACATTCAAAACACCAAAAACACTTTTGGCATCTACATGTTTTATTGTCTCCTTAGCATCTATGTCTTAGTTCCATGTTGAGGGACAACATAGCATTTAATCTTACACACACATTTACAGGCATACATAGACACGTTATTATATACATTTATAGGTGTTCGGATTTACCTCTACTCAACATCACTAGGATGTTGGGGGAATCCACCTTATATGATCTTGATACACACAGGTTATATCATTTTATTATAAATATACATTATCATGCTTGAGATTACATATGTATTTACACATACCTTTTCCATACTTGTATCTTGCATAGGGTACTGGATATGTTATACACTTGACATGTTTCTTTAACACATTAGATTAATGGGCCACTATGACATGTTTATGATGGTTCCTTATGTTTTAATATATGCACTTCCTTGAGTGTTTTCATTTATTCTTATCTTGATTATTAAAGAATTTAAATATGCTCCATTGTATGTGGCCCCTATGCCCATGATTTATTTCTTAGACATTTGAATATATCATTTCTCATTTTATGGATATTTAAAAATGTCATTCCTTGATTTTTAGACAACTGACTTAGTCATGTCCATTTGATTTTGTGGCATTTGAACATGCCCCTTGTTTTTGGTCTCTTAAGACCTTTGCTTATTGACTTACTTTGGAATGATTTTGTGTGTGTGCTTCTAAACTTGTTTAACTTATATTTTTACTATCTATATGTTTCCATGATATTATAAATGCATATTAGGCTTACATGTATAACATTGGTTTTATGGGCTTCAATGATACATTTATCCAGACATGTTCCTTATAAATATTATGATTACATTTATAGATTTTATAGGTGTCTTACCCTTTCGAGGTGAGGTAATTGATAGTTTATTATATTTCCCTTACATAAAATGGGGTGAATATTAGTGGGGTCATGTCATGGTGACATCACTTGCACATTTTCATAGTTCTCAAATTTAGTAGGGGCATGCTTTGGAAGCATGTTCTTCATATTCACATAGTATATGGTACTTACACTATATTGTATATCTAGTGGGGGCATGTCATGGGGACATGGATTCCACACATTTATAGTTTTTATATTTAGTGGGGGAATGATTTGGAAGTATGTTATCCACATTTATTTAGCATTTGGTACTTATATAACTTCATATATTTAGTGAGGGACATGCTTAGGAAGCATGTTCTCCACATATATTCAACATTCAACATCTCTAGTTTATAGTTGGGGAATGTCTCCTCCACATTGGTATTTATATTAGTTTCATGTTTATCCATATATAGTGGGGTCATGATTTGGAATCATGTCCTCCACACTTACATAGTTATCCAAATTGGCTAAATCACATAGTTATATGATTTAGAATCATAATTCTTGTAGAATTCTATACATGGTACCATTTTTATACATAGTTTCATCATGAATAATATCTAATTTGAATATTATATGCATGTGACTAATATTTAAAATCTAAATCAATTTTATATTCCAAAACCATTAGATGTACTAATACCTCGCAAATGTTTATGGACTTTAGTAAATCAATCTAATGTAGTAGTTGGTTCACCTTTTTGTTATGGTTGAGGTGATCAAATCATTCAATATTGCCATGTTTTTAGGTTGGATATGATTTTATCAACCAAACTCACCAAGTTATAAGTATCATTAGGTTACACATTTGAGCTAATATTAATTACCAGATGGAAACTCACTTTTATTTCACAATTGGGGGTATGTGCCTTCTAATCTCTCTTTTTATCTCCTTGGAAATATTCATTTTAAATTTTTGTCTATATTTATCTTGATCTTAGTTTTATATCCTTACAATGATATGTATTTTGTAAAAATATCTTGCCAATAGGTAAGACAGTTACATTGACACCCATGTGTACTCCTAAACCTTTCTATTTTAATTTCAATTTATTTCAAGTACTTTTAACCAAATTATATGCACTAATTTTACACTATCATTTTCTTAGTTTTAGGTCAGTCACCAACAAAGCACTCAAATTCAAATCTAGAAAAGCATTCAAATTCAACTTAAGAAAAGAAAAGGTGTGCATACACACCCAGGTACTTATTCCTTTCATTTAAACTAATAATTTCATTACTAGATTGGTGGGGGGGGATTTAGATGATATTTTATGATTATGAACCACCTCAGTCTTGCACACTTGGAAAACTTAGACCTTGGTTGTTCCTCTTAGTTATACACAAGCCTTGCTTCCACAAGCCTCACATCTACTCTATCTTGTGCCCCTTGGAATATCTCTTAGTCCAACCAAATTTATATTGATGACATAAATATCCTATATTTCCTAGAATATTTAAAATGTACTTATCTTACAACTCTCTAAGTTTTGATCTTATACCTACTTTCCTACTCCTTAGACTCTAACATCTGGGATAAATAGTAGCATTGATATTACTATCCTAACCTGACGTAAGTGTCTAGTGCCCTAAAGTTATCTAATTTGTGAATGAAATGTATCACCATGGTTTCATTAAGGGATTTAATGTGAGTTATATCATAATAAGATTGGTATTAATATAATATCAACCCTCATTCATTCACCACCTAGCACAAACCTAGAATCAATTAAAAAAATCACTCAAGTTACCAAAATCTTTCCTATTCTACCTTATTTTAATATTATTCAAAGGAAAAAACAAACTACAAGTCTGAATTACTAAAGGAGTAGTCATAATTTTTCTTTTTCCAAGTTACAAACTAGGTCACTATTGTATTTGATTTAAACATTACATGATTCACACACAAGCCAACATGTAAGGGATAATTACATGAGTCTAAGGCCCTCTTATGGAGTATTGGATATATAGGTAGTGCCCTTTAATACTGGGGTCATTAAAGGTTAGTTTGACACTGTGTTCCCACTAACCCATTTTTCCCAAGGTCACATTAAATATAGAAAATTAGGGTTTTGCCAATTCACTAGGAGTGATAGTCTATGACCCAAATTTGAATGGACCAGAGATAAGGCAAAGCTAAACCTAAAATCATCTAGGTCATCACATCTTATTTCAACTAATATTTCATACAAGATACTACTGTCAAACATAAATATAAACATTAACACAACCATTTAAAGCTAACATAACTATCTAGAGAGCCAAAGCACCATATATATAATTTGATGATTTATCTAGAATCTTCTTCCTTCCTTATCTTATCCAATTATAGATCCAATATTGTGTTAGCATTGGAAATAACTATGTACTTTTTTTATGTCATTTTTATATCTATCTTATCTATAATTTCTATATTTATCCTATTCTCAGCAAATAAAATTTAGCATATGTTATATCTAAGTTTAGCACTTAATTGGCTTAGTGTAGATTTGATATTCACCCTTGTACCCTATCATTTATATATTAATAACCCTATATAACCAATAATATCCACATCCATAAATTAGGGTTAAATATTTTAAAGCTTTATTTATAGTCTAGGAGATCTAAATCATCATAAATTATTGGTTTAGACCATAACATAAGCTATTAGGAATAATGAGATGATGAATGTGAGCCTTTAGATAACAAGGAGTTCTATAACTAAAGGGAAGATACATGATATGTATTTATCAAATATATTGGATTGATATTATATATAAATAATATTTTAGTATCTACACTACCATGCATGTGAATACCATAGACTTTGATACTAAACATAGATTAAACAAGCAAATTATTTTACTGAATTTGGGAAACTATAGGTTTAATTTTCTAAATAGTAAAGGGGTCTAGATTAAGGGGAAAGTAATTAAATAAATGTGCCTTAATTAACCTACTAATTTATTGAATCTAGAAGTGCTTAATTGATTTATAAAAATAGCAAACAAGGTAATAAAGAGTAAAACTTAGATGATTTTGGGCTGAGATGGAGGAGACAGAGGATACAAATTATTGATATGGTTGGGCAAACTATAAAAAATAGGATCTAGAAGGGAGCACTAAAAATGGGACACCTAGAGGTCTAGTGCTATAGTCTAAGTTCTGGCATTGTAGTCCTTAGTGTCTGAGCTTTCTGAGTTCTATTTGTCTATTTTGGGAGACCATCTACCTAAAATATCAAGTCCTAGTTGTTCATGAAGCTCCATGTGTAATTGATTTGGTCTTCAAGGATCATAGTTCCTATTCATTCTTGATAGGTGATCTTGAATACAATTGGAAAAAGGGGTTTGTGTGTAATATGCATTGAACATGTGATCACACCCCTTATGTGGGCACACTACCTGCATACTAATACTCTAAAGAGGGATCAATTATAATGTAGTTCTCCCAATTTGAATGTGTATTATGAAGTATTATTTATGAAATGAAAGTGTATGAAAATTTGGGTAATCTTGAGATGACTCATGACTAGTGCAAGAGCTTAGATAGGCTAGAAATAATAGTGGTTGGTTGTATGTAGAGAATAGGAAGATTTGCTTGAGTGTGCTTTAGTATATTTCTAGCTTGTGCCTTTTGAATGATTACCAACCCTTATAAATGACCTTTGAATGGGATTTTATAGAGGAACTAGTGATCTTAGGGTTATATGAACTCAGATTAGGCTGACTAAGGAAAAGATAAGGATTTGAGAAAATCTAACCATTTGAGGCTATTGTGGACTTGGACAACAATGCTCAAAAGTGGACACCCTAGGTCCCAACACTGTAGTCCAACTTATGGCACTATTGTCAAGGGAAAAGGAATCTTATGGGATAGATTTTTGCCTAGGAGAGGAGTCTAGGATAGTAGGGGTTGAATATAGAAGGCTTTGGATGACTGGAAAATAATGAAAACATGCCTGAGTGGGTTGTGTAAGTGTTTTACTAAATTTGGGAAACTACAAGGGTTAATTTCTTAAATAATAAAGGCATATGGATTAAGGGTTAACTCAGTAATAAATGTACCTTAATTAGCCTACTAATTTATTAAATTTTAAAGTATTTCATTAATTCCTAAAAATAACAAACAACAACAAAGAGAATAAAACTTAAATAGTTCTAGACTGAGATGGAAGATTCAAAGATTGATTTTGCTAATATAGTTAGGTAAACTATGAAAAATAAGACCAAAAGTTTGTTTTCTACCTAGACAGAAGCACCTAAAATGGGCCACCTAGAGGTCTAGTGATGTAGTCCTAGTTTTATCACTATAGTCCAATGGGTATGAGCTTTATGATTTTTATAGGTTTTTTTCATCTATTTTGGGAGACCTTACATACCAAATTTTAGTTCTTGAGAGTCAAAAAACTCACTATAGGTCTATTTCCATCTTCAATACCTATACTTGTCTACACAAATGGAAACAACAAATAAATAAAAAGTGAAAAGGGGGAAAACCTAGGTTAGGGGAAGAATGATCACACAATCAAGAACCTTTGTTATTATGATTATTGCCTACATTAACCCTCAATTTGGGGTCCCAAATCTGATGTATTTCTCCCTTAGGGAACATGCATAGTCAATGCACATGATTGATACAAGAATGAATTTTTCCTAGGCCCTTACTTGATCAAGCATACAAATCTAAGTGTAATGTAAAGAAACTGGTATATACTATTGACAATTTTTTATTATGTCTAATGTGCCAAAGTTGCAAGTGATAGATATAAAATGCCTTGTGTAGTCATTTATATAGGAGAATCATTATTTTGAATTTAAGATCTTTATTTATATTTGGTTTACATTGGGTAAATTAGGAATGAAATAAAAGAAGGGGTAAAACTTATTCTACATAACAAACTATCTGTTAGAACCAAAACTAGGCTTGGACAACATCATGGAAAATTAAACACCTTGGGTTTTATCACTATAGTCCATATTTGGTCACTATTGTCTAAGGGGTTTGGGACCTAGGGGGATGGGTCAAGGTCTAAAAGAGGTCTTTGGACTTGAAAGGGTCAAACTTGGTAAGCTAAGAATGATTAGGAATAGGCAAAGAGATGTTCAGGGAATGTAGTAAGACCAAGATAAGATAGACAAGAAGACCCAGCTAAATGTGAATAAAGCTCATATTCTCTAGTCAAATTCTCTTGTGAAAATACCATGAAAAGACATAATATGTGTGTTTTTTTGATCAATTTATGGTGGTTACATTTCCCCCCTTTTAGTCTAGTGATGTAATGAAATGAAATATACTGAAAAGAAAATGTATATATAGGCTTACATGCATGAAGATAAGTATGTTGAAAAAGGTCCAACTTCCTGGCTAGGGAAGTGGATTGAAGAACTGAAATAGTGCTTGGAGAAAGAAGGGATCCTTGTAATAGATGGCCTCTATACTAAACCTGAATATTGTTTAGAAAAAGAAGGAAATCCCTATAATGGATGCTTTCTATACTAAATCTGAGTAGCATTTGGAAAGAGAAGGAATCCCTATAATGGATGCCCCCTATACTAAATTTGAATAATTTAAACTAGATTTGGGAAGTTCTCAGAGGTCCAAAACCAATGTCTATCCTCTATCTCACACAAATTATTAGGTATGAGTAATACAATGGACCAATCACTACAAAAAACCATACAATCCATCTTGGTGACAACTTGAGTAATGTCTGGGTGTAAGCTAAAAATGTTGGTAAATATGTAAGAAGAAAATGGCATGTCCTACCATCTCAATCTATATAATCCTAGAAGATGAAGGACATGAACATATATCTCATGCCCCTAAATCTGGTATGTGAATGATGCATCTAGATAATCTAGAAATCTATATAACCATATGTGATATGATCTATTGTGTCATGTCTCATGTGCAAAACTAGAGATCAAAATAATGTGCTTTACACTATGCCTATAATCTGTTATTTGATCTATAATTGTGTCATGATGTATGAAGCTATATGTGTGAGATGTATAGTAATGTATATGCCCTCAAATATGGTATCTAGATAATTTGTATATCTATAAACTAAAGGTGTATCCCTCTGAATGTTCTAAGTAATGATAAGTGACCTTAATGTAATCTAAATCACTATATAATCTGACCAATCTGATCTGAGTAATGCTAAGTGACCCTTGGAGTCTAAACCACTTGTGTAATCTTGACCAATATGAGTTGAGTAATTCTAAGTGACCCATAGATTCTAAACCACTTATGAAATCTTGACTAACCTAAGCTAAGTAATGCTAATTGACCCCTAGAGTCTGACCCACTTGTGAAATCTTGACCGATTTAAGCTGACTAATGCTAAGTGACCCCTGGATTCTAAACCACTTGTGAAATCTTGCTTGATATGAACTAAATCTGATAATTTTACTATTAAAGGTATGAGAACCAAGGTAAATTGGATAGGTATGCTGCATAAAATAAGGGAATAGGGATAGTATGAATGATGCCCCTCTTTTGGGGAAAGGAATGCGATTCATGATAGAGGAGGTTGAACCAAAAGTAAGGACTAATGGCAAAACATGTATAAAAGTGGTTGACATGTATCAAATAAATTGAAAAGCCATTGTCAAATTGGTGAAATTGAATTACTGAGAGTGAAAGGTACATTTGGGTGAGTAGGATCAAAGCTTGTATCTGGGTTTAGTAGATATATAGAAGTTGTCATGCCATTGTATGAAAATGAGGTAAAAATAGATGGGATGAAAGAGTGATTGATCAAATAAGATGGGTTGTTTAAACATTTTTAATGGATGTTTTCTTGGTAAGGACCAATCTAGGCACTAAATAGGTATATAGATGTGTGTGCCATGATAGGAAAATAATGTAGTAAGAGGGTGAGTCTTGCTTTATGTCTAATGTATCATTATCTTGATTATGAGGAATAAAATGGTTTATAAAATGAGCTAGGAAACTCAAGTTATGGGAAAGTAAAATTTTGATTTTATTGAGAAAGTGGTTTGAAATAGGGAAGATTTGACTAAATCATGATTCACTTGTGTATTGACTAGTTTGACATTGGGGCTGTGGAGTGGGAAGATGTCGAGGAGATAAGCACTCATCATGACTCATTATGAATAGTTGGTAGTAGAGATTTAGGTTGTCAAGGAGGTTTCCCTAGTAAGTAATGATAGTTTTTTACTTATGTTCATATATAAGGCTTGATTTTGAAAAAAAATAGCTATTTTGAGTCATTTTAAAGTAGTTTTAAAAATTATTTGACTAGTTTTGTCATTATTGTTCTAGAGTCAACATTGTTATCCAGGATGTAATGTTGTTGTTTAGGTTCTAGTGCTATTATCTAATGCTAGTGTCCTTATGTAGCACTATTGTCTAATGTGGATGGCTTTTTCAATTTTTGAGTTGTTCTTACTTTTGTATTTCTTAGCTATTTGTCCTTGGCATGGTTGTCTAACATATAGTTTGCTTACTGGTGTTTTTAGGGTGAGGTGCAGATAAGAGAGTTTTATAGAGGCTAGGTTATGGAGACTCTAATATTATTACCATTATCTTTTGATGAGCATGTTGTTATGGATAGGGTTGGGTTGGATCATGTATGTGATCTTGGTATAGTATGATGGGATAGATATTTGATGACTACCTTATGTGAGAGGTGGAATGATGATACATGTACATTATGGCTTCTGACAGGGGAGATTATTATGACTTTGAAGGATGTGTATCAAATTTTGCATTTGTTAATTAGTGGGAAACAAGTGTCATTGTAGGATGACATGGGTGTGGATGCCATTGATCATGCATATATATATATATATATATTTTTGATACCTATAAGAGTACACCATAGGGTAGTGACATTGATATATTACTATTAGTTATTGTGTAGTCGAGTGTTTTATACCTATGGAAGTGGTTGGTTGTATTATTGGCTTCTTTTATTGTTGTAGATGGTAGTGGAGTATCTATTGCTTATAAGATACATAGAGTGGTTCAAAGTATTGAGATGTATGGTATCATGTTTTAGTGGGGGAGGACTATGATCACTCATTTATACATAAATTTATATAGATTTATGTAGGAGTCTCTTAGTGGTGGTATGGGTGTAGTCACTTTATTGCATTGTTGGGCTTATGAGCATATAGGGGTTATGCAACCAATTAGATTGCTAAGGCTGGGTTGAGCATATCCATAACCATTTTGTGAGTGTTATACTTGTGATTTAGCTATGTGATCCCCTATGATAGATTATTACAAGAGGCTTCTAGACATATTTATGGTTGATGACATCACATGGAGGCCCTATAGAGGATTTCCTGGATGGTTAGAAGATGGAGAGTAGTTGTGGTACATGAGAGTGAGTTATTAGTTACATAATCATTGGTCTAGATTTTATGAGCATTTTTAGTATGAGCACATGAATAGGTAGTTTGGAGTTTGGAGTTTGGTAGGATGTTCCTCATATAGCATGGATATGGTTGAGGAGTAAGTGGGTACCAGCAAGAGTGGGAGCTCATCCTAGACTACCTAAAGTCGAGTTGGCACCATTTCCATTGGATGTGTTAGATGAGATTATAGATGTTCTTGATGTAGACAATGTGGGTCAAACTGAGGAATATATAGTGTCGTGGTCAAGGCATCGATGGGCTCAACTATATCCAACTAGTGTGCTAGATGTTCCTGAATATGACCAACCTGAGCTGATTTAGAGGGTGGGAGGTGAGTGGTTTTAATGTGGCCTATATATATTTATGTATGTTTTTATTTTTTATTTATAGATTATATATGACTAACATAGTGTAATGTTGTTACACTCAAGTGAGGTGGTGGGTATGCAGGGTGAGGCACATGTTGGTGTTAGTGGTGGGGATGATGTGTTTTGGGAGACTATTATTGAGTTTACACTACATGATCTTACAAGGCATGTTTTTGATGATGTTTTGGAGGAGGGTTTGATAAAGAGAGATATGGTTACAGCTAGTGTTTATGATCACTTATTTGATCAAGCTACTATAGATACAACTACCTATGTTAAGGTAGTAGGAGAGAGAGATGATCTTAGGGCTAAGTGAGATAGGCACATGATGCCTCCTCTAGATTATGGAGTGGTGAGATCCAAGATTTTAGATGATTATATGGATCTTCAATAGTGACATACAGAATTGCATAAAGAGTATGGTCATTTGTTGGAATGGAATAATCAACACAAGAGGCATTCAAGGTCTCAAGGAGGTAGAGAGTCATCAAGTGATAGATAGGATTATGGGATGAATACAAGAGGAAAGAGTGAGATACAGAGTGAGGGCATGACCCCTATCCATGATTGATTGACCTTGACATAATGTATATGTTTTCAAAACTTATGTGTTATATAGATACTAGTTTGATTTTGAAACTCATGTGTATGTGTATTATGGATTCTAGATTATACTAGTATTGTAATGTTGTGGTTTAGAATAACTGACTTATTGTTTGATCTTCAAAATGTATATGCTTGGTAAATAGTATGTAGGATATGTGATTTGATAGTGTTCATATATTTGGTAAGATGATATTTAGGATATGTTTGGATGTAATTGTTTGATTTGTAATCATATGTAAGCAATAACATTTTTTTTTGTATTTGTAAAACTAATTTGGTAAAGTGAATCAGTTTATAAGTAGGATATAAGTAAGGTCTAGCTTCTAAGATTGGTAACTTGTTTAGACAAGTTGAATTAATTAGATATTAGAAAATAGGTTTGTATCAGTTGATTTCATAAGATCTAGACTGTGATAGGTTGGTTTTGGCTAGGGATAGCTATTTGGAATTAGGAATGTTAGTTGTTAGTAGGAGGGAAAAGTAAGATAAAACTATGTGAATATTACCTTCCCATGAGTGGCTCAAGAATACAAAGGTTAGCTAGACCTTTAGCTCCATCATTGCCCTACTAAGTGAATTTATAAACTAAAGTTGAAATGAATGTATGTTGCATCACACTATGTTATAATGCTATCTGAACCCTGTCAGCCAAGTGAACAAGTGCCCATATTACTCATGTTGTGTAAGAACTTATCCTAAAGTTGATGTTGTATGTGATGCACTAATTGTAGTAGGCTATGATAAATCTAGAAAATGGAATCTAACTACCTGTGCTATTGAAACTTTATGTTGTAGAGAATGCTCATTTGATCTCAAACATAATGGAATGTTACATGAAATAGGACCTAGAAAGTCTGCCCAAAGTGATCTCTCTAAAATTGTACTTTATTATTATGTTTGTGATAGTCTTCGATAAGTATATGGAACTGCACTATGTATTCCTTGGGCAATAGTTTTATATGTAGGTTGCATTCTCTGAACTAGCTTTCAAACTTTCTAAATAGTTTGAATAAGATATCTCCTATGAGATTCTATCCTAGGAACCACATGACCCACATGATGAGTAACCAATGATTCCTATAAAGGAATGTCCTAAGATGACTCAGTCATGGAGAAATGAGGCCTAGGGTTCCATGATGGAGGAGATCTCTATGCTCTCTATATGAATGCTATAATACCATTATCAACGCATCTAGAAATATAATCTTGAAGTCCAAAATAGGTATATTCATTATGTCTATACATACAATGATAATTAAAAAAGGGCAGATATGGCTATATATGTAAAAGATGTGGATCTCAATGATGAATAAAAGGTAATGTGATTAACCTCCTAGCTAGTAGTGCTAATAATATAATAGATGGGCTATCCTAATCTGAATCAAACTATAGTGGTGTTGGTTGGTAATTCTCTATATGGCATATTGTGGGTGGTGTTCTAGAAACTTGCTCTTTGTTCTTGAATATTTAATTGTTTGGTTGTGGTCTCTAATTTTGTCTAGGATATGGTAGATGTTGAGTAGTAGGATTTGTATTTGAAGACATTGCTACGAAATCTAGAGTAATCTAATCAACTAAATCTACCTCAATCAATCCCAATTTCTATTCCAAAGCTAGAATTATGTAATACAAACGTCTAAAATAAGGCTCCATCTGATATAGTAAATGCTCGAGGAGAGGTTGGTGAAGGCCCTTGATAAAGATATGTTGAACCTCTATATTTATTGGTTTGTATATCAATCTTAACAAATGAGCCTTAAATCTTAAGATGTATACACTCACTTACTGGCTCTAAAGAATTTTGATGTAGTGTGGCAAGTTTTTCATATGTAACATGAGGACCCATGTTTATACTATAGTTACTAAGAAAAGCCTCCTCTAGGTCATCATATGTTTTTAATGAACCAATGGGGAGTAAATGAAAGAACCAATTATGTGCTTCCCCCACTAATGTTTGTTGAAATAACTTGAGTAGAATCAAAAGACTTGTCTGAGGTTGAAAAGATTTTTGAAAGGCCAAAAGGTATGTGAATGGATCTCCAATTACATCAAAGTGAGGTAATGATGGTGTTTGGAGATGATTAGGCAATGTAACTTTTATGAATGTTTGTGGAACAGGGTTACCATGTAGATCATTATCATCCATCTAAGATTTATAAGCATTGTTTTCTAGTGTAAGGAGATGTACTTAGTGTTGTAATCTACCAACTTAATGCATCAAAGAGATGATATCTTTGGATGGTACATTACTATCTTGAAGTGTTTGTTTACTTATTGAATTTGATTATTAGTTTTAGCCATAGGAATGTTACATTTAGTAATGGATCATAAAGAGGTGGTGTGCTCACTTGAACCTTGGGAGTAATGGTAGCTTGGACCTTGTGAGAAGGATGTGGGCTACCATTATCTTTGGGTAATGGGTGAGAATTGGGTTCTAATATAGTGTGGGGTGGCTTGGTCAATTCATTGGTATCTTTATGTTTTAATGAATCACATTACAAATTAGTAGTATATGTGTTATTTAAATTAACATGTCCATGATTGGAAGTAGAATCATTAATAGATTTAGAATCAACATTTTGGCATGCATGAGACTTAAGAGGAGTGAGAGAATAGTTAGAATTATGAGATGCATTTTCTTCTTCACTATATGCATAGTAATCATCATTATTCCATGCATTATCACAATAATTATTTTGTTTAGTTGAAATAGAATAATTTGAAGTATCATTTGCAGATTCACTTTCATTTTCATACTCAATTACATGTTCACTATTGTATTCATAATCACTTCCATCATTTCTAGGGAGAGGTGAAAGAGAAATATTTGATTCCTTTCTAATATGCAATAAGTTATCATTAGAATTTGGAATATCATGTGTATCTATGATATCCATAGATGGAATATATAATTTTTTTCATTTACAACATGAGAAGTAAGAGTAGAAGATTTATCGTTTGAACATTCTTTTGAAAGAGTAGAGTTAGGAACACATAACTCATCATTTGAACTATGCGTTGGTAATTTGATTCTATTGCATTTATATTTTTGTATTTTAACATAGCAATAGGAAAAGGTAGAGAGATATTAGGTTCACATGGAATTAAATCATCACCAATGAGATGTTTATTTGAAAGTGCATGATTACTTTGTGTATTTTGTGCATTGTGCCTAGGAGAATGAGGTGAGAAGTAATTTTACCATTTAGCAAAAGTATTATGTTGAGAATAAGGAATAAAAGAGATACATTTTATAGGAGAAGATGTATCTATATATTATTCACTATCACTTTTGTATGCATGGTAATATTCTTCATTTCAGTAATACTAATTATCCTCATTAGATATAAAATCATTTTCCACATTTTTATCTAGTGTGCAATTTTGTAAATTGGTCCATTCATTATCATAATTGTGAGAAAAATTGAGAAATTTATCTATGGGATGAGAAGGATGATGTGCCTTTTTGGCCGTTTTATTACCAAAGAGAAGTTTGAAAAATACTATAAAGTAAATGAATGAACAAAGAACTACTAACATTGAATTTTGAAAATTACTTTTGCTAATCCAAAAATTTGTAATAAATTCAAATTATATTTCTAAAAATTGTAAGGGAGGATAATTTGAGGTTTGAGGACCTAGTTTGGGAATCTAGGGTTTTTAGTTAAGGTTTTATGAAAATTATGCAATAATTTTAAATTCTAAAAATTATTTTGAAATTGAATAATTGCACTATAATTTATAAAAAAAATTAGAATTTTGGAAATTAAATTTTTACACAAGAAACTAATAATTTTAAAATTTTGAAATAAATTTTGACAAGGTAATTATTTTACAAAAATTCCAAAATAATTGTCTAAAATTGGCAAAGAGGTAGGCTTATTGTTGGATGACGTAGTTTTAAAATCTAGGGTTTTAATGAATTTATTGAAAATATCTCAATTAATTTTTAGTTTTTTGGTTTTTAAATTTATGACAAATCAAGAAAATATTGCTAAAAATTAGAAATAATTAGCCCTAGGATTTCTAGGGTTTTTGTGTGAAAATTGGAAGTAAGTCGGGTTCACCAAATGTTTTACTAAATTTGGGAAACTATAGGGGTTAATTTCCTAAATAGTAAAGGGGTCTAGATTAAGGGTTGAATCAGTAAAAAAATGTCCCTTAATTAGCCTACTAATTTAGTGAATCTGAAAGTATTTCATTAATTCCTAAAAATAACAAAGAAGAGGGAATAGAATAAAAAAAAATTGGTTATGGACTGAGCTGGCTGGGCAAACTATCAAAAACATGACCTAGAAGTTTGTTTTTTACCTACAAGAGTGCTAAAAATGGGACACTTTGAGGTCCAATGCTGTATTCCTAGTTTTGGTGTTGTAGTCTTGTGGGTCTAAGCTTTTTGAGATTTTTAGGTTCTATTCATATGTTTTGGGAGACCCTAGATACCAAATTTTAGCTCCTAAGAGTCATCAAAACTCATTTTAGGTCTATTTCCATCTTCAATACCTATAATTGTTTATGCACATGGAAACAAAAAATAGATCAAAAAAGGGGGGAGGGGGGAAATTGGGTTAGGGGAAGAATGATCACACAATCAAGAAACCCTATTGTTCTAATTACTACCTACATTAACCCTCAAGTTGGGGACTTAGATCTGATGTAGTTCTCCCTTAGGGAATGTGCATAGTCAACATGCATAAGTGATGTAAGAATGAATTTTTATTAGGCCCTTCCTTGATCAATCAAGCTAATCTAAATGTGATACAGAGAAATTGAGCAATACTGTTGACTAATTTTTATTATGTTTAATGTGTCAAAGTAGTAAGTGCTAGATATAAAATACCTTGTGTAGTCCTTTATATAGGAGATTCATTATTTAAAATTTGAGAGATTTATTAATATTTAGCCAACATTAGGAAACTTAATAAAAAATAAAAAAAAGGGGGTAAGACTTATCCTATAGAATAAACTGACCGTTAGAACCAAAATTGGGCTTGGATAACAACATTGAAAACTAGACACCCTGGGTTTTAGTGTTGTAGTCCATATTTGGGCACTATTGTCTAGGGGGTTTGGGACCTATGGGATGGGTGAAGATCTAAAAGAGGTCTCTGTGCCTAAAAGGGTTAAACTTGGTAAGATACAAATGACTAGAAATAGGAAAAAAGATGTCTAGAGAATGTTGTAAAACCAAGATAAGACAAATAAGAGGACCTAGCTAAATGTGAATAAAGCTCATATTCTCTAGTTGGATTCTCTTGTGAAAAGACCATGAAAATACATAATATGTGTGTTTTATTTACCAATTTAGGGTGATAATAGTAAGTGAGTAGGATATACCTATGGTTTGGGTGTCACAAGTCATGCTCAAGTTGTATAAATTACATTTTAGTATGACAACACAAACATTGAGTCATATGTTATCCTTGAATCCATTTAAGAATGGGTCATTAATTTTTTATTATATAATTATAATAAAAATTCATAAAGATAAGTTCTAAAATTGATTAATATAATCCTTAGCAATCCCTATTTTTCATAGTTTTACTAGTTGGATGATGTAGTTCTTTGTTACATTGTTGTAGTAGTGTATCTACAATTCATCAGTATACACTAACTAGGTAATAGTAATTCCCTTATTTCTATTTTACATGTATAACCATCTATGAAAAATGGAATACTCTAGTTCCAAATACAAATATGCCATTACCACCTTATGTGCACATGAGGTAAGATGTAAATCAAAGAAAATTTCCATTTGATTGATCCATGTGATGCAATACCTACAATAAAACTTGCACATGTACAATTTTGATAACATGTTCATGAAATTTTGCATTAACTTATCTTATTATTGATAGGAGAACCAAAGTGACCTAGTGGATAATTATTTAACAGTATTGGTGTTTTAATTAGCCAAGGCCATCATGATAGTTTTTAATTTCACATGAATGTTACTCAAATATCTTTTCATTGTGTCCAAATCACCTTTGACCTTATCTAGATATTATTTTTTATCCTTGATTTTAAATTATACCTATATTTTTCTAACCAACTTATAAAACCTTTTATCAAATGTTTCAAACTTTGTTTCTTCCTTGTAAGGCATTTTATTAGATCAGTTGGCTCTTTTCTTCAGCTTCTAGTGTATGGATTAGCTACATATTAACTATAAGGTGTATGGTTTTGTATTTAGGATTTAGGGGCCAAAAAAGAATTAGTATAGTATTATACCATTTTGATCACCTCTCCACAACAAATCCAATGTTTTTTATTACTAAATGGAAAACTATCTTAAAAAAACTATACTAGAGACTTATACTATCACAATTATCTCACCGAGACAAATTCAATTATTGTTATTTTGTACAAGTTTGAAAAAATGGTTTTGTATTTGTTTTAGGACCTAAAAAATTGATACATTATAGGGAAAAAAATTACTTCTATATCACAGGTTACATTTTTTTTATCCTTCAACCCATAGAAAAACCACTATGTTAGTTTTGAAAAAGATGCACCATAAAACCTTACCCAAATTAAAGCTCTAATACCACTTGTAATGAAATCACTTTGATAGATCAAGAAAACTCATAAGAATGTATGAAAATATAAATATCAAGATCAAACCAACAAAAATAGATCATAATAATAAGCACAAAGAAAAGCACATCCATACCAAATGTTGATAATAAAGTAGGATAATGGAAGTATAAGACTAATCCAGTTTGATAGGGAAACAAATATAAAAATGAAATAAGAACATAATTATTAATATGATCCTTAATTAATAAAAAATACCTCCCAAATTTACCCCTTATTACTTCATAGGCCAACCCAACTAATAAATAAAAAATATAGAGAATTGTGATATGACAAGGTAAAATGTTATATTAGCTACAATTGAGCCACATGTCCTTATACACACTATATGTTAAGGGAATATAAAAAAATATGGGTTTGTGTTAAATTTGGTCTTTCCCATGACCTTAAGTATTTTTTTATAATCAAGTCAATGATTCTTGTTATACTTAGAGAATAGTGTATATTAATTTTCCAAATACATGTTTTTATTTCCAATCTTTTGAGCATAAACTCATAGATTATTCATTGTTTGCCTCTTGAAATAAAACCATTCCAAAACCATCTATTGAAAATCCTTAGTCAAGTGGAAATGAAGGTTGGACCACTATTTGTGTATGAAAAAATGATTGTAACAAGGGTGTGGCTACAAGCCTCATTTTGGGGGTGTCTAATACCAAAACCATAAAGTTGAACCCTAGCTTAATTCCTCATTTATAGGATATGTATAAGTTAGTAGTGTCCATATCTAAATCCTCTAGGAATCACTTTAAATATCAATTTAAAACATCTAACAATTTAGAAAAATATAGGTTATTACATTTCTAATTTCCAATACTCTCTTGGTTTCTTAGATTAGTTTTCAAGAGATTTCTCGTGATTTGGAATCATGTTTTTTATATGTTTCTCCATGTTAAGGATCAAAAAGACATTGTTATATTCCACATTGTTTATTATAGGAGGGATAATATGTTGAACACACAC
>JARHVA010001119.1:3657500-3858965 GCA_037957365.1 Torreya grandis
CACAATTAGTGATATTCCACAACTAAACACTTGCATAAACAATTATAAAACAACACATGACTTGCAAAAGACTTGCCTACTTGTACCAAGGTGAAGGGAAATGAACATACACAAGGGAGAACACTCTCTACTAGAGTTGTAGATAAATAAAACAAAAGAAACCACATAATATAAAATCATTTAAATGGTAAAACTAGTCTTATATTAATTTAATGGACTTAATCCATCATTTACAAGTCTCTACAAAAGTAACATTTTGTTATACCTAGTAGAGGGATTATAAAATAAGGCATTTCTAGCTATTTATAGGAAATGAGTCAAAATAAAAAAGAGGTGATCACTAATATATTTCATAAATTCTTATGTTACATCAATATTTATCCCATTAAAGATAATAAATCATGTAAAATGGAAAATTTAAGTCTTTTTCAATGCCCTAAGCTTACTCCATGAAGCTCTCTCAAGAAGTTTGGCATAGTGTTTCAAGAAGAGACCTTCCTCTTTACTATTTTTGTCCTTAGGAGTTATTTTTTATGATGAATTTTATCCTCAAATTATACCATACTCTTTTAAAAATCATATTTTCAACATTAACTTACCTACCTCCACCTCCCATGCATGTATGCTAGAGACAATCTACCTCAAGTTGACCTGCCTTGACCATTATGCTTATTGAATGTTTAACTTAAGGGAGGTATCTTATGATATATTTGTATTTTTGGTTTAATTTGGCATAATTAACACTATATATAGGTAGTCACACATTTATAGGATCATTTTTAAATGTCTTCATGCCCCCATCATGTTCTTAATGACCATTTACTTCACCCATGATCATGCTAGAAATGTTGTAGAAGCATGGGATGATTTAAATAAACTTTTAGTTTAATATAAATTTATATTAGGGAGGTTTATAATTTTATTAATACTCATTTTTATCCATAATATCTCTTGGAGAAGCTAAGAACCTGTACTTTCATGCTTTAAAGGCCTTATCTTTTTTTCACCTTGTAAACTTCTAATAAGCTCTTTCAAACCTCATAAAGACCATTATAAACTTGTTTCAGGTCTATTAGATAGTTATTTAGGTCATAAAAATTATATTTCATCAATTTTTAGGCCTATAACTTTTAGGTGATTGAACTCTTGGTCTTTTAGGGTTACAAGCATGCTTGTTTGGATGATCCTTACAAACAACCTCAAGAACTCTTGATGTAGACTTGAAAATAGTTTTTAAAGGTTATTATATGTAAATAAAATTTATAAAGAACCATTTATACTCATATTAAAATTTTATTGAATGTATTAATACCATGAAGCTCTCAAAGAAAATCAACGTGTAATTTACTTGAGAGAGATAATTAGGCCTATAAGCTTCCTTGACCACAAATTTCAATGAAATAATATTTATTTATTCCATGTACATATTTATCACACATATATAATGTTTAATACAATCATAAAAATTATTATTATCTTCAAACAACCTTGACCATGCAAAAAAAACTCAAAATAGGGGTTTTCTAGGCTTAAAACTAGGCTTACAGATTGAGTTTTTAACATAACATTTTATCTAGATCTCAAATAACTTTAAAAACACTTGGAATAGTTTTATAAAATTTTCATACACATTCATACCATTTTTCATAAATTTATTTATGGGTATTTGTTTTTATATGAGGAGTTTTGACCTCCAAGCCTTAGTAGGCCAACAAGTAGGCCTATAGCACAAAAAATCATAAATTGAGTTTTATGAACCTTTCTTGAGTCATTTAAATTGGAAATTTTTTTACCAATCATCATTCATTTGGGTACCTTGTTAAAATTGAAAACATGGAGAAAATTATTTTTCTTGATTGATTGTTTGCACTTTTTTAGACTCTGTATAAGTACAGAACTTGTGGATTGATTTTTGAACTCTATAAGGACTTTATATAAGTTTAAAATCCTAAATAATCATCTTAGGAACATGTATGAACATATTTAAATTCACTCTAATCCTTGGTATGCTTGAAACTCTATAACACTTTATTGGAGTCTTTGAAACTTGATTTTCTGGCTCTTTAAGAGATTTTTGAAGACTTAATGAAGTTTCTGATTTGATCACAACACTATGACAACCTATAATCATTCACTAATAATTTATAATGTATATTGTACTCTAAAAATTCATTATTTCTATCTCAATAATTCTCAAAACATATAAAAAATGAATTAGTAGGCTATAGGATTTAAGCAAGGTTTATACCTACTTGCCATCTTCTAGAAAAAATTAATGATTTGTCCCTTGATCTGACCATCATGAGTTGGATCCTTAAAACACCTTTGATGTTCTCCAAGACTTGATCAAATCTATGCATGAATACAATAAATAGATCACTTGGATTTTTTAATCATAATCACTAAGGGGGTGGGTTGAATCATTGTCTTGAAAATATTTATTCAATTCCACTTAAGAATACATGAACCATTGATACAAACATGAACATCTAGAAAAACATATACAACAATACAAGATCATGAAACAAGATAACATATTACATATATGGGAAACCCTCAATAGGAAAAAAACACATTGATATCTACAAATTTAATATATTCCTATAATACAAAAATCAACTTTAATGAAGCATAAAATCCACATGGAGTACCAACCCTAACTAGCCAAGCACTCACTTGACTAGGCTTTAGCAAGAACCCACTTATGCGGATGCACCAACCCCCTAGATGAATCAGCACCAACTCAACAACCTAAAATTTTTTATCACCTTCAAAAACCCTTGTTTCTCTCACAATAGATGATGATAACCTTCTTTAGGTCTTCTCACTCTTTTATCCCTCTCAAACTTCCTTTTAGGCTTCTTCACTCAACTAGGTCTCTTCAAGACATATTAGGTCATATGACCTTGATATTCATCTATAGTAACCTTATTATATATTAATTATAGTTAATTTAAATCTATCTAATTTTCTGAAATACCTCCTTCATCTCTTCAATGTGTTATTTCCTTTGCTTGCACTCTCAACATCTCTAATTCACCAATTAGGCCAATTAGGCCTAGTTCTTATACTATCCTCTAGATCACACACCTCTTGGTTGTCCATACACACTTTAACACTTATATTAAAATTTAAATAGGTCTAATAAAAATTTTAATACATGAATAAGTCATTAAAATATGTCATACATAATTTAAAAGACAAAAACCTCTTTTTAGCCTTAAGGAGACCTAATTAAATATGGCCTTCATTAGTACACGTCACCCTTTGATCTCCTTGGAACACTTTAAAACTCCACACATCATAATAAAAATTCATATACCACTAAAATATACCCTAAATCATATCATATTATTTCCATGACATTTTTTGACTCCAACCACCACTTGAAGCACACCATTAGTATTGTTTACATTAGGCCTTCACACACAGAAAGGTCTCTCTTGAAAAACCAAAGATGAAACAATATTTAACCACAAAAACATGATAATAAATCACATATGAATAACCTAAAATACCTAAAAAAATTACCAATTTCATTATACTTTATCACATAGGGCAAGAAGACTCAAAAACACTCTTGTAACTTGCTCACTCAAAATTGCCAATTTTCCTCAAAGACTAGTTATGGTGACTTAGATATCCAAAACCTATATAGACATATTCAATGACTTTTTATAAATTTATATGAACCTATAAAATATCCATAACATCTTAAAACATAAACATAATATGGTCTATTTTCAATTATTGGTCTTACAAACCAATTTGTTGACCTCACTATACATAGACCTCACTAAGTCAGACAAGTCATTTTGGCTTCAAAATTTTATCCACTATATCTAAATTCCAATATTTATATTAGTAAATAATAGTAAATATTATTTAGAAACAAAATATCCATGCATTTATTATAAACAACATCTCCATGCATTTATTTTCATCACTCTATCATAGTAACTCATTCATATTTATCTTCTCATTATTGCTTGGATTTTTCACTATTTGCACCATTCAGCCTATTAGCAATTGGATAACTTAGATGATTGGTTTTTAACTCTTAATGTATATAAAATATACATAAAACTTCATGTACATGAAACGTGAGTTTCAAGCTTCATCCTCCATCCATTTACATACTTTGACTTGGTCAACTCTGATTGCTACAATAAATCTTTGAGAAATTAACACTTTTTTGTAGGGTCTACTTACACACATAAAAACTCAATCACACTTAGAGGTGCCTAGGAGATTTTATTACAAGTAAAATATCTTACCTAAGCATACCAATCCATTATTGGCACTTTTGATCAACATCTTCAACACTGGGTCTTTATTAGGGTTATAAGAGGGTTTAAACCTATTTCCATTCTTAACAATCATTCATAAATCACAACCCCAAAGTAAAAAAATAAATTACTATAATTATCTAGGACCATTTCCCATCTACCATTAATATATTAGGTTCCCATGCAAATGTTTGATGATCTAATAAGCAAAAGAAACTCTTCTCAAGTTGAGAACCCTTCAATCTGAGCATTCAAGAGACCTAAAAATAATTTTTCATGCCTTGTCAATAAAAATATGACCTAAAACTATATGAAAATACTTAAAAAACATAAATCACCTCTAAAAATTATTTCATAGGCTTAAACACTTTGAAATTTGATGATGATCTCTCATTAGACCACATTCTCTCTCTTTGCTCTCTAGACTTTAACTTACAAACCACATTAGGTCTTAAAACTGACCTTCATGCCTCTTTTAATACACTATAAACCTAACTCACATACTCAAGAAACCTCTCTCATTATTAATCACTTACATACATCCTTCACATGCCTTGACAATAAATTATGATACCTCATTAGGTTATGCAAGGTATAAAAGTGGTCTAGGTGTAGACTTGGTCTGATAGTCTTACCCCTATAGGATCACCCTGAGACTCTCATGAGTGATCCAATGGCTCACATAAATTCTCAATCAATCTCATAAAATTAATCATTCCTATGTTTACTTGTGTCACCAAGCCATCATACTCATATCTTCTCATGATTTCTCTTCATGTTATGACTAGTGCCATGACTAGTCTTCTCAAGCACTTGAAACTTGATAATTGACCTTAAAACAATTATAAAAGTATCTTCACTTTACTTAAATGAACACAAAATTCAAACTCTCACAATCTTGTGCTTACTTACTTCACTAAACTTCTCTATGCACACCTTCTCATAGGGTCTAGTCTAGGCTTCTCAATACATCTTGTAATCAAAGAACTAGTACTCAAACATGTTTACCTCAATAATATTAAAAAATAACACTCTTCAGATATCACTCTCACACTAATGTAAAAATATATTTTTGATCAACATTATCTCATGACTTCATACAAATTTAGAGCCTCATAATCATTCTTCAATGCCAAATTACCATGTACCTTCATAAGATGCACCCTTTTGACATCAGTTAAAAAAATATGCCAACAAACTCCCCCTTTTTCATAGATGGAAAAACATTATTAAGAAAAATTATCCCTACTTTTAAACCTTTTCCCCCTTTGACATAAATGACAAAGTGATGTTTTCAACTCCTTAAATCACACTCCATAAAATGAAAATGCTCAACATACAAAACTGTGAGTTTATGAGTCATCATATAAACATGTTCCCTCTATCTCCATGTTTACTTTATCAGCACTAATCTCCTAAATTGGATCTAATTAACCACCTAATTATCTCCCCCTAAACACTATACTTCATTTGTGATTACTAGGGGTAGGAACTACACCCAGTTCTTGGCTTAGTGTTCAAATGTTTATTTTAAAAGTAACTTGGTCAAAATGTTTGAAATTTGATCTTGTGTAGAAAAATATTCAAGTTTGACACTTTTTTTAATCACATGATCTCTTAGGAAATGATACTTTATATGAATGTTCTTATTCCTTTAGTGTATGATAGGGTTCTTTGAGACACACATATCACTTGTATTTTTGTAATAGATATGCCTATGACCATCATACTCCACCTTGTAGTCTTTTAAGGTATATATCATCCATAAGACCTGGGTGTAACATGAATCTATTTAAATTTACTCATATTCACAAGTGGATAATGTTATTGATGCTTTCTTTTTTATTATCCATGAAACTAGGCACCTACCTAAGAAGAAATCTCCTTCACCAGTACTCTTTCTATCATCTAGACTTGTTGCCCAATCTGCATCTATATAGGATGTCAAATTAAACTCCTTAATTCTTGGATACCACAACCCAAACTCCATAGTCCCCTTAAGATACTTGAGTATCCTTTTGACTACTTGCAGATGATTTTCCTTTGGATCTTCTTAAAACTTTCCCATAAGATCTACTACTTTCATGATATTAGGTCTAGAGGCAATGGTCTATATAAAACTCTATTCATTAACCTATATGACATATAATTGACCTTAGGAGACTCATCTTCCTTTCCCAACTTACACCCTATTATCATAGGTATACTAACTTCCTTGTAATATTCCATATCAAACTTCTTCAACATCTTTATATGTGCTTGGCTTGTGAAATGAATATACCTTTTTTAGATTGAGTGACTTGCAACCCAAAAAAGAATGATAGTTTTCCCATCATGGATATATCAAACTCTTTATTTATCACCTCTACAAAGACCTTGGTCATGTTATCATTATTTCCACCAAATATGATGTCATCCACATAGATAACTATTATCAAATCATGACCATCTTCTATCTTCATGTATAGATTACTATCTATAACTCTTATTTTTAATCCTTGATCTAATATATAGGTGTCCAACCTAGCATACAAGGCTCTAGGATCTTGATTTAGACCATAAAGATAATTTTTAAATCTATAAATATAATCCTTGTCACCTGATATTGATAACCCCTTGGGTTTCTCTATATACACCTCCTCTTTCAAATTCCCATTCAAAAAGGTATATTTGACATCCATATGGTATGCCTTAAACCCTTTGAATCTTGTATATGATAGAAACAATATGATGGCCTCCATTATTGCTATTGGTGCAAATGTATCCTCAAAGTCTACCCCTTAAACTTGTGCATATCCCTTACATACCAATCTATCCTTGCTCCTAGTGAGTTCTCCATCTTCATTCAACTTATTTCTAAACACCTATTTTGTGCCGATGACATTCTTGTCTTTAGGCCTAGGAACTAGTTCCCAAGTCTATTTTTTATATTTGTTCTAACTCCTCATTCAGAGCACCTATCCAAAATTATTCTTTGCTTGATTCTATAAGGCTATTGGGTTTAATATTATATTTAATTAATGTTATCTTGATTTATATTACTTATCAATCTTTTCTTTGTTTGCATACCTACATCCTTGTTAATGATTTTATATTTAAGATAATCACATTGAATATATCTTGAGGAGCCTTTTGATTCTTGTCTCTTCCCAACTTACTCTTCTTCCTTATCAACCTATATAGTTTCTTCTTCATTCTTGAAGTCCATATTCTCTAAATTATCCTTTGGTTGTGAGTGTTATTTCCTTATCTCATTAATCTTCACATTGGTGCTTTCCACTATCTTATGTAACCTCTTATTATAACATATATAGGCTAAGCTCATTAATGAGTATCCTAAGAATATACCTTCATCGGATATAGAATCAAACTTTCCTAAGTCTTCATCATCTCTTTTGATAAAACATTTTCTCTAAAACACTCTAAAGTGTTCCATATTACCAAGTCTACCTTTCCATAGTTCATAAGGAGTCTTATTGACATTAGTCCTTATCTTCCTCTATTAAAAATGTAGACTATAGTGATTACTATCTCTCTCAAATATTCATTAGATAATATACACTCATTTATCATAATTCTAACCATCACTTGAACTGTTTTGTTCTTTCTTTCCACTACCCCATTATGTTGAGGTGACCTAGTTGCTAAGAAATATCTCCTTATTCCATGAACCTCACCAAATTGATCAAATTTAATAGACCAAAAATCTCATCCTCTATAAAATCTTAGGCACTCATTTTTCCCATTCTTCTCATTCTCAATAAGAGCCTTGAAATCCTTGAAATTGGCAAGAGATTTTGAATTTTCTTTCAAGAATGATACCCAAGTCATTCTTGTGTAGTCATTTATGAGTAACATGAAGTATATATCTCCTTGAATTATTTTAGGCCCATAGAGATAGGTGTTTATTAACTCCAAGGGTCTTGTAGTAGATTATTCTTTGGACTTGAACCTTATTTTAGTATACTTACTATTGTCACCAAATCTTACACCCTAGAGGAGGATGTTCAAGCCTCTTCCAAATTTGGGAAACATGGGAATACTTATAGGTATGTGGGTTTACCTATGTTAGAAGTAGACATCTAGGTTTAGGGGCTATCTCCCTGAATTTACCTTGAAATTCTTATCACTTACTTAACTAATTGCTTGTGGGAAAATGGATAAAAATTTGCGTGAAATGAAACTACTCTAAGTGGATGATACACCATAAGGATTTTCACAAGACCAAACTACTTCTTTCACCAACAAATAGGACCTAAAAACTAGATTTAAAATCCCAAGATATTCTAACATAAGTGTTTCAACATAGAGGTGATATGTATGATAAATCATAAGGTAAGTGAACTAGAGGGTAGATTTCACACTCTAAGAATAATTGTACACTTGAAAGGGACCTAACACACTAGCTACACTTTATATAACCTGTTAGAATAGGTACTCTTACATAAACATGAGAGGATAAGGGGAAGCAAAGATATAATATTATCACTTAACATCACCATAAATCACTTTACAAACTTAGATAAATGTTCATGAACTGAAAACCATATATTTATTTATTATGTATGAAAAGTACAACATCAATTTAGTAGGGATTCACCATACATGGAGTGGAATTAATTTAAAAGAGTCAAAATGGATACTACTTATATAAATTGAGAGAGGAGAGAAGATAAAGAAGTCCAAGAGTCACTAGAACATGTGAAAATCTGAGGAAAAGAATTACATCTATAGGATAAATAAATATAGAATATATCATGAAAGTTATAATTATACAAGTCTCCCTCAAATCATGAAACTCTTAAAATGTGGTGTAGGACTCTTCAATTACTTGCCTAGAAACTACCTTCATCAGTTGGATTCTTTGGAACATTCCATAGTATATTAAGGATAGGTGATATGATTTTACCAAGAGGTATGGGTTATAAACATGCTCCAAAATTCATTTTAGGTGTTGCTAATCATCAGGATTCTTCTATCCATGAGTTATCACTACCTGTAGGCATAATCACTCCTCTTTCACTCACCCTTCACACTTAGCATAAAAGAGGTCTTTAGTTTTATAAGCCAGTCCATATAATGGAGTGTATTACACTTTTTAATAGCCATCATGCCCCTATATTCATCATGCATACCTTAAAAGGTCTCCCACTTCAAGTTTTCACCTTCTCACTTATTTGTTCACTATGCTAGTTTAGAATGGCTAAGATGAAGGTGTTTTTACATATAGTTTCAAGATTAGATAATGAAATAAGTGAACATGATGGTTATATCAGGTCTTATTCTTCATTCCAAAGTGAATTTCATCCTTTAAAACCTTCTTTTACTTGCAAGCTACCAAAAACAATCAATAAAATCTATTTTCTACCTTGTCTATATAATTAGGCTAAAATCCAAATGGGTGTGAAGGAGCCATAGAGATTCCTCTAAAATCTTAGATCACTTTCATGATCATTCTATACCTCTTATATTCCTCTCCTTCATTTTCCCATTTGGGTCCTTAACAAGGGTTTGAGTACTTATAACCCTTAATGTTTGTTCATAAAGGTATGACATTATAACCCTAAGAAAATTAAATAAATTATTTAATAAATACCTCCTTTAACATCTCCCAACTCATCAAACTCCCATGCTAATCATCCATGTTTTTATGAGCTTCTCAAGTTAGCCTCTCAAGCTTTGCTCTCCATTTTTCATACCTTATGATGGACTTAAGCCAAAAAATGGCTTACCTATTATCTCTTTTGCATTATAATATTTAAAACACTCCTTATGACTCCCTATTAAATTTTTTAAATGTTTTTTATTTCCCTTCTAGCATTAGAAATGAATTTGAACACATTTTAGGCATTATGCCTAGATTAGGCCTAGTGGGATTTGACTGCATCCATATGGGTTTGGAGCACCCTACTGAGATTATAAAACTTTTACATGTTTTTTAATTTTGTTCCATTCCTCATAAAACTTTATAAACCTCCATTAAATGTTTCAACATTCCTCAACTCACTTTTCTATCATTTGTTCACTAAGTTTCTAGGGTTTGTTTATTTTGGAGTGCCCTCTATTTGAGATAGAATAGAGCAAATATCCCCTATTAATTAATGAAAAAAAATTATATGATGTGATTTAATAGGTCATATATAACTTATAAATAAATTTTCATGGTCAAATCAAGTTTCTATCACCTCTAAACAACTTAGAACCTCAATATAGACTTCTGACCACTCACTGTGTACAGGCTTTACCTATGTAGTATAGGCTACTTATATGACAACCCTTCCATGGAATTTTTATACTATATAAGTTTCTCAAAATAATATTATAAATTTTTCTAATCTTATACAAACATATTTACCACCCAAAACTTTCCAAACACATCAACATATGGCTTGTTCTTGACTAGACAAAACTACAGGTTGACTGGAACTATATTATTTGCTCAAGAGAATGGTATAACTATAGGTGCATATATATTATTACTATATATTATATAAATCTAAAATTCCATACTAAATTAATTTTAATCCATTCATACCATGCTCATACAAATCCAATCACCAGGGAAGTTAACTTTAGAACATTATTAACTACAATCAATTGTAGTTGAGCCTTTTGGAGCCACAAAGGGGCCTATAGGTGAATTAAAAATATTTAAAACTTTTTTTTATCCTAATATTATTAATTTTAAGTCCTTGAACCAACTTTTACCAACCAATGTTTATGTATTTAGTTTTAGTGTCACCAAATTTTACTTCATGAGTTTGTGAGTCACCTACAATTAGGCTGTAGGTGACTTTTCTGAGTAGTGACACACCTGTAGGTGTTGATAAAGTTCAATACCATAAATTTCAACATTTTTTATTCTCTTTGAAATAAAAATTTCCTTATCACCTCCATATAACCACTTATCATGAATGATATGCTCCTTTTATGCCACTTTGGGATGCAAAGCTACTTGAGTGTTTAAAACTATAGAAGACACTTAAAAGTTATAGTGAATAAATTTGCGACTTTGAAGCCTATTTTCATCATTTTCCTATTGTAAAACACCTACTCTATTTTTGAATGTTATACCCCTTCATGAAGGCTAAAATATGGGTCCATTTGGATTCATCTAGACTCCTTTCTATACTATTATATGACATCACCAAAAGTGGTTAGGGCTCTATTTTGGAACTTCTAGGGAAACTTGTCCATAAACTCAAATATTTAATTTGAACATGGTCTCTCAACTCTACCTACCAATATAATGATTCAAAAAAATTTATCATGAATCATCTCAACTCTTAATATTTTTAAGAAGGATCTCAAAACACATTCACACTCATCCATGAAACACGTTTAGATCTCTGTGGGAGGCCACCTATAGGTGGACATCTGAGTATATAGGTGATGACTATGAATATGGGAAATATGCATGAAGTATGAGCTTTTAGCCAGTCTTATACCTTATTAAAAGTTATAAAATTGATATTATTCACCTTTAAGTGCTTAAAACAGGTTTCAATACTCCTATTCCAATGTTCTTGACTTCCTATAGGTGTTCATTCATGGTGTAAGACTATGTGTGTAGTTTAAATTAATTGTCACAATCCTTTGTGTTATTTTTAGGTTTTAGATTATTATATCATTCATCAAGAAGGTATTTAACACCTTTAAATTATTCATCAGACCTCCATGACCATGCTTAAGACCTCTATACACCATGACTCTAGATAGAAACTCTTAAGGAGTTGACTGTGTGTTACATATGACTGTGTGATTGATTAATTCATGATATTGGGAGACTAAATAGGAAATAAATTGATTTTAATTACATTAAAAACATTAATTAAATCATATCACATTTATTTTAAACCATTGCATAAAAAAGAACCTTATGTAATTGATGAATATGATTGTAACCTCACTAGCATACTCCGTTTGCAACCTAAGAGGTTTGAACTCATAAAATCACTTAAAATCATGAAAAGAAAGGTAGGATACATGACACATGGATGTCAAAATACTTTGGAAAAAAATTCACCAATTGAATTAAACAAACATGCTCAAATAAAAGTAAAACCTATATAGTGTGGGGATTAGTATGAAAAAAAGACAATCAACTTGTTAAGAATTGTTCATAAAGCATAGGAATCAAATATTTGAAATACTTCCATGAATGTGAATAAAAATAAGTTTACTATCCATCACCAAGTTCATTTAACCTATAAGTCCTCCTATTGGTTTTATGATCAAAAGAATTCTTAACCAGTTTTATATACCCAGTGGAGTGATGGAGAAGAGAAACAATTTTGGCTCATTTTTGGCACTTCTAAAGAATATCAATCATTAAAATGGAGTCAAAGAAGATAAATGGTCATGCTATAAGGTTTTACCATGTCTCACTCTCCTCTATAGGCTGTACAACTACCAAAACTCCTCCTTTTCACTTGTTTTATTAATGTTTAGTTAACACCTACAAATTGTTTAGTTATAAACTAATATATATTATAGGGACTAACATTAGGGACATTGAGAAGGAGTTTATAACACTTTTACACTTTTTAAAACCATACCACCTTCATTTATGACCCATATATGATCCCTAAGTGACATAAAATGACACAAGGACTAAATTGGATTATGACCAAGGCTAGAAACATATTAAATGACATCAAATATACCATGACACACCCTATAACATACTAATATATTCCTATTCAAGTTTTTTACTATATGGGGTTGGTCTATTTTTATTTTTGGTCAAAAATAGTCAACATTCATGGTAATTTCTTGATGGTGGTATTGTTTCTATACCAAGAATAGTAGCCTAATCCCATCCATTAGGCCATATAGTCACCTATACAAATGCTTGACACATAATTTTCCTTTGAAACCACACCAAAAAACAAGGACACACAAAACAAGACACTCCAAAGGGAAATCAACATGTGTTTAGCTATAACACTTATGCAACACAACATAACTAAAACAAAAATACACACACCTAATATACCATTTATAAAACCTCACTCTTGAGGTGAAACATCTTACCATACTTCAAATAGTGTCAAATATGGTTCCTCTTGTATCTTTATCACTCCATGAAGGCAATCTATCATGAGAAGCATGCTCATCATCAGCCACTTAAATGTGTATATGATCAAGAAGCCTACTGCCTCTATGTCTTCTTGGGCTTGCAAGTGGGCTATCTATAACCTTTATGAATGTTATTCCTTTCTCTCTAAGAGCCTTGATTGAGGTTTTAAGTTGATTAATATTTGTCATCTTTGATCTACACTCCTTAAACTATAGAATAGGAGTGATGATAGTTGCTCATCTTTGTGTTCTTCTAGAGTAACATGTGCTTGATACATGGAATCATCAAGTTATTTTTTCATGATCCAACACCTCTGAATATGGCCTTACTTTAGATCGATATCTTGAATACCCTTTAAGTACAAAATTTTCTACCTTGACTCCACTATGTCCTTCTAAGAATGTAGGCTTTTGAATAGTAGATTAATGTTCATATTCCTTCACAACATGGCCCTTATTTTCATGCTTGATAGAACACTCAAAAAAATTATCATTATTCTCATTAACAAAAAATTAGATATAGACTTCTTAGGAAGGGAAGTAATATTACTTAACTGGTCAAACTCTTGACATATGGCATTTAACCTTAGCCATAAGTCATCCTCATCTTTCTCATGAGTGTCATTATCAAGGTCAACTTTATCAATAGTAGGTAGAAAGATATTTTTATTCTCACTATCTTGATCAATTATATTCTTAAATCCATCATCATCATATACATGAATCAAGTAGTTAATCTCAACAAATTTTAAGAAAGGATGTTCAAAACTTACCTCAACTACTCCAAATGGCTCTTCATGGAGGATATAGGTACCAAGGTTAGTTTGCTCAAAGTATGCATAAAGATTATGCTCATAAGAATTTTTAGTATACTCATCAAGAAATAAGTCAGCTATGCCTTCAAGTTGATAATCACCATCAACCACATTAGACTCCTCCTTCTCATTGATCACACAATTTAAGTTAGAGCTTACTTCAACATAGGGCTCAATGTGAAAACCTTGCAAAGAGATGAGTTCTTATGGTCACCTTGGTTCCATATCTTATCCTAAATTCCAAGAAGGACCAATTATCTAAGATATAGACACCTATATTAGATGTAACATCTCTTGAAAGGTAGATGTCAAGATGAGTAAGAAGGTTAACAACAACAATGTCTTGAAGGATGGGATAATTAGGACAATCATGGAGGAAAACCTTCAAATTTTTTATCAACCCTATTGTCTTATAAGGTGTATCATCTAGATGAAGCACTCATTTACTATTGGATTCATATTTTAGGCCCAACTTATCAATTATAACTTTGGGCATGACTGATGTAGAAGCATGACTATCAACTATGCAATTATGTACTAGTTTGTCACCTCTCAAAAGTTGGAGGCTTCTCAGCTTTGATAAATGGTTCAAAAATGGTGTTAGTGGAATTTTTAAGAGAAATATGACCATGATTTTGAATTTAATGTGAAGGACTAGTAGGGATAGTGGATAGTTTTTTTTTAAGATCTCTTTTTGACTAGGCATATGGAGGACATCCCATAAAAAGATAGATGATTTGAAATTACTCAATGAATCTAGTGTGTTTAGAGCCAAAATGCTTACCTTATCTTGATTTTTTAGAGGTAGAAAAGTTTCTAAAATTTTAGTAATTTAATCAGCTTGAGTGGATCTTACCACATTCTAATTTTGCGAAGGTGTAGGAGTATTTGGGACTGTCATGTTTGTAGCCATGCCTTCTTACCTTGTAGGAAGATTAGATGAACTTATATGCACATTAACATAAAATACTAAATAATTCCTATTAGATATAATGTTTTATTCAATTTGGATTCCTTTTTGATCATAAAATTATCTTCCACCAAGAAATTAGTGAGGCTTTCTCTTTGAGGCTGCCAATCTTAACTTACTTGCATCATGACTTCATCTTCAACTGATAGGAGAGGAGTGACTCCTTGAGAAACTAGAGATTATTCTACACCATAATTTTCATCCATGAATTGGAATTATCTATAACATTCTCCTTTCATGAAGTTACTATGCAGCGGTATCATCATTTGTCTTAGATGTAGAATTGGGATTATACACATTGGCAGGCTTGTTAAAGTTAGGCTAGCCTTGACCTCTTCCTCTCCCACATTGTTAGCCATATTTCTACTGATAGGGATAAGTATTTTGATTAGAAACTTGTGGTATATTTTCTTTCCTAATATACTCTCTTATAATTTTAATTTATTCATATGGATCCATGAGATCATCTGCCTTTTTAGGAGTAGGCTTTGGCTTCGCATTAGCATTAGAAATTTGAGCAATGTTTAGAGCAATAATAGGAATATTAGGTAGAAGAGGCATAAACACCTTAAGAGGAAACTTTAATAATTGAATTATTCCATTATCATCTCTAATATAATGTTCATATGCTTTATAAAGAGTGAAACCACCCATGGATTGAAGCATGATAACAATATTAGTAAGAATGGCTCTCAAGTATGTAGGAAACACAAAGCTAATAGGTGGTCTCATGGGATGGGGGAATATATACCAAGTCTTTTGAAACCTCTCATTTAAGTCATGAATTTTATTTTTGGGTATCTTTGGATCACATTTAGATGATGTATTAGAGAAGTATGGTCACTTTCATCTTCAAACCTTGAAATTAGCAATACTCCAAAGTCATCCCATAATGTGATGCATCCACCAAGTAAAGTCTTATACCAATCAAGTGATTTCCCTCTAAGGGACATGTCAAGGAGTATAATGGAAATATTCTCCTTAGTGAAATTATGGAAACTATAAAAATTGGAGATATCCTTGATGTGTTCATTGGGTGTGACATGACCTTAACCATTGAATGTTAGAACACTCTTTATAGAATTAATGGAAATAGAATCATAGGCATCAAGATGAATTGGATTCTCAATATTAAAATCAAGGAAGGCATGTGGCCTATCCATGATGGATTATATTTCTTCAATTTCTTCACTTTCATAACCAACAAAATCTTCTTAGTCTTCAAAGGCTAGATTAGGCTGAGGGTATTAAACTTCAAGTGGAAGTTAAGGATAAATAGGTGAATTGATAGGATTGATAAATATACTAGATGATGACCTAGTAAATACCATAAATTATGAGATAAAATATATTAAAAAATAATGGCCTTGAACTAGATTTTACATTGAATAGAATTGTCAAATGCTTAGTAGCACACCAATTTCCAGTTGATGTTATAAAGACTAGTATTCACATTAACAAGTTGTATTAAGGACAATGGGTCCCATCATGCATTTCATAACTATTTTCACCAAATATTTTACCCTAAAGGATATTTTTTAATCCTCCTCAAAATTTGGGTGAAATGGGAATACTTTTAGGTATGTGGATTTACCTATAGTAGAAGTAGATCTCTATGTTTAAGGGCTAGCTCCTTGAATTCACCTTGAAATGCTTATCACCTACTTAAATGATTACTTATGGGAAAAGGGATAGAATTTTAAATGAAATTAAATAACTCTAAGGGGGTGATACACTAGAAGTATTTCCAAAATAACATCATACTTTTTTCACTAAGAAATAAGACCTATAAACTAGCTTCAAAGTCCTAAGACGTTCTAACATAAGTGTTTCAACATAGAGGTGATATACATGAGACAACATAAGTTAAGGGAACTAGAGGGAATATTTCAGACCCTATGAATAATTGTACACTTTAAAGTATCCTAATACACTAGATACAATCTATATGACTTATTAAAATAGGAACTTTTGCATAAACATGAGAGGATAAGGGAAGCAAGAATATAATATTATCACTTAACATCACGATACATCACTTTTCAAAATTTAAAAAAAAAAAACTCAAAACCAGATTTGTATTTATTTTTCAAAGTCAAATTAAAACATCCATCTAGAAAGGATTCACCATATATCAAGTGAAATTAATATACAAGAGCCAAAATGTCTACTACTTATAGAATTTGGGAGAGGAGACAAGGGAAATAAGTCCAAGAGTCACTAGAACATGTGTAAATCTGAGGAAATGAGTTAAATATATAGGATAAAGAGATATGGAACATAAAATTAAATGTATAATTGGAAAAATGTCCCTCAAATCATGAAACTCTTGAAATGTGGCCTAGGACTCTTCAATTGCTTGCCTAAAAATTACCTTCATAATTTGGCCTCAATGGAATGTTATATAGTAGTCAAGGGATAGGTGAGATGATTTTAATAAGAGGAAGGGGTTATAAAAATGATCAAACATGCATTGGATGTGTCCATAATAATAAATATTCTTCCATCCATGAGTTATCATTGCTTGCAGTCATAATCACTCCTCTTTCACTCACCCTTCACACTTGGCATCAAAGAGGTCTTTGGTTTTACAAACCCGTCCATACAAGGAAGTGTATGACACTTTTCAAGATCCCTAATGCCATTATATTCATTAGGAAGACCTTAAAAGGCCCCCCACTTAGATTTTTCACCTTCTCACTTGCTTGTTCACTATGCTAATTTAGACTAACTGAGATGAAAGTGTTTGCAGAAATAGTTCTAAGCTAAAATAATTCAATAGATGAACATGAGGGGTTATATTAGGTTATATTAGGTTATATTCTTACTCCAAAAGTGAATTTAATACTTTTAAACGTTCTTATACCTTAAAGACACCAAAAATAGTCAATAAAACCCATTTTCCACCCCATCCATACAAGTAGGGTGAAAACCAACTAGGTGGGAAGGAGACATGGAGAGTCTTCTTCAAGATCAAATCACTTTCATGCTCATTCTATCCCTCTTCTATGCCACTCCTTCATTTTCCTAATTGGGTCCTTAGTAAGGTTTTGAGAGGGTTTGAGTACTTCTAACCCTTAAGGTTTGTTCATAAAGGTCTGATCTTGGAACCCTAAAAAAATTACACAAAGTCCTAAAACTCCCATGTTAAGCATCCATATTATTGTGAGCTTCTCAAGTTAGCCTCTCAAGCTTTGCTCTCCATTCTGCATACCATGTGATGGTCTTAATCCAAGAATTCAACTATTTGTGGTCTCTTTTACATTCCAATAGTTTAAACACTCCTTATGACTCCCCATGTAAGTGGTTCAATGTTTTGGAATGTCCTCCTAGGATTATAAATGAAGTTGAACCCATTTTAGGCATTAGGCCTAGATTAGGCCTAGTGGACTTTGACTACATCCATATGGGTTTGGACCACCCTATTGATATTATGACACTTGTGCATGTTTTTCAAGTTTTTCCATGCCTCATAAATTTTTTTACACCTCCATGAAAGGTTTTAACAATCCTCAAATCATATTTCTAGCATTTGTTCACTATGTTTGCAGGGTTTGCTCATTTTGGAGTGCCCTCTATCTAAGATAGCACAGAGGGAATATCACTTATTAATTCATGAAAATAAATTATTATTTTATTTAATAGGTCTTGGATACATTATAAATAAATTTTAATGGTTATATAAAGTTTCTATCCCCTCTAAACAACTCAAAACTTGAAGACAGGCTCCTAAGTATTCACTGTGTGCAGGATTTACCTATGGACTATAGGTTTATTTTATGAGAACCCTTACATGACCTATTTATACTATATGATGATATAAAAAGACTATTACAACCATGGTTAATTATATCCAAACCTTAACAAACACTTCAACATACACCTTGTTCTTGACTAGACAAAGTTATAGGTTGACTAGAACTGTATTGTTTGCTCAAGAGAATGGTATACCTATAGGTGCATACATATATCAAACCTTGATTTATTTCTCCTTCATATTATATAAGTCTCCAATACAATAATATAGTCATTTTAATCCATTCATACCATGATTATGTCAACCCAATCACCAGGATAATTAACTTTAGAACATTGTTAACTACAATCAACTATAGTTGACCCTATTAGAACCACAAGGGGGATTGTAGATGAATTACCAATCTCGAAAACCTATGTTAAGCCTCATAGTATTTATTTTAGGTGTTAGAACCAACTTAAACCTACAAATTTTCATGTCTATAGGTCTAGTGTCACCAAAGTTTACTTCATGAGTTTCTGAGTCACCTATTGTCACGTTGTAGGTGACTTTTTTGAGTAGTGACACACTTGTAGGTGTTGATGGAGGTAAATACCTTGCATTTTCAACCTTTTTTTATTCTCTTTAAAACATAATTGTCCTTATCACCTCCATAGAACCACTTATCTCAAATGATATAATCTTGTTATGCCACTTTAGTATGCAAATCTACTTGACATTTTAAAACTGTAGACGATATTGAAAAGTTATAGTGATTAAATATGTTACTTTGAAGCCTATTTTCATCATGTTTCTCTTGTCAAACACCTAATATATTTTTCAAGGTTTTACCCATTCATGAAGGCTACAATATGGGTGTATTTGGATTCATCTAGACTCCTTGCTACACTATTATATGGCATCACCAAAAGTGGCTAGGGATCTATTTTGGGGCTTTTAAGGAATCTTATCCCTAAACTCAAATATTTAATTTGAACATGGTCTCTCAAATTTAATTTCCAATATAATGATTCAAACATGGTTCTCATGACTAATTTAAAATTCAAATACCTCAAAAAGGGTCTCAAAACAAATTCACACTCCTCCATGAAAAACTTTTAGATCTTTGTTTGGGGGGGGGGCACCTATAGGTGGACATCTCAGTATATAGGCAATGACTATGAATATGGGTAGTGTGAATGAAGTGTGGGATTGTAACTAGTATTATACCTTATAAAAATTTCTCAAAATAATATTATTCACCTTTAAGGGCTTAAAACCAATTTTAATACTCCCATTCTAACATTCTTGACTTCTTATAGGTGTTCATTCATGGTGTATGACTGTGTGTGTAGTTTTCATTGATTGTCACAAGCCTTTATGTGTTATTTAGAGGTTTTGGATTATTTTTTCATGATTTAACAAGGTATTCAACACCTTAAAATTATTAATCACACCTCCATGACCATGCTCAGGACCTTTATACACCATGACTATAGATAGAAACTTGTAAGGAGTTGACTGTGTATTACATATGACTATGTGCTTGATCAATGTATGATCTTGGTAGACTAAAATTGGAAATAAATTGATTATCATGACATTAAAAACATGAATTAAAACATATCACATTGATTTGAAACCATTGTATAGAAAGAAACCTTTTGTAATTGATGGACATGTCTACGATCAAACTAGCATACTCTACTTACAACCTAAGAGGTTTGAACTAATAAAATAAATTATAATAATGAAAAAAAGGTAGGATACATGAGATAATTATTTATAAAACTTTTAGAATCAATTTCACCTATTGGATTGTATGGACATGATCAAATAGAAGCAAAACTTGTGCAGTTTGGGGATTAGTATGCAAAAAAATACAATCAACTTCTTAAGCATTATTCATAAAGCATATGAATATAATTTTTGAAATAATACCATGAATTTAAATAAAACAAAGTTTAATATCTATCACCAAGATAATTTTAATTGGAAGTCCTCCTACTGGTCATATCATCAAAAGAATTGTTGACTAGTTTTGTATGCCTAATGGAGTGATAGAGAATAAAAATAGTTTTGGCTCATTTTAGCACTTCAAAAGCATATAAAGCATATAAATGGATTTATTGAAGCTGAAGGGTAACTCAATAAGATTTTCCCATGTGTCACTCTCCTCTATAGTACATACAACTACCAAAACTCCTTTGCACTTGTTTTCTTGATTTTTAGTTAACGCATATAATTTTTTTAGTTATAAACTAACATATATAATAGGGACTAATATGAGGGATGTTGAGAATGAGTTTATAACACTTAAACACCTTGTAAAACCACACTACCTTCATTTATGACCCATATATGACCCCTAAATGAAATAAAATGACACAAGGACAAAATTAGACTGTGACCAAGGCTAGAAACATATTAAATAACATCAAATATACCATGACACACCCTATAAAATTATAATATACCCATATTAAATTTTTAGACTATAGGGGGTTGACCTATTTTTATTGATGGTCAAAATAGTCAACACTTACCATGTTGACATGTCTTGCTAAGTATGTTTGTAAGTATGGTGATCTTAAGGCATGTTCTCCACATACTTATTAGTGTTTATCTTGAATATATTTTCAAAGTTAAGGTGACCTAACCTTATTTTCCATAGCCAAATTTCATCCATCTTTCTCATAAAGGATCTCTCCTTCTTGTTCTCATTCAAGACATATAGATTGTTTTTAGTCCACTTAAAATTGACAATTAGCCTTCATGATTTGGCTCTTATTATCTCACATCCTAAATCATGAAATGTTATTGTGTGTCCTTGATTAAAATTTTGACTTACACTAAGTAGGGTATGTTTTAAACCTTTCACATATAACACATTTTGTGTCTTGGTGTTCCCATTATCCAAACTCACAATACCCTTGCCAACTATATTGGCAGTTGTGTTGTCTCCAAATATGATTGTTCCTACAACATTATTATTAAATGAGCTGGACTTATTTTTTTATCTTGTCATGTGCCATGAGAAACCATTATCTATATACCATTTCATGAATTCATCTTTAATGTGAAAGCCAGTTAGAGCTAGCATAGAAAACTCTTTAATCTTATTGTCCTCCTTAGCAAATAATCCATCTTGACTCTTAGGCTTAATATGATTAGTCATAACTTTATTTATATTCCATACCAATGTTTGGCCCTTATAGTGTACTCTAGGAGATTCATATATCTTTTTGAAACTTGAGGTCCTTCTAACTTTATTACAATAGAATCTTGTAATGTGTCCCATATTATGACAACTAGAGAAAACAACATTTATATACTTACTTCTTGATTGATCACTCCTTTTCCTATGGTCCCATGATAACTTATCCCTTATTACATTGGGTTACCTAATTGATCTTTTTATCTTGGTATTCTTGAATTATTTTGACTTCTCTCAAACTTTCTCATCTTATCTATGAGTTGTTTATACTCAACCTTTAAGGAATCTAGCTCTATCATCAAAGCCATCCATGCCTCTTAATTGCTCCACTATCCCAAATATTGATGAGCTATTTATAAATTTTAATTACATAATTTGATTAATTCTTAGCCACACATCTCAATCCTGATATGGATAGTTCAGGTTGATTTTAGACATTTGCAAAAATCTGTAAATAGAGAGGCCATGAACATCATTTCGAAACTATTTTGGTGCAAAGTTATAATGCACAAATATCTTTAAGAAGCCATTGAAATTAGTGTTACCATGCCAAATTTATTCTAATCCAATCCAAGCTAAGCCAAGCCAAGCCAATCCATAAGCCAAAGGTGCTAAGGAGAGATGAAGGTAGATAAGCTTCCATTACTAAGGACTTCACAAGCACAAGCCGAGCAAGCCACTACAACAAGTATTTTAGAGCATCCAAAGAAGGTAAACAAAGATTTATTTTGCATTTTAGTTATGTGTTTTTTTTCATTTTTATTAACTAAGCTCTCCCAAGTGTTTAGGCCTAGAGATGTTATTCTAGTTAGTGTGTTTCTTTAATTTTGTTTTCATTTTAGAACTAACACCATACTAACCATCCTCTCTTGAGTCAAATTCCTATATCCACATATGGCATGTCCAGTGGGACTAGATGCATCCCACACATGAAGAAGATCATTTTTTAGCTTTAAAATATTCATTTGGACCATTAAAACTCTTGCAAATTGATTTTATAACTTTATTTTGCCATTTTTCTTTGCCACAAGTTTAGACAGTAACTGATGTCAGCTAGTAAGACTAACATCGGTTGGATAGCTAAATTGATGTCAATTAGTAAAATTGACATCGGTTAGATACCTATCATCATTTAAATTGGTATAACTTATGTTGGTTAGATAACCATCATTGGTTATAAAATATAACTATCATCTATCATATAACTGATGTTGATCACTATGTTTTTCTTAAAAAATAGACCCAAGAGCTCTTTTTTTAAAGTTCTTTATTTCAAAATTAACAGAACATCAAGGATAAATGACATGCTAACATTTTTGTTGTAGGACCAAAATTGACATTTACTAAAAACATGTTTAGATCACCTTTTGCATGCTTAAAAATCAATTAGGAACCTTGTTTTGGTGTTTAACAAAAAAATTAGATGTTTATAGTAAATGTTTTCAAAGTTTGTAACTAAGACCAAGGGGTCAAATGAGCACCACCTCATTTTCTAATTGGGATTAAAAATTAACTCACCTTTTCAAAGATTTTTGTGTTTAATTAGTTGTTTAGATTAAATTTTTGTTTTGAAAAAGAGGGATATTGCATGTATGCTCTTCTATTTGTCCCCTTTAGGGAACCCTTGGAATCAAAAGCTCCATTCTTATTGCAAGTAGCCTAGTCCAAGGCTTAGAAATAAAGTCATCTAAAGCACTTCCCAAAAACTCATAAAATTTTGGATGACCTTAAAAATGAACCTAAAGTCTTTATAATTTCATGATTTCTTTATTTTTATGCAAACTTGGCTTACGAGGGGGACTTCATCACCTCTCACAAGTTATTTAGGGAAGTTTTGACCTGGGATTTCACCTCTCAACATTGACTTCATTTGGATCCTAATTGAAGTTACATATGGGACATAGTGGCACTTTGGACATCACACTACACTGAGCAAACAATAGGATGTAGTGGTTACAAAAAGGACTAGACCTTTTTTCATTAAGCCAAGTGATACAAACCTAAAATTCATGCTTTTCTTTTGCATTATTTAGCATGAAAGTCATTGTGAAATTGATTTACATAGAACATTCAAAAAAAATTTAGATCTTAGACAAATCCCCACTTGCTATGGAAGTATTTTTTGTGCAAGGTGCACCTCAAGGTCCATGTCACAGTACTATCATTTCAGATAAGGGGGTGTAAAAACCCTAATATATAATACACATTTAATTTTGGCTAAACACTTAAAATCTTTTCAAATGATGTATATTGATAGATTTCAACAATACCAAGCAAGCTTGCCAGTTTAGGATCTAAGAGTGATTAATTAGTTGGTCTTGTCCTAGATTAAAGTCATATTTGAAGTCAAAACTTGGTGTAAACAAACAATTCAAACCAAATACATAGTCCTAATTTTCCTTTGAATAAAGAGGCATTATGCTACCCACATGAGATCATAAATTTTCCTTGTTCAAAGTTTATCAAAATCTTGAAAGTCATATCATCCACTTTGGCACAATTATGCTACCCAATTGAGTCTAGACCTTTACCAAAGATGTTTTAAGTCCTTCACTTATAACCTAAATTCAGAATTGCAGCTTTATAAGTTCATAGGATTGATGTGTTAAGTGGGTTCATGATTTCCACTAAACTTGAGGGAACTTAGGTTTAATTTCCAATTTGGGTTTAAGGTCATTCTCATAATCATTATCATCACTTGATAGACTTAAGACATTTTGTGATAAAAACTTACACTTTGAGTCTATGCACCACAATATTTTGAGTCAAGAAAATTAGTGTTACACTATCAAAATTGTGGGAAAATGTCTTTGCCTTAGTGATTTTTTGAAACAAATTTTTTTCACACCTTTTGGGTAGTGTATCAGTGCCCAAAACATTTCAAATATTGTTTCATAGACCCTCTTACATAGAGTTCCAAATTTATTCCTACATTTTTAGTTTAATCTGAGTGTACTTTTGTGATTCTTTGTCTAAAACATAGTTATAATATTCACTTTTGTCTAGCTTGTTTGTTAAAAGAACCAAGTTTTATACCATTATTTATGAGAAAATAAACTATCTCTAAAAGTGCCTTTTGTTTCATACCTTATACCTAGTTGATCAAGTTCATGTCCAAGAATCAAATGCCTAGTGTTTTTTAGAAGTGTGTCAAATCTTTTAGATTAAACCTTTCATCTATTTTTCAAAGTCTAGCTTTTGATGCAATTTGGACAAAATTCCTAGCGCATGCCATGTTTGAGCCTAGCTTTTGATGCCACATAGCCAAAATACCTATCAACTTTTAAATTCCTAGATTAGACTAATTTGAAACACTTCAACCTTAGAATTTGTCATTTTTATTTTTGGTCCATTTACTTACTTATCTTATGTGAACAATGAAACATTAGATACTTCATTCTATCTTGTTTCCTCACGAATCTTTGCATAAACCTTTTGATCCTTTTGACAAATCTAGACCAAGTTGGAACATCATTTGTTTTAGATTTTGTCCTTTTTAGAGTTTGTAGAACCCTTTGAAATTTTATCACAAAGAATTGACTATGGATCCCAACATGTATTCCTACACTTGTAGTGGACTCATGTACAATCCAAGGATTAGTAATGTAGTTGCATAATAAGAAATGGTGTAAGACCCCTATGCAGATAATATTGTTTATGAGATGGCTTCTTATCCCTCTTATAATACTAAATCAAGGGCACAAATCCAAGATCCATTGGATAACTATTTGGTTAACATGCCACCTTATTTATAACAAGACCAAGAAAAAATTGCATAAGACCTAGCTATAATACCCATAGTGGATGAGCTAATTATTCAACAATCATATTCTACTACTTCAACTTCCACGTATGATCCATTTTTGTTTGAGAAACATTTGTTAGAGAAAAAAGATGAGATTTTGGTTAGAGCCATAGAGGTAGGGGCCAAGTTTCCAGTAGACTTTCCCCATGAAAATTTACCAAGTCTAGTAAGAGTGACCCACAATATCATTTACGATCATTAGGCTTCTTCTAGAAATCCTATGGCTCTAGTCCAAACAACATATCAAGACCCTAATATATCTAATCAAGTAAAAAACATCATCGAAGATCACTTTAAAAAAATGTAGACAACATATCAAACCTACCTAAATCTAGCACATGATTTCAATCAGATGAACATGGTGAGTAAGCCTCTTATTAACCTAGTTCCTTCAATAAGAGTGTTGATAGAGTTAACTAGACAAGAGAATATGAGTTCTAACCCATTAATACAAACTTCTTCAATAGATAACTTGATGCATATGCCCATTATTAAAGAAGTCTCTTCAACATATACATATAATAATGAGCCAAATGTAGTAGACAATGTGCAAACAATGTCCAATCCTGATCAAAGTGGTACTAACACATAAATAACTAGCCAATAACATGTGCCTATAGTTAATCCCATGATTAGATCATCATACCATGTAATAGGTGTTTCTACATCCCAACCTCAACTGGTTGCTTCCTCAAGTGTACAACCTATGGGATTAGGTAATCAACAACTGCTAATGTCACACCTCAATGACAAAATGTGATGAATCCTACTCAACAAGTAATGAGTAGTATTCCACAATTGAAAGAACAATCTAGTGTATCAATGCAATAGGGGAAAAATACATTGCCACCTCAATCAAGGGAAACAAATGTCCCACCTTAACAGGTAATGATGACCATACCTCTTTAGTCACAAACTAATATGTCAATTCAAAACCAGGCAATGACTAGTCAATAACATGAAAATATTGGTCAGTGATAGATGTTGAATTTACAATATGTTTTCACTTCTCCATAAAGATTTTTAAAACAAGGATGTCCCCATGTTTCTCAAGCACCTACTAGAGAACCGTTGGTTCAAAATGTGCCACAAATTTAGAGACAGTGTCTTAGACCACAAGTTCCCACTCAACAACAAGGTTTGATTAGTCAACAATATCTCCCTTTTTAACCAAAATAGGCATAGTATAGTTATATCCCTCCATCCCAACCACAAAATCCTCTAGGTCAAACCTTTATCACCAACCCAAACTAGAACATCATGCAACCAATTATGCAATGTCAAGTACATCCTAATCCACATATGTGTATTCCTGGTCCATTCTCCAACCAAACCAATGTACCCCAATAGGTATCTCCATCATACCCTAGTTAAAGTGTCCCAATTGTGACCTCCCAACCATCTACCCAAACTAATATTCTCTCTAAAACTAATGTTCCTTCTAATCTCCTATCCCAAAAATTATAATAAATGAAGGATGCAATTGCTTCCATTCAAGTGTAGACACCAAAATAGTCTCAACCCCCCCTTGGTCCCTTTCTAACTTCAACATGCCTAACCTATACTTTATTAATTTAAAATACTTATTTTAAATTAATCATCCCCCTAGACACCTCACCTTGGATTCCTAGCTCTTAGACCATTTATCACCCTATGACTAATCATAATTACCTAAGACCTATTTCAACTCCCCCACTAATTCTCGCACCTATTTAACCTACCTTTGGACCATTTAGCAATGACAACTAAACTTGGCAGATGGAAGAACAAGAACAAGGCTAAAAATAGCCTTTTTTCCCATTCTCTAGCTGCTGACGTCAGTCAATAGTCAATCAACACCGGCGATATCACCAACGTTGGTTGCTTAAAACTAAATTCTACCCTCGGCTACACCTAAAATGTGAATTCTCTTGCTCCCACGATCTGAATTCTCTTACTCCTCGACTCCTTGCATATTAAAGGTAGGCTTTAGGACAAGGGATCATCATTTGATCATCACTCTCTAGGCTAAGAAACTCTACAGAATTCACTCCACACCAGATTGAAACGTTGCATGAGGTCTCCTACATCAGCCATAACGGAACAAGTCTTCTACACTTCTGGTTCTCCACCAAGAGCTAAGTATTCTTCTAGTTTATATTTTAGTATTTTTTAGAGTGCATTGGTAATTAGTCCATTGGCCATCTTTGAGTACTATTGAGACCAAATCCGGCTTTCCTCCTGGAGAGGCTGAAAAGCCTTCCTTTTATTCTGACCCATTTTGACAACCTATCCCCTAGCTTTGTCTTTTCTAAGACTCTGTCCACTGTCCTGCATCCTTGCACAACCCTTTTGAATCCCATAGACCATTTTGTTGACCACAGACATCAACTAGAAACCCATCTAAAGCCTGTTGCCCCTATCGACATTGACAGCATAACTGATGTTGGCAACATTGACCAACCAACGATGGCATACTAATCGACGTTGGCAACTGTGAGAGGTAGATTACAGGAATTAGGTACACATTATCTATTTCTCTTCTTTATCCTTTCATCATTTCTCTTTTTAGCAACACATTTTTGTCAAATAAGTGGACTGTCATCCCTCAAGGAAGTCTTTGCACTTCTGGGACTGAGCTTTGCTTGGCAGTCCACCATATATCTATCTAACATTTTATTTGTTTAAGTCTTTCTTATCTATAGGTGTCGTCCTCCACAGCCAAAGAGGAGCTCCTTCAATCATCTGGATATAGTGTGCAACTTCATCTGGGTATCATCTAACCCCTAACCATTATCTTTAGTTTTTTATTTCTTTCGAATGTGAAAAGCAAAAATGAGTTAGAAACATTCTGGCACGCCCGGTGGGACCCTGGGGTTTTATTTGGGTTCATTTCTTCTAAAAGGCAAACATTCATATAGGTGCATTAGATTTCCTTCTTGCATCCTTCCTCTTCTTTCTTTCTCTTTCGAAAATAAACCATTAACACAAGTTAAAAAGAACTTCTTTCTTTTTCTTCTTGTCCCCTTTTTCCTACATCTTAGAGTAGTAAAATTCATAGTCTTAACCTTTTCTCTACTTGTCTACATCTAAACAAACATTTCAATTTGGGTTAAAAATATATTGCATCTCATTCCTGCTTGAATACATTTTTAGCTCATCTAGTAATTAAAAGCGCATTATGAATAAATTGTAGTGCACATATGTTACACGACCAGACCACTTTCACAACTAAACATCTAAACATACCTGAGACAAGGCCCAACTAAGATTTCATCACCTAGTGGATACCTTACCCTTCCTGGTAATCCTACTTGGACTTCACTACCAAGGGGAGAACCCACTCTATTCTCTGGCAGAGTATAAACTCTATGGGAAGTATATACTGGCTAAGCAACCCAGCTTGTCTCTGGGCTCATGAAGTGAGGGGAGCAAGCTCCTAGCACTAGGCCACGTACAAAACCTAATATAGATTTTGAGCACCAAAACTTAACCCAAAACCAACCTTAGACTGCCTATTTTAGGGCCGGTTCCAAAAGCCCAATTCCCAAACATATTCTTTTAAGGCATAAGCCAACACGATTCTAAAATTTATTCTTAGGAATTAACATTTAGAGGTTGCTTGCCATCATCTACTTTTCTATTTTTATCTAGTTTTTTGAGCTGATAAGGATGCATTATTCTGAGCTCCAAAAATAACTCAGAACTTTCTTCTTTCTTCCAAAAACTTTTAGTTTTCTAAGTTTCTAGAAATACATAGTAATTGACATCAATTTTTCCATCGATGTCGACAACTGGTCTTCACCGACATCAGTTATCTGACCGACATCAGCAACTTACTTCATCGACATCAATTTTTCTACCGACGTTGGTCACTATCAAAAGTTTTTCTTCTCAAATAGCAAGCTAAAAACCTGACCTTTTTGCTGTTAAAAATAAATTTTGGTCTTCTAAGGATGAAACATATAGGTTTTAGAACCTGAATCTATTTTGCCTTGGATGGTTTTGACATGTAGTCAAGCCAAAACCCTTGTTGACCATGCAAGGCAATAACCACTCCCATGTTTGCCTTCTATATCAAGTCCCTAAATGGAGTGTAATTCAGAAACCGAATGTACTCCTATCCAACCAACCCCAACTCAACCCCCTATTATTCCCGAAGGGGACCAAGACTTTGAAAGGTTCCTTGACCTCAATGTCAAGGCTCTTCAGAACTATCTCGTGAGAAGTCAAATGCAAGATCCTTCAGACAACCCAGTTTATGGGATGCCAACTTCCTTAGTTGAAATGGTAATCATATCAACAGCCTCCGTAACCCAACCCATGGTCACCTAGGCCATTGCCTCAACTAACAACCTGACCATGACCAATCTTCAAAGTGTGGCCTCTCTTTCTATTTTTAGACCTACCTCCACTGGGGTTTCTATACCCCCTCAACCACAAACCATTCAAAGTTCTACACCATTCTAAAACTTAATTATCTCCATCCCACCTACTCTCGCACCCATAAATACAAGAGTGACTACCTATCCTTTGGCTAATGTTGCCACCATCCAACCGCCTTTAGCGACATCAAGCCAAGTTGTGCCTTCTAGCTTTATGACACAACCACCCTTGACTTCAACATAAGTCCCTATGAATAATTACCAATATGTTGCCCCTATACAAGCGTAACCAACTATGTCATACGCTCCACCTAACACCTTCCAAATGCCTTACAACCTAGGGGGCACCCCACCTACAAATCCATCAACCGATCTAATCAAGATGTTGATGGATAAGGTGTCTAACCTTGAGACATCCATTTCAAGTTCAATAATGTTCTCTCATATGACCAAATCTGTAATGAACCTATTCATCCTTCAGTCCCAATCTGACCATATCCTAGTCAGTGGGAACTTCCCAACTTTACTCGCTTTCAAAGTAAAGAGGACCCACAACAATATCTACGAGCGTTTAGACATGCTTGTTACCTTATAGCACATGATGATGCGTTATTACTATGCACATTTCCCATGTCACTTTCTGGTGCTACCCTTGATTGGTATAGTTCTATTACCAATCACTCTCTATTTACCTTCACTCAACTAGCTCAACTATTTCTTGACCACTTCTCAATCAACATCACTAAAAAGGTCTCCATCATAGACCTATATTCTATTAGACAATTCAACGATGAATCAATAGCTGATTTCGTTGCTCAATGGAGAAGTTTAATCAACCAACTCTCCTTTTCTTTACCTCAACTTGAGCTCATTGAGCTCTTTTCACAAGCATGTGCCAAACACATCTCATCTACTTTACAGGTCCAAACATTTCACACATTTGATGAAGCTTTCACCATGGCTAGGAAGCTTGAACTCTGTGTTGTCAAAGAAAATAAAGTCAAATTGCATAGTATAAACCCCAACGCAAAATCAAGTGACCCTTCCTCCAAATCTTCTTCCTCCAATTCCAAATCCAAGGGATCAACAAATGTTGTAATACTTAGATCATCATCATTGACCACAACCAACCAATGTGAACCTTCCACATCTCAAAGCATTACATGACAATTCCAATAATGATATGTATAATGTCAATATACTCTAATAGGAGATTCATACGCATCCATGTTGGATAAAATAGTCAAGTAGGGAGTCCTCAACCTCCCCCAAATTTGACCACCACCACAATTTGACCTCGCAAAAGCCATCCCTACATGGTATAGGGAAAATGAATTTTGTCATTATCATCATGTCAAAGGCCATGACACAGACAATTGTAAAACCCTCAAGAATGTCATTCAGGACATGTTAGATAAAGGTGATCTTGTCTTGGATAACCCAAATGTGCCACCTAACCAAAACATAGATATCTTTAGACAACCTTTCCCTAACCATTCCCCTAGCCAAAACAACATACAGACCATGGCCGATGACTCCTAAGAGCATAATGTATTCACAATCAACACGGTCTCCCCTTTTATGCCTAACCAACCTCTCCCACAGGCTGAAGAGGTTAGTCAATCTATTCATCCACCACAAGTAGAAAAGCCTTCTTCTCCTATTTGTCCACCACAGGTAGAAGAGCCTTCTCCTATTTCTCCCCCACAGGTGGAAGAACCTTCTTCTCCTATTAGTTCTCCATCGACCTCTCTTAAATTGGAGGATGCTTTGACCATACCAATGCCACTAGCCCCACCTTCATCCTTCTTACTACCAATGGAGGACTGTACCTTTCTTTCTCTTTAACTACAAGTAGAACGTAAAATCATCCCTGCCCTCTATCCTCTAAAGGAGTCACATTCTCCAATTCTTTCTCCACCAAGAGAAGAACTTGTCTCTTCACCTACTTCGATCGAAGATGATCTAGTAATGGCTCTCTCACGCATTTGGCCCAAGATTGTTGCATCTAACACATTTTCGGTCTCACAACCACCCACATCTTCTAAAAAACCAAAGCCTCATCTAACATCTTCAAAACCATTCTCTCGATTGGCTGAGAACTTAAGATTTCTCCATTTGAGGAACTTAGAACATGAGGCATTATGGGAGCAACTTAAAGCTCCTTATCTTACACATCCTGTTTCATCTCGTACTGTCAACCCTTCTGTGACAAAATCTCTCAAAGTCTCCAACGAGGACCAGGGTTCTACTTCCAAATCTTTAGAAGCCCAACCGTCCACATCTAAACCTAAACCCTCATAAACATCCACCATACCAAAACTAGTTAAATCTCTTAGTGTTCACCCCATATCTAACCTCACTCACCCACAAGTGAAGGTAGATTTGAATCTCACCCCCCATAATAGTAGTCCTCACACCATAGTAAAGAAGGCTACTAAACTACGTCAGTGAACTCCTCCTTCACCATCATCATTGCCCTCCATTTTGGGCCCACACCCTTCTACCTTAGTAGGAGTGCTTCCTACTCCAACACATAACAAAAACAAATTGCCTCCCCTACTACCTTTACCCATCAAAAATATACCTCCTCTAAAAAACTTGGCACCTCCTACCAAGAAAGTGTCGTGTACACAAGTGGCCACACCACCAATCAAAAAGGTGGTACGAAAACCTCCCTCAACAACTCCCAAACAAAAGTCATCAACACCTAATGCATCAACAAGCACAGACCCATTAGTGGGTTCATATGCTTTGATATTATGCTGACTTTTGCAAACTTCTAACATCACTCTTCCACCTATTAAACCATTTCAACCTCTCAGACCAAAACTGTCTTGGTTCGATGACACTAAATCTGCCTATATCATCGCTCACCTAGGCATGACACTGAGAATTGTTGTGCCCTCAAGGTTTTCATTCACCATTACTTGGAAAAAGACACCTTCCTTGTTGAGGACACTGTCAACAAATCTCCAACACTATCTAATGTCTCTCCAACCTCTCCACCTTCATCAAGATCCCATCATTATACTATGGTCCCTTTACCTCCTTCGCCCCCTTTTTTTGAGATTAACACCATCAATGTGGCCAGTAGGTCACAAATTTTAAAGGATAAAGCAAAAGATAAGGTTTCTATTACTTAGACCTACCCATTTGTCAAACCTGCTCAACCACCCAAACCCAAGATTTCTATCTTGGGTACATCCCAACCAACTTCTTTGGAGGCAATTTGTGATTTTATGGTGAAACAACATCACCAAAATTCCATGAAGATGACTTTATATGACCTCATTCAAAGCTCTCCATAACATCATCAAGCTTTAATCAAAGCTTTATAGGCAGCAGAGGTCCAACCCAAGGACCCCCAACCATTAGCTACCTTAGTCCAATCATTACCCACCGTCACCTCTATTACCTTTAGTGATTTTGAAATTCCTACCTCCAACTTAGAAGATCAAGATGCTGCCCTTTTCATCACAGCCTACATTGATCAAACTCATGTTAAGCGAGTTATGATTGATGGGGGTACCCGCATCAATATCATTTCCACCCATGCCTATGACCAATTAGCCCTCCCAAAGAATTGTATGTAAAAAACTGGCGCAATTCTTTGATCTTTTAATGACACCACCACCACTACCATTGGCGCCATCATCTTACATATTCATGTTGGTCCATGAACAATCCCAGAGCTCTTCTACATCATTGAGGGAGATTTCCAATACAACATGTTATTAGGATGACCTTGGATCTGTGCCATGGCCTGTTTCCCTTCTACATTACACTGTTGTGTAAAATTTGAACACGACAGTCAAGTCCATGTCATTCTCATAGACCCCTCCCCTTTCAAGACATGTAACACAACTTATCAACCTAACGATGTTCTCATTCCTTTAAAAACATTAACCCAAATACCACCTCCACCTACGAAAGCTTCAACAAGTATGCAAACGGCAGTTACACCTACACCACCTCCTCAAGTGACAACAAAAGACCCTATGGAAGATACCTTCCAATGTCTTTCACTTGGGGAGTATCATTTACTCACCTTAGACATGTTCTAGACTCCTCAAGAGTATGGACAACTTCATCACAATCCTAGCTATGACCATCGTATCAGAATGGTCATCCCTTATGGTCGTCCCTATCTTCAAACAAATCTCATCTATGGAGGGCTACATCAAGCTCCCACAGATGGGAATCCTCTTTCATCACCCCAACTATTTACGTCTGACTTCTCTTTTCTTGGCAACCCAAACTTTGCTCATACATATCTTTATAGGTGTGCATGGAAGGGCTTTGGCTTTGGGCACTATGAACAAGGCTCCCACCAGCTCGTCGAACCACCAAATCATGAAGCCATAAAGAATGCCAAGAAGCGACATGGCCTGGGTTTTGAAGAACCTACTGAAACTTCTAAAAACCCTCACCCTAAACCTACCATATAACAATCACCTCCAAACTCGCCTATTCCCCCATCTTCACCTACGGAGTTGGTGGTTTCCATCCCTCCTAGTTTTTTTCCATAAATACCATTCATTTGGAACCCCTAACCTATCAACTAGGTGGGGTATCTAGGTCTCTCCCTCTCATTTATCCAAACATGATAGATGATGAATCTGCTACCATCAACATTGTCCAATCATAGACGATGACGCCATTCTCACCTACATGGGTGTGGATGACTCTTTCATTCGACGATCACTTCCTTCAAAAAAGTAGGTTATGTTAAATCAATTGACCATTGACATTAACCTTCCATCTTTTGATGTTCCTCACATTTTAAAGATTGGTCAATCTTTGGACACCCAGGAACAAATTGACTATACCAAATTCCTTTCAGACCATAGCAAAGCCTTTGCTTGGACCTATAGTGATATGCCTAGCATCGACCCTAACATCGTCATCCATAATATCATCACAAACCCAAAAGCTAAGCCTGTTAGGCAAAAGCTTCACAAAATGCATCCTCACATTGCACTCCTTATCAAAGAGGAGCTTCGACGTCTTCTTTTCGTATCCTTCATCCAATCCATTTATTATCTGTAATGGGTGTCTAATATCATCCCTATCACCAAAGCAACTAGGGGGATCCAAATCTGTACTAACTATTGTGACCTTAACCTGGATTGCCCAAAGGATGATTTTCCTCTACCCAACATCGAACAACTTGTTGATCTTATAGCTAGTCATGAGATGCTATCACTCATGGATGGGTTTTCAGGATATAACCAAATCTTGATTGCACCAGAAGATCAACATAAGACCACCTTCATCATGCCATGGGGGACTTTTTGCTATAGGGTCATGCCTTTTGGCCTAAAAAATGCAAGCGTCACATATCAACGCACCATGACCTACATCTTTCACGATCTCCTCCACAAAATCATGGAGGATTATGTGGATGACCTACTTGGGAAATCCAAACTTCATCATGGCCATTTAACTATTCTCAAAATCATTTTCACTCGCCTCCTCCAATACAACATTTGACTAAACCCCAAGAAATGTGTCTTTGGGGTTCTCTCTGGGAAGCTTTTAGGCTTCAACATTTCCCTTCATGGCATTGAGATTGATCCCGCTAAGATTCAAGCTATACTCGAGATGCCGCCACCTACCAATCTCAAGCAACTTTGCAGCCTACAAGGGAAGCTTCAATCTATTCATCACTTCATCTCATAGCTTTTCAACTGATGTCAACCCTTTCATCACCTCCTCAAGAAGGATGTCTCCTTTCATTGGGATAAGGATTGCCAAGAGGATTTTGAAGCCCTTAAATGCTATCTTGTCTCTTCACCAGTCTTTATTCCACCAAAAGATGACCAACCCTTCTACCTCTACATCTCAATAACAAATTATTCTTCAGGTGCCATGATCGTGCATCGAGATGAACAACATCATGGTCAAGTAGTTTATTACATAAGCCGAACGCTCATTGATTATGAAACTCGGTATACTCATACCAAAAAACTTTGCTTGGCATTAGTCTTTGCCGCCTCTAAACTTTGTCATTATCTCCTCAATCACAAAACTTATGTCATCACCCATACTGACCCTCTCTAGTACATGCATTCCAAGCCATACCAAAATAAATGTATGGCTCATTGGCTCATGCTTCTTGCTGAGTTTAACTTGTAATTCATCCAACAAAAGTCTATAAAAGGGCAAACAATCACTGACCAACTAGCAGATGCCCCTCTACCTGACAACCAACCTTCTCACTACAAATTCCCTGATGAATCAATCACCACACTTTTCACCAATAATATCTTCTATCAAATGACAATGTTCTTTGATGGATCCAAATGCCAACTCAATGGGGGTGCAGGGGTCATTCTCATCCCATAAGAGGGTGAGCCCATGCCCCTATCTTTCAAACTTAACTTTGAATGTACCAATAATATGGCTGAATATGAAGCCTTAATTTTGGGACTTCAAACTACCCTTTCCTTAGGCATCAAGACAATCAACATCTTTGGCGACTCACAACTAGTCATCAATAAAATCAATGGTTCATATCTTTGTAAAAATGAATTTTTGTAAAGTTACAAACACCGTGTCAACACATTGCTAGAATATTTTGACCATTACCTCTTGCAAACTATTCCTCGATCCATGAATAAGTTTGTTGATACTATGGCCTCTCTCCGCTCACGCATACCATCATCATCTGCCTCCTTAAGAATCTATCTTATGGTACACCATTTGGCATTACCTTCATATACCTCAACTAACATCAACTTTGTCAGCACCATCGACTCTAGTCTACAAGATGTTTGGTATAAACAACTTGTGGACTACTTAACTTTTTCTATCATTCCTCTTGATCTCTCTAGTAATGCACGGTGGGCTTTTATCAAGAGTACTACTCGATATACTATGCTAGGGGGCCTTCTCTACAAAAGAGGTTTTGATGGCCTCCTTCTTCGATGTCTAACCTCCATTAAAACATTTCATGCCATCAAACAAGTCCACGATGGGATTTGTGGTAGTCATTTCAATGGTAACTCATTTTCAAAGTGCATCCTTCGCCTGGGCTATTATTGGCCTACTCTTCATCAAGACTACAGTGACTATGTTCAGCATTGTATCAAATGCCAGCAACACGCTAGCTTACTTCACATCCCTAGCCATGCTTTACAAGTTGCTAAGGATTTTTGGCCCTTTTCACAATGGGGCTTAGATCTAATCAGTGAGATTAACCCTCATTCATCAGTCCATTATCACTGCAACTGAATACTTCACTAAATGGGTGGAAGTTATTCCCCTTGTCTCCACTAAAGCTGACAAAATCATTGACTTCATCAACACCCATATCATCTGTCATATCGGTGTACCCCACAAGATCATCATTGATAATGGCAAATCATTCAAAAACAAAACTATCACTGATAATGCACAAGTATGAATCAGGGACTTATCGTCTATCTTCTCTTGAAGGCTGGCTAGAACCAGAGCCCCTTAATGCCTTGCACCTACGACCATTCTACTGTTAATCAAGTACTCATTCACTTGATATTTAACTTGAGCTCATCCCTTGAGCAATCCCTGTCATCCTCATTCCTATCAACCCTTTTTCCCTACAAATAGTAGTTAACCCTTTTTGCATTAATACTTTGTCTTACTAAAAGGGGAACCCTTAAACCTCTATAGGCTAGTCCATGACTACAACTTCAGTCCACAAAACATATAAAATTGGGATGCCTATTCAAAGGTCATAAAACTATAAAAGTAGACCGCTCCCTCAAAGGATAGCTACATAATTACTGTAATTGATAGACTACTCCCTTGAAGGATAGCTATTCAAAGACATTCAACCATACAAAGCAGAATATAGACCAACCCCTCAAAGGATGGCTATGCCCAAATCTTCCTACAAACAACACTCTCTCAGAAGCTTCTCACATCGATCATCTTCACATATGACCATAAAAAAAAACAACATCCCCACGTAGACTTCTCGCATTGATCAGTCTACCAAAAAAAAATGACTGACGAGCTATTAAGTCATGGACTTGCCTATAGTCATTCTCAGGGTCACCTATAAAAAGCGTTATGCTATCCTCACATCTCACATAATCAAACATATTACCCCAACATACTCAAGGGACTTGGAGCTCACTTAATGTCAAGTGATTCGACTATTTCTCTAACATAAACCAATGGTCAAAAGACGTAATGCATGAATGGGGCTTTTGTTTGCAAAACCCTTATCTATGATATCATTATTGTCCCTATCAATGAAAGAGCAACGCACCTTTCACTTCTAACATCTTCGTCACATATAACCAAACCCAACCAAACCAATCCAAACCAAACCAAACCAATAACATGACATCATGACATCATACATCATCATAGCCCATTCACACTAGTTTCTATGGAAAACAATACACATGGAAACTATCAACCAAACTTAATTTATGTCAATCATATTCCATCACCAATATGGAAATAGTGCTGAAGCATAAATATACTCATTTCATTTTTAGCATACATCCATCACCAATATGGAAAATTGCTAGGGATGAAAAACCACATAACCAATGTTACAAAATACACCATCACATGGAAAAGGTTGTAACATCATCATACCCTCATCATTTGAAGCATATACCATCACACATATGGGAAATGCTAACAACCCTAACCTGACCAAACTAGACTATCAACTGCTTTGACCCTTCCTCCCTTTTAGGGAGAACTACATTGGCCTGAGGCCCTTCAAATAGGGGCTATGTAGGTAGCACTCAGTTGACATGAGGTCTTCTGAGGTTAGCTCAGCCATTCCTTCATCCATCCATCTAATGGACCAACTATCTATACCAAACCAAAATCATGACTTGACACTGAATGAGTTACCTAAACTTCTCATGGAGCACATTGGAGATCGCATACATCTCCCTGACCACAACACATGCCACTTGAGATCATACCATTACTCAACCCGACTTGACCAATGACCTTGGAGATTGCAACTATCTCCTCAAACCATGACCACTTCTAAGACAACTTTGCCTTGGTTGTTTTGATTACATATATGTTATCTCATGAATAGTTAGCAAATTATACGCAACCCACATTATGACCCTCACACGTATTGTTGGATCGCGAGTAAGTTGATCCCCAATATTTGTGACATTTTCATGTTTTCTAGGAGCACTTCTTGAGCTCAAGATACTTGGAACATGATGACCATTGGAGCTATAGATTTGATCATTTAACCCAATCAGCTACGACTAAATGCTGAGGACCAATTATTTTGATTTTAGCACTCCTCAACCTTTGACTGCAACAATTTGACCTATCTATCACATGAAGTGGTATACGTGCAATCCCAACTATTGCATCATTCACACTCTAACTTTACCATACCCATCCACTACCTATCAAATTAATATCTGATATCAGGTTACCTTCCCTCGACTCCTGCTTTGAGGGGGAGTACCTCACCCATACCTAAAACAACATACACCTCATCCCATACCTAGGGTAACTTATTTCTATTTTTGTCTTATAGTTCATCAGAACAACCAATAGGACAAAAATGACCTTATCCCATACCTGGGGTAACTTACTCCTATTTTTGTCTTACAGTTCATTAGAATAACCAACAGGACAAAAATGACCTTATCCCATTTTTGGGGTAACTTACTCCTGTTTTTGTCTTGTAGTTCGTCAAGAACAACCAACAAGACAAAAAGGGGTAAATGTAAACACCAAAATAGTGTCAACCCCCCCTTGGTCCCTTTCTAACTTTAACATGCCTAACCTATACTTTATTAATTTAAAATACTTATTTTAAATTAATCATCCCCCCTAGACACCTCACCTTGGATTCCTAGCTCTTAGACCATTTATCACCCTATGACTAATCATAATTACCTAAGACCTATTTCAACTCCCCCACTAATTCTCACACTCATTTAACCCGCCTTTGGACCATTTAGCAATGACAACTAAACTTGGCAGATGGAAGAATGGGCAAAAGGCTAAAAATAGCCTTTTTTCCCATTCTCTAGCCACCGATGTCAGTCAACAGTCGACCAACACCGACGGTATCATCGATGTTGATTGCTTAAAACTAAATTCTACCCTCAGTTGCACTTAGAATGTGAATTCTCTTACTCTTAGGATCTGAATTCTCTTGCTCCTCGACTCCTTACATATCAAAGGCAGGTTTTAGGACAAGACATCAACATTCTATCATCACTCTCCAGGCTAAGAAACTCTATAGAATTCACTCCACACCAGATTGAAACGTTGCATGAGGTCTCCTACATTAGCCATAATGGAACAAGTCTTCTACACTTCTGGTTCTCCACCAAGAGCTAAGTATTTTTTTGTTTTATATTTTAGTATTTTTTAGAGTGCATTGGTAATTAGTCCATTGGCCATTTTTGAGTACTATTGAGACCAAATCCGGCTTTCCTCCAGGAGAGGCTGAAAAGCCTTCCTTTTATCCTAACCCATTTTGACAACCTATTCCCTACCTTTATCCTTCCTAAGACTCTGTCCACTATCTTGCATCCTTGCACAACACTTTTAAATCCCCCAGACCATTTTGTTGACCACAGACATCAACCAAAAACCCATCCAAAGCCCATTGCCCCTACCGACGTCAGCAACATAATCGATGTCGACAACATTGACCAACTGATGACGGCATACTAATTGACGTCGATGACTATGAGAGGCAGATTACAGGAATCAGGTATGCGTTATCTATTTCTCTTCTTTAGCATTTCATCATTTGTCTTTCTAGCAACACTCTTTTGTCAAATAAGTGGACTATCATCCCTCAAGGAAGTCTTTACACTTCTGGGACTGAGCTTTGCTTGGCAATCCACCATATATCTATCTAACATTTTCTTTGTTTAAGTCTTTCTTATCTATAGGTGTCATCCTCCATAGCCAAAGAGGAGCTCCTTCAATCATCTGGATATGGTGTGCAACTTCATCTGGGTATCATCTAACCCCTGACCATTATCTTTGGTTTCTTATTTCTTCTAAATGTGAAAAGCAAAAATGAGTTAGAAACATCAAGCTAGTAAATGGATTAAAAATATCAAATTAGATGACATGTGTTCCTACCCATTCAACATAGAGTATTTATGGATACCATTTCCTCCAAGATATGAACCACCAAAATTTGATAAATATAAAGGAAAAGGTGACCCTAAAGCTTATTTGACCAAATTCTTTGCCACATGTCAACCAGTGGCATATAGAGACATATACCTTTTCTTGGTGTTCCCAAGGAGCTTGGCTAGACAAGCCTTGGAGTGGTTTTTAAAATTGCCCAAAAATTTAGTAATTGATTTTGATGATCTTTTTGATAAGTTTGTGTAGCACTTTTCCTATAATATCAAGCATGAGATTTCATTAGTGGAATTAATTCAATCAAAAAAAAAGTTGGTGAAAGTTTTGCAAGCTATCTAAATTGATGGAGATCCCTTGTAATCCATTTTACCTATAGTTTACTAGATAAACAATTATCCATTGTGTTTACTAAAAATTGACATAGTGAGATAGCTTATCATCTAGAACTATAATGTGCACACACTTTCAAAGAGATCATTGATAAAGGTTTGTTGATCGAGTGGAACTCATCAATAAAGGAGTTATCAAGCTTAATTCAACTAAAAAAAATCAAGGTACCAATCAGGGAAATGACCAACATCCCATTCAAGCACTAGCATTGTAACTAACACAAGCTAATAACCATGAAAGACCAAAGCAATTCAACTATAATAGGAATGTTGTGGGAAATGGAGTAATTGAATCTCATCATTTCCAAATGGTGAAAACATCATTTACACCACCTTTTTAGCTTACTCCTACTTAGTAACCTCTCTAACCAATCCCACAAGCATAACAACCAAGACCTGTACAACAAATACAACAACCTTTACCATTACAAACCCCTCCTCTTAGGAAAATTGTGCCTACACATCATGTCTTTAGTGACCTAGGAGAACCTATTAAGTCTATATTTTGCAAGCTTGCTACTACTAATCTGATTAGTTAGTTTATACCAAAGCATTATTTGTAAGGTATTCCTTATCCTGATTGGTACTATGAAAATGAATTCTACGACTATCATCAGGTTAATGCACATAATCTATGAAGATGTGTCCAAATCAAGCATTTAATTGAGAATATGTTGGAGAATGGGGAGATAACACTAGATAATGGTGATTCCACTTTTAATCAAAATCTTAGGAATTATAAAAACCCCTTTCTCTAACATAACAATCAGTAGTAACAAAATAATCAACAACAACAACTACAATGGCTAGTGCAATAGTAAAATCAATAGTACCAAAATTAAAGGCCAAACTAGTAAAATCAAAAAAATCATTAGTAGAACCCACAACAACAAAAAAATAGATAGAACCAAGGTTAGAAGGGTAATAACCAACAAACCTACCATGCAATTTCACATGACTACAATAGGGTTGTAGGTCATATTGTATGGGGTAGCATTAATACCATTTCCATTAATCCTAGACCAAGTAATAATTAGCCTAAACCATTACTAAACAAAAAAATTTAGCCAAATTACATGGATAATCCTTAATTGACTTAGGAATGCATATAAGTAAACTAGAAAACTAGGACTTCCCCTTTTGGACCTTATATCTACAACTCATCCTTGCCACATGACCACATGTGAGTGCATCAGCAATCAAGACTTGTCCTATCTGGTCCTAAACCATTCCCAACATTGGTTAGAAATAATGGTTGAATATTAAATCTTGATTATGTAATCATAGCTTAGAGGTCAAATATTACTATCCAAAACACATAACCATATTCCACTTTACCTATCATCCAACCAACCATTTAGCCTCAGAATAAACTATTCACTATTGACCAAGACAAGAAGTTTGATATTATGGAACAATTATAGAAGACACCAGCACAAATTTATATTTTAGATATATTATGAATGTCAATAATCCACAAGAACATCTTGAATGAGTTTTAGACCCAATCCATTATTTCTAGTGACATATCCTCTGATGAATTTCAAGCTTTGGTGGGACACCTAGCTCTAGCCCAACAAGTCACATTCAACCAAAGTGATATGTCTTCCTTGGCCCACTCCATAATAATCCATTATACATAGAAGTTTATATAAGATGACATAAAGTGAAACATGTCCTTATAGACAATAGATCTGGCCTCAACATAGTGTTTCTAAAGCTCATCAAGCTTCTTGGGTACACAATGGCAGATCTCTAGCCATAAATAATAACCATCAAAGCCTATTATAATTAGGAAAGAGAATCACAAATAACCATTAGTTTTCTAGTTATCATTGGACCTTTGACCCATGATACACTTTTCCATGTGATTGATCTTGAGTTATCATATAATATGCTTCTAGGAAGGCCTTAGTTACATGAGATTCATGTAGTCCCGTCAATGTTGCACCAATGTATCAAGTTTTTCCACTGAGGGATGGAAGTGAATATTTCAGGAGATTTACACCCATATGAACATTACAAGCATCTTGAGGCTAAATTTAAAAGCTATAATTATCATTATAACATTAATCCAAGTTCCAAATAGGATAAAGGAAAGGCTATACTTATTGATCCTTTAGCAGATAATTATATAGATCCTAATACCTTGGATTCCCTTTCCATAATGATGTCTCCAAAAGAATATAATAATTTCACCATTTTAAATAATGGATGGGGAGAGTATGTGACCCATGATACATTTCATATTGCCAATCTTCCTCAAAATTTAAAAACCTTTGGGTGACCTCAAGTCACCCCACATATGCATTGGCAACAGTCACCCCACATATGCATTGGCAACAAAAGAGCAAAGATAAGAGACCTGTCACTTTGTACCTACATCTATCCTAAAACTTAACCCTCTTAAAGGGGATGAATCATGGTTATATAATGGAAACCAAGCTACTTGTTACAATAGTACAAAGTATCATATTCCCAATAGGATCATAGAGCATCACAATTATGATGGAAGAGGCCTAAGACTAAATTAGTAAGGAACCATCACGAAAATTTTCATGAATAAGTATGAAAGACCTTATGGACTTGGATTTAAACCACCTGGAGGTGACCCCACATATCTTATTCAAACTCCATCACTAGTAACTAGTGAGGATGATGCCAAAAAAAATAGATTATGATCATAATCCCACCTTTGATGACCTAGCTCAAACCAACTTTTTGGATAAAAATGTCATTTGTACCCTTACCCTAGCCATTCACCTCAATCTATTGCCATTATATTATCCCCAAATGATAGATTAGGACCAAAAGAATCCAGTCTGTTGATTGATGAGTTTCAAAATGATGAGACATTCTATGAATTTTTAGGCCTTAGAGATAATGTTTTGTTGGGAGATCATAAATTAGGATTCTTAATCACATTGGATCCTATAGCCTAATTTGGAGAGCGAGTGAACACCCTTAGCCAAAAACAAATAAGTAAAACATTGAGGTCCCAAAGTGAAAACCTCTTTGAGATGCTTTTTAACTAGGGAAAAAGTAAAGATAAAGGCCAGTCTAGTGGTGAAAACCTATTTTAGGCACCATTAGATGGGGGTGTTCATTTTTCTTCGAATTTTGACCGGGAGACCACCAATGATGAACTAGCCTATGGATCTAAGTTCAAATTTGAGAAAAAAATAAGTATTTGATCAAACCCTTCATGAATTTCTGACTATTTTTACCACATGGCTAGATCTCCTATTAGGGGACTCAAATTCATCATGCCTAGGAGACTTTGAAGAACAAGTCCTAATAGAGGACCTTGACATTGTCCAATAGTTCAAATCGTTACCTATAAACATCTAATTCCTAACACCATTTGTGTTGAAATTATCAATCTTACTCAGATTGTACTCAAATGCACATTTTAGGCAAAATCCATAAAATACCCTAAATGGTTTGAAATTGTCACTTACAAGTGCCAGTTTAGGTCAAAGTATCCCTAAATAGGGCAATGAATTTTATGGGATAGCTAACTTTAATCAGATCATTTTGAGTCAAAATGATAATTTCACCATTTAGTGCTCTGGTTCTCTCTTTTCTTCTAATTTATTGGTACATGTCATGTACCTTTCTTATTTGGTATTGGAAACATCCTAAATAGGAATACAGCTCCAACGCATCTAACATCACCTTCTAGTTCCTCTCTAGTCAAATTACAACTCAGTAATATGACTTTATGACCACTTTGATTAATTGAGGGCCAATTTTCAAATAATTGCACAAATGTTGGTAAACCTTGTTTAAGGCTAATTAATCCAAATCAAGAGCTTAAGTGGATTTTCCATAAGAGTTTTTGAATATTTATTTTTTTAAATTCATTCCTATTAACTACATCATCAAGTGACATCATTTCTTGGGAAGACATCCCTAGGCCATAAATGCCATAAATATCAAGATTATGCATCACCCATGCCTAGTTAATGCCTCCCAAGCCTTCTCAATGCCCCTTCTTCCAAGGTCATGATGAATATAATTATGGATTTAATTTGAAATATTAGGATTATCCATGGCCACACATCTCAATCTTGAGATGGACGATCATGGTTGATCTTGACCAATCTCAAAAATCTATAAATAGAGAGGCCATAGACATGAATTTTAATCTTTTTTTAATGCAAAGTTATTATATAAAATTCTCTCCACAATCTATTACAATATATGATTAAAATTAGTTACAAGATTCATTGATAAGCTAGTTTAGTGATTTGGAATCATAAGCTTAGGTTTTATGGAGTGATCTTGAGACATTGGAGGACTTTCCCACCATTTTTGACAAAGACAAGGATGTTTGATCAAGGGAGAACATGCTTTTGAGCCACATAGGTATGGTGAATCCATTTGGGAAGGCAATATGATGTTCTTTTCTTTCATTTGGTTCTTTATATCCTTTGTAATTTCCATAGGAACAAATAGGCTTTTTTAGTTATTTATTTATGTATTTTGCATTATTTATAGACTAATGCTCGACTAACTTACTTTATAATCCTCTCTACATCTTGGAATGCCTGATGGGACTAGATGCATCTCACACTTGAAGAAGATCATTTTACAAATTTAAAATATTCATTTAGACCTTTAAAACTCTTGTAAATTGATTTTAACTTTATTTTATCTTTTTTATTTACCATGGTTTTACATAGTAACTGACATCGGCAAGTAAGACTAACATTAGTTGCATATCTTAACTGACGTCACTTAGCAAAATTGACATTAGTTGTATACCTACCATTAGTCACATTGGTATAACTGATGTCATTTAGATAAATGACATAGGTTAGAAAATTTCACTGTCATTGGTTACAGAAATTGACGTTGGTCACTATGTTTTTTTAAAACATAGACTTGAGAGCTCTTTTATTAATGTTTATTATTTCAAACCAAAAAGAGATTCTAAGCTAAAGGATAACTTGAGGCATCAAATAAAACTATTCTAGCCATCTTAAATAATATTATCAATGATGTTAGTCATAATTGTCACTTGTAACTCTTTCTTGCCCTTTAGGCTTATAAAACCAATCATCACACCCCAACTAGAGCTACTCTATACTCCCTTGTTTTTATAACTGAAGCTATCATCCTAGTTAATATTGAGATACCATTATTAAGAATATCACTAGAGCACATTGAATATAATGAATACCATAGAGCCTCATGACTTCATGAACTAGAGTTTGATGGTAAGAGTTTGGATGCCCTAGAAAATTTACAAGCCTATCAGAACAAATTGTGGAGAAGCTACAAAAAATGCATTCTCCCTTGAGAATTTGAGATTGGTGACTTAGTTTTGAAAGAGAACCAAAATAATATGAATGTTTAACCCAAAAAGAAAGGCAAGTTTTAACCTAATTGGTTATGACCATATATTGTCACAACAAACTATAGATCAAGAACATATCGATTGGATAAACCTAATGGTGAAGAACTTTCAAATCCCATGAACATCATAGACCTTAAGAGATTCTACGCATGAATAAATTTAAACCATTGTCTATAAAACCCTTGACTTGGGGGAAACTTATGCTATCATAATTTTATCCCACCCTTTTATCTTACCTTGAACACATTTTATACTACCCTGGTTTACTTTTCATGATTCTTGACAGTAAAGGCTTTGAATCCTTGGCACTCTGAACACATTCTTCATCCCATTCTATATTTCTATCTTTGAGAAGAATATTATTTGTTATGTCTAAGGCATGTTATAAGCTTAAACACTTTTTATCCCTTGACCAATTATGATCTTGATTATGTCTCATGAATATTATGAATATCCTCAATAGTAGTTCTACAAAGCAGTTCACCAAGTTCATGTTGAAATATGAGTCCATGGAACTATGTAGGTAGTGCTTAATTTTTATTGAGGTCAGATTGGTTATATCTATTCTTCTTTCCATCTCTCTCATCACTTTGTGCATTCTCATATGCTGGGTTTTATATGGATTTCTAAGCCATTACACCATCACATGTACATTTACACCCACTTGCATTAACCTATCCTTTTAGTTATATCTTTAAGTTATTTTGTTTGTCAATTTCCCATGCTAGGGCACAACATATGAACCATTTCCAAATCAAATCAACTCTACAGGGGAAAAATCATTCTTTATTCTTTATCAATTATCAAGATTTTCCCTAATAGGGCAAAACTATTTTATCATGATCAAATCTACTCTACTGGAGTACTTCTTATTATATTATCTTTGGAGACCTCATTCTAGTGGTGTTTCCCTTCCTAGAGTAGAACATTCTCTCTTTTCCTCTAATTATAATCTCTCCACATTAAAACCCATGATGGAAATATTTTAGTGTGTAACTTGTCTCAGGATTGCTCAATGTAAGTGCATAACTTATACTCTCAAATTGGGTACATTTACAGTGTGTCCCTTATATTTATGGATTATATCTTTCCCATTCCCCTCGTCTCTGGGGCCTATTATACTTCTCATTATATTTTGATCATTGATGGTAATCATGTGTGCAAGCATTAGCTTGTCTGGATGTGATCTATTCCATGGGTTAATCTCTCACTTTCTCTCTTTTTTTGAGAGTCCATCATTTTCTTCCATCCTAGTATGTCCTCTAAAGGGGGCATCATGGGTCTGTTACAATTTCATCTTGATTATTCTTTTCTTTATAAAGATGTCACTTCACCTGAATGTCTCACTACACCTTCTAAATTAGGGGGAAAATGTAGACATCCAATTCCTAACACTATTTGTGTTGAAATTGTCAATCTTACTCGAATTGCACTCAAATGCACAATTTAGGTCAAGATACATAAAATGTCCTAAATAGTTCAAACTTGTCACTTACAAGTACTAGTTTAGGTCAAAGTATCCCTAAATAAGAAAATTCATTTTATGGGCCAACTAACTTTAATTAGATCATTTCAAGTCAAAATGATATTTTTTCCATTTAGTGCTCTAGATCACTATTTTCTTCTAATTCATTGGTACACATCACATAGCTTTGTTATTTGGTGTTGGCATCATCCTAAATGGGAATACAACTCTAATCCATCTAACATCACCTTCCAGTTCCTCTTCAGTCAAATTAAAACTCAATAATATGACTTTTTAACCATTTTCATTAATTGAAGGCCAATTTTCAAATAATTGTACAAATGTTGATTAACTTTGTTTAAGGCCAATTAATCCAAATCAAGAGCTTAAGTGGACTTTCCATGAGAGTTGTTGAATATTTCTTTTTTAAAATTGATTCTTATTAATTGCATAATAAAGTGACATCATTTCTTGGGAACACATCCCTAGGCCATAAATGCCACAAATATCAAGATTATGGGTTACCCATGCCTAGTTAATGCCTCCCATGCCTCTATAATTCCCCTTCTTCCAAGTTCATGATGAAGATAATTATGGATTTAATTCTAAATATTAAGATTATCCATGGCAACACATCTCAATCTTAAGATGGATGATCATGGTTGATCCTGACCAATATTAAAAATCTATAAATAGAGAGGCCATAGACATGAATTTTAAACTTGATTTATGCAAAGTTACTATGTAGAACTATCTCCACAATCCTTTGCAATAGACCATTAAAATAAGTTAAAAGCTTCATTTATAGGCTAGTTTAGTTATTTGGAATCATGAGCCTAGGTTTTATGGAGTGTTCTTGAGATATTGGAGGAGTTTTCCACTATTGCTGACAAAGACAAGGATGCTTGATCAAGGGAGAACATGCTTTTGAGCCACATGCATATGGTGAATTCATTTGGGAAGGTAATATAATGTTATTTTCTTTCATTTTTTTTTTAATATCCTTTGTAATTCCCATAGGAATAGATAGGATTAGTTAGTTATTTCTTTATGTATTTTTCATTATTTATGGACTAATGCTTGACTAACTTGATTTTTAATCCTCTCTACATTACCTACTATCCTAGAAGATGGTTCGACTTTTCTAGTTGAAGATAAAATAGAGGTAAACATCAAGACTCCATCAGACCTAAAATGGATAAAATTAGGTACATCTCTCACTAAGGAGGAACATGACATATTTACATCTTTATTGAGAGAATTTGTACATATCTTTGCATGGACCTATTATAACATGCTAGGTTTAGACCCTGCCTTGGTTCTACACCACCTTGAGGTTAATCCTGATGCCAAAATAGAAAAATAAAAGTTACATAAGATGCATCCTTGAATTTTTGTATTGGTAAAGAAAGAGTTGGAAAATATCTTAGAAGCAAGATGCATCTGATCCATTGACTATTTAGAATAGATCCCTAATGTGGTACCTATTAGTAAAATCTTAAAGGGATTAGAATTTATACTAATTTTTAAGACATCAACAAAGCTTATCCTAAAGATAATTTTCCCTTTCCTAATATCAACATGATCATCAAATCCACAGTAGGTTATGAAATGTTTTCACTCATGGATGGATTTTTAGGATATAGCTAGATCAGACTAGCACTAGAAGACCAATATAAAATAGCATTCACCACTCCATGGGGAACATTTTATTATCAAGTAATTCCATTTGGCCTTAGTAATTATAGAGATACATATCAAATGGCCATGACTATCATATTCCATGATATGATGCATGATATTATTGAAGACTATATCTATGACATATTAGGAAAATCCAAAACTAGGGCTGACCATCTAACAATACTAAGTAAGATATTTGAAATATTATAAGAGTACAAAGTTATAATAAATCCAAATAAATGTGTGTTTGGTTTAACTTCAGGAAAATTAATTATCTTTATCATGTCTTGTAGAGGTATTGAAGTTGATCTGGCTAAAGTACATGTTATAACCAAGATGCTACCACCAACCAATTTAAAGCAATTCTATAGTTTACAAGGTAATATCCAATCAATCTGATGCTTCATCTCTCAATTAGCAGACAAGTTCCATCCAATTACACACCTTTTGGAAAAGGTAGATGCATTTCACTAAGATGATCACTTCTAAATAGCTTTTCAATAACTCAAAGACTATCTTATTAATCCACCTATTTTATTACCTCCTATGCCTAGAAATCCATTCTTGTTATACCTATAAACTACCGACCATGCTCTAGGGGCACTCTTATATCAACATGATGATAATGGAAAAGATCATGTCATATACTAGCTAAGTCGTACCTTGGTTACATATGACCATAACTATGTACCTATTGAAAAAGCTTATCTAGTCATGGTCTTCGTAGCCCATAAAATGCACCATTATATGTTAAATAATAACACCATGGTCATTTCAAAAGTATATCCACTCAAGTATCTAGTATGTAAAATATATTTGTAAGGTAGAATGGCTAAATGGATCATGCTTCTCAGTGAGTTTGACATAGAGTATATCAATTAGAAGACAATCAAGGGACAATTTCTTGTAGATCAACTTGTTGAAGCACCTCTCACAAACACACAACCACTCACATTTCAATTTCCTGATGAATCCATAATGACTGTCATTGACACACCCCTTGAGGAGCAACCTTAGAAGTTGTATTTTGATGGTTCATTTACTGCACATAGATCAGGGGTAGGCCTATTATTAATTACACCACAGGGGGATCTAATCCCTAAATCATTTAGAATCAACTTTCCTTGTACAAAAAACATGGTTGAGTATGAAGCACTTATTTCAAGACTTTAATAAGTAGTGCATTGGAATATATCTCATCTCTAAGTTTATGGTGATTCCTAGTTAATCATCAATCATGTCATAGATCATTTTCAAACCAAAGATGACAAGTTGGTTCCATATAAAGCCATGGTCAACACTCTTAAAGAATAAATTACCAACATTCAATTTGAGCACGTACCAAGGGTTAATAATAGAACTATAGATGCCATGGATTCTATAGGCTCTATGATTCAACAAATAGATAATTCTAGAGAGTCTCAGTTTCTCATCAAGAATTTGTCAACACTAGCTCATGAACCTTCAACTGTTACAATTATTTGTGATATTATTGGTCTTAATTCTACTTGGTACTCAAAAATTTACAACTAACTTCATGACCAAGTTCTGCCACCTAACCTATCTCATAACAAACCAAAGCCTTCATTCATCATTCCACTCATTATACTCTACTTGGATCCACCCTTTACCATCACCGTTTTGATGGAAATCTACTTCATTGTTTAACTTTGGTAGAGTCTACACTAGCATTAACAGAAGTTCATGAAGGAGTATGTGGTACTCATTCTAGCAGGGAAGTCCTATCAAAAAATCTCTTGCATACTAGTTATTATTGGCCTAAAATGGATGTAGATGCCATTACATATGTAAAAAAGTGTGATAAATGTCAAAGACATGCTAATCTGATTCATGCCCCCAAAAAAAATTTGAACTGATGTTGACACCATGGCCATTTTCTACATGAGGACTTGAACTCATTGGGAAGATTAACCTCACTTTATCTGACAACCATAAACATATCCTTACCACCACCAAGCATTTCACTAAGTGGGTTGAAGCTATACCCTCACATGATTGGAAAGAAAAATTCTAAATTCATCTTCAACCATCTCATTTGCTGCTATGATATCCCCTTTGACATTATATCTGATAATGGAGGATCATTCAAGAACAAGGATGTAAACTAGCTATGTACTGAATATAACATCACACAACATTTTTCTATAGTATATTACCCTCAAGGTCATGGCCAAGCTGAGGCATCCAACAAAACCATTATCAATATTTTCAAAAACATTGTCAATGATGCTAGTCATGATTAACACTTGTAGATATTTTCTACCCTTTGGGCATATTGTACCAATCATCATATCCCCATAAGATCCACTCCATACTCACTTATTTATGGTACTAAATCTTTCCTTCCCATTGATTTTGAATTACCTTCACTACACATATCTTTCAAGCATGTCCTAGATGATCATGACTATTGAGTAGCTCACCTGCAAGAGCTAGACTTACTTGATGAGAAATGCACAACCATGCTCAATAATATTCAAGCATATCATAATTGACTCAAAGGTCACTATAATCAGCATGTTAAGTATAAAACATTTAAACTCGGTGATCTTGTTCTTAAAGAAAACCAAAAGAATACCATGACTGAGAATAAGCATAAAGGGAAATTCAAATCAAACTAGATATGGATTTTCATCATTACTATAGATTATGGATTAGGACCATACATGCTTACTACATAGATGGAGATGAATTTTTGGAGCTGATGAGTATTATTCATCTCAATCGATACTATGCTTGAATGCTAAAGTGTATTTTTTGTAAGGACCATTTCAATTATGCCATTTTATTATTATTCTTTGTACAAATATCATCTTTATTCATCCTCTTTGCTATATCCACTTTTCACTTCTGACCTATCAACCCAGTGTGTTCTAAAGCCTAGACCATTTAAATTTGGTTTTTTCCATTCATTACGTAGTTTCAACATTGAGGTGTCTGATCAATTTCATCAGTTGGTTCAAGTACCTCAAATAGAGATCATATTTTAGGATAGTGTGGTAGAAGTTTTGGCAGTTTCATCTTTCATTTGTTATTCCTTTCTTACCACTAGTCTTGCTACTAATTATAACCACCTTTGGAAAAATTAGTACCATTGATCTATGCCATTATATCCTAGTTATAACTACCTATGGGAAAACTAGGGGTAACATTAAGCCTTAACGTACCAACATGCCACTTTCTATGTCGTATTGTGCCTTATTACCAACTGTGCCTATTTGTTTGAATTTATTGCTACACTAGTCAAATTCCTATATATTAAGGGTGTAACTATAGTGATTTGAGGTCCTACTTTAGGACTATGTAGGTAGTACTTGATACTTATTGAGGTTAGCTCAATCACCCTTTTCCCCATGCACTTGCCATTTTATGAGCAACTTAAGCCACACTCTCACCATTTTATGAGTAATTTAAGCCACTTTTGCCATTTCAAGAGAAACCTAATTTTGAATTCTCTCACCATTTTGCAAGATTGAACCATTTAGTGTCTTGTCATTATCAATTGAGTTGAGATACTCTAAAATAATTCCAAAAATATTTGAAAAATCATTAGAAAAGAACGAAAACATTGACCACTTCTTTGTCTTAAGGATTCTGCAAACCCTTACTAAGTTACAAGCACATCACTTGTTATTTAGTTTCCACATCATTTTTTTCCCTTTCTCTCATGCACTTTCCATTTTTCAAGACCATTCTTATTCTTCTATAACATCTATTCTATTTGTTTTCATCAGTTATTACATTCTTCCCATTCCTTGGGAGAACTACATTTGGCCTGAAGTTTGTTATTGGATATTAAACCCATGGAACTATGTAGGTAGCATCCACTTGCCCAATGCATATAGAGACATCTTGGCCACCCCCTTCCTTTTCTTCTATTCCCCCATTTTGTTTTTTTGTTAAGTTGTCACCTATTTTTTAGGGGCAATGTTTGTATGGTTTCTATTGTGTTGTTTGTTTTTTTGTCTCCTTGTTTATTTATTTTCAACATTATTTCCTTGATTCAATTTATGTGTATTCATTAGGTGATTCCTTACCCACACTTACACTTGAATTTATCTATATTTATATGTTTACATTGTTATCATGGTTTCTATCATTGGTACATTGTGTTCTATTGAGTATTAGATTTTGGGAGTCAATCCTTATACATATTTCAGCCAAGTCCTCATGATGTTATACCATGATACCTATTGACACATGCTACAACAAAGCTCAAATTCAATAATTCTATCTAGTAATGGTGGTATCAACATCTCTTCAGAACCGACATCCTGATTCACTCCCAATTATATCCCAAATAGAGTAATTAACCATGAAAGAATTTCAACCTTTATTAGTTTGGGTGAGCATCTCCCTACTAGTAGGTTATTCCAATTTATCATTACAATTTGTGTTATGTTATCATCATCCTCAGCCATGTTTATCATGTTTTCCATAATCAGGGTCCAATGATTACAACCACCTGTGGGAAAATCATTACACATTATCCCACCCACATTTCTCAATGATTATAACTACCTTTGGGCAAATCATTGTGTTGTCACCACTTTAATTTTTATGCCTATACAAAGGCATTTTATTATCTTTTTCATCTATCTTAACTAGGGTAGCTCCATCTTCTCAATGATTATAACCACCTTTGGGCAAATCATTATGTTATCATACCATGTTGCCACTATCAGGGTACAATGTTTATAACCACCTTTGGGAAAACCATTGTGCACCGTCCCACTTGCATTCTCAATTATTTTGACTAATTTTTCAATATCATTATGTTTTCACCCCATCATCTTTCCTTTCTTTGGTATCCTTGTTTCATTTCTTTCTTTTTGAGGGACCGCTCACCAACCTACTTATGCCAACCATTCCCTCAAGGGAGTATCATACAATTAGTTTATCATCATTATAGTTGTAGGAATATAGGACCTTTTCATTATTTGAGAATATTTTATTATTATTATAGCTTGAAATGCCTTCAAAAATAGGGAAAACTATAGACACCTAAATTTGGCCACCAATAATCTCTAATCAGGCTTTTGGCCAATTTCTGCTTAAAATGCACAATTTGGCCTAAAAAAACTAAAACACACTAAATGATGTGAAAATAACATATTCAAGTGCCTATTTTGGATAGGGTATCCCTAAATGGGGCAATGAAATTTATGGGCTAGCTAACTTTGATGAGTTCATTTTGAGTCAAAATGCTAATTTTGCACCTAGGTGCTCTCTGCATTGATCTTTCCTATCAAATCTCTTGCACAAGACACATGCCTTTGTTATTTTTTTTGGTTACATATATAAATGGGATAATGGATCCAATGTATCTAACATTGCCTTACAATTCTGATCTAGTCAAATTTAGGACCAATAACAAGGTATTATGATCATTTTGGGTAATATGTGCACAAAGTGCTTAAACATGATTAAGAGATAATTATACCAAATTAGATCCTAATTAATAATTCCATGGAAACTTGTTGAATACTTATTTTTAGAAATGAATATTCAATATCTACATCATCAAGTGACCTCATTTTTTGGGAAGACATCCTTAGGCCATAAATGCCACAAATATCAGGGTTCATGCCTCCCATGCCTCATTAAAGCCCTCCATGCCTCTTAATTTCTCCTCTATCCCAAATATTGATGAGCCTATTAATCAATTTTAATTACATAATTTGATTAATTCTTAGTCACACATCTCAATCCTGAGATGGATGGTTTAGGTCAATTTTAGACATTTGCATAAATCTATAAATAGAGAGGCCATGAACATCATTTCAAAGCTATTTTGGTGCAAAGTTATAATGCACAAATATCTTAAATAATCTATTGAAATTAGTGTTATCATGCCAAATTGATTCCAAGCCAAGCCAAGATAAGCCACAAGCCAAATGTGAGAAGGAGAGATCGAGGTAGCCAAGTTTCCATTGCAAAGGACTTCATGAGAACAAGCTAAGCAAGCCACTATAACAAGAATTTTGGAGCATTCAAGGAAGGTAAAAGAAGATTTCTTTTACATTTTAGTTTTGTATTTTATTCATGTTTGTTAACTAAGCTCTCCCTAATTTCTAGGCCTAGAGATGTTATGCTAGTTAGCATGTTTCTTTCATTTTTTTTCATTTTGGAACTAACACCATACTAACCATCCTCTCTTGATTCAAATTCTTAGATCCACATAAGGTCTACTTCAGATTCTCCTTCTTCATTGTCATAGTAGACATCTTAATAATACATGTTGTCTTATTATTTTTTATCATTAGACATCTTGTGCTTCTTAAGATTACCTTCAAAATTTTATGATTGATTAAAAAGACTAGGATCTAGTACCAATTTTTGGAATCAAAATCATTGAGCAGGGGTAGGGAGGGGGGGTTAATCAGTGACTTCAAAAAATTCATTAAATTCCACTTAAGTATGCATGAACCATTCATAAAAACATGAAAATATAGAAAATAATATGAAACCATACAATATCATGAAACAAGATAACACATTACATATGTGGGAAGCCCGCATGGAGTACCAATCCCAACTAGCCAAATACCCACTTAACTAGGCTTCAGCAAGCACCCAATTATAAGGAGGCACCAACCCACTAGGTGACTTAGCACCAAATTAGCCTCCTAAAAAAATTTATCACCTTAAAAAAACCTTCTTTCTCTCACAATATATGATGATCACCTTCTTTAGGTCTTCTCACTCTTCTATCCCTCTCAAACTACCTTTTAGGCTTCTTCGCTCAACTAAGTCTCTTCAAGATAGAATAGGTCATATGACCTTAATATTCATATATATTAACCCTATTAGATCTTCATGATAATTTATTTTCATATTTATGATGTTCTATTAGACCTCCTTCATTTCTTCATTGTGTTATTTCATTTGCTTTCACTCTCAACATCTCTAACTCACCAATTAGGCCTATTAGGCCTTTCTCTTATATAATAGTCTAGCTCACAAACCTATTAGTTGTCCATAAAAACTTTCACACTTGGATTAAAATTTAAATAGTTATTATAACATGATTCATACATGAATCAGTCATTAAAATAGGTCATCCACAACTTCAAAGACCAAAACCTCTTTTAAGCCTTAAGGAGACCTAATTCAATTAAGCTTTCATTAGTACACATTACCTTTTAGTCTCCTTGGAACACTTTAAAACTCAAAAAAAGATATTAAAAATTTATATACCACTCAAATATACCCCAAATAATATCATTTTATGTCCATGACATTTTTTGGATCCAACCACCATTTGAAGCACACCATTAGTATTGTTTACATTAGGCCTTCACACACACACAAAAATGTTTGTCTTGTAAGATTTAAGATAAAAAAATATTTAACCACAAAAACATGAAAATGAATCACATATATATAACCTAAAATACCTAAAATACTTTACCAATTGCACTATACTTTATCGCATAGGGAAAAAAGACTCAAAAACACTCTTGTAACTTGCTCACTCATAACTACAAATTTTCCTCAAAGATGAGTCATGGTGACTTAGACATCCAACACATATATATACATATTAAATTAATTATTATGCATGTATATTAACCTATAACATCTTAAAATATAAACATCATATTATCTAGTGGAAACTATTGGTCTTACAGACCAATTTGTTGACGTCACTATACATAAACCTCACTGAGTCATACAAGTCATTTGGTTTCATCATTTTCTCCACTATATATAACTTCAAAGTTTTATACCAATAATTAATAATACATATCAGTCCTAAAAAACATCTCCATGCTCTTGGTTTCATCACTCTATCATGATAACACATTACTATTCATCTTCTCACTATTGTTTGGGTTTTTCATTATTTGCACAATTTGACCTATTAGTGACTGGCTAACTTGGATGACCAGTTTAGCATAATTAATGTCTATAACCTATCAAAAAACATTAATGTACATGGAACATGAGTCTCAATATTCATCTTCCATCTATTTTCATACTTTGACTTGGTTAACTCTAACTGCTACAATAAATATTTAATAAATTAACACTTTCTTATAAGGTCTACTTACACACCTGACTACTCAAGCATACCTAGAGGTGAATGGAAGATTTTAATACAACCTAAAATAGATTAATTATGAATACCCATATAATATTGGCACTTTTTATCAACATCTTCAACATCGGGTCCTTATTAGGGTTCTAAGAGGGTTTAAACCTATTTCTATTCTTAATAATTATTCATAAATCATAACCCGTCAATCCAAAAACAAATGCCTTAAATTTTGAGATTATGAGATAGTAAAATTTAAAATATACCATTAATATCTTAGGTTCCCATGCAAAGTTTTGATGAGCTAATGAGAATAAGAAAACATTTCTAGGGTTGAGAACCCTTCATTCTAAGTACTCGAGACACCTCAAGACAAATTTTCATGCCTTTTACTTTAAAATATGACCTAAAATTGCATGAACACACTTGAAAAACATAATTCATATCTTAAAATTCTTTCATAATCTCAAAGACTTTGAAATCTGATCATGACCTCTCATCAGGCCACATTCTCTCTCTTTGCTCTCTAAACCTTAAACTACAAACCACATTAGCTCTTAAAATTGGCCTTCATGCCTATTTCCATGCACTCTGTACATCAATAACATAATAAATAAACCTATATCATTCTTAATAACTTAAATATATCCTTCACATTCCTTGACAGTAGATCATAATACTGCATTAGGCTAGGTAGGGTCTAAAAGTGATCTAAGCGTAGACTTAATCTGAAGGTCTTACCACTATAGGCTCACCTTGAGACTATCACGATAAATAAAATGCATCAAATACATGCTACATAAACCTCATAAAACCACTCACGTCTATGTGCACTCATTTAACCAATCCATCATACTCATATCTTATCACAATGTCTCTTCATACTATGACTAGTGTCATGACTAAGTTTCTCAAGCACTTGAAACTCGATAAATGACCTTAAAATAATTATAAAAGTATATTTAATTTAATTACATGATAAAAAAATAAAAATAAACCTATAAAAATATTTTTCTTACTTCACCAAATTTCACTATGTACACCTTCTCACAAGGTCTAGACTAGGCTTCTCAGGACATCTTGTACTCAAGAACTAGTACTCAAACATGCTTACCTAAATGATATTAAAAAATACAAATCTCTTTCTAATAAAAATTATCTCATGACCTCATGTACACTTATAGACTCATAATCATTCTTCAATTCTCACTTACTATGCACCTTCAAAAGATTCACCCTTTTGACATCAACGACAATAAAATGCCAATAGTGGCTGCACTTAAGAGAAACCCTTCAAAAAGAATGGTTATTGTCTAAGAATGGGTGTAAATCTTGTGTTTTTGGTTTTTTAATTTATTTTAATGCCTCCTTTTCATTATTGAAACCTAAAATTAGGGTGGTGATTGTAAATATCATCCATATAAATTTACACCTTGATCAACAAGCACAAAATGTGTGTGTATCCTTTATCAATAGATTACTCGAAGGAGATTTGGAGCCAATACCACTATGGAATGTTGTAGAATTATTTTATAGGTCTGAGATGAATACATTTAGATCTCATCAGCTTGAAAAAAATGGAGATATTTTTTAAACCTACAACCTCTAAAGCCATGATACTCTTTCCCAGGTTAAGAGGTGAAAATAGCATCAAAAGGTAATGAGAGAGGTAAAACCACCAATTCAAACAAGTTTTTGAATTATCTGGAAAGTTTTATGGACTTGGGAGCTCATAAATATTATTCAAATATTAAAATGACTTTATGATACCCTATGGAATGTTTCACTCCTCTAAAATGATTTTAATGAATGGCTTGAGACACTTTAATCCTTTTATGCACTTCATAAGTACCTTTTTACAATCTTTTTGATTTTATTCACATTAATAAGAACTCAAATAGGCATATAAAATGTTATTATGGCATTGATTAATGACTTTTTGACTCTTTATATACATTTACCCTTGAAAACAATTCATGTGTCTAATCATCAAATAGATCTCATTAGGCCATCATGACCTTAGGAGTGACCTATTAGGTCTTCTAATAAGATCTTGCATTAGGGATTAAATTGAATGTTTTTAGACATGAAATGGGGCCCATTGAGGCTAAAAATACCTTAAAAATACCTTAGATGCACATCCATGTTGAAAATCACTCCAATAGGACTAGTATAGGATTAATGTAAACCATGATCTCAACATACTATTCTTATGGTAACATAGTCATTTTGAGGGTGTTTTAAGAATTATACTTAGCTTATTTTCACAAAAAAATGACTCTCTCTAAGCATGACAAGTATAAAAATACCAAGTGTGGCAAGAATATCCAACATTCTGTCAACTTTTGTGGGCTACTTTCCTCCTAAGTGGTGATCCAGTAGTCTTAACCATCCATAGGGTAGAGGAGTCATAAAGGCTTTTCTAAAAATCAATTATGAAGGTACAACCATGACTAAAACATATTAGACCAGACTTGAAAGAAAATAAAAATTACCTCCAACACACTTAACAAAGAAGCAAAAATATCCACATTTGTGCTACCAACACTTAGAGGAATGAAAAAAACTAATCTACTATGTACAACATAATAAATTTACCTCAAAACTTGTCTAATAAACCTAGGTTAAAATAAAAAAACTCTAAGGTTTTTCATATTGTTTTTAAGCAATTCATCTTATGGTTGATAGGAGTGAGTGAAATCTTCATTTTCATATTGACAACATGACTTACCAGCTCTTAAAAATGTGTCTTTGGAAATGATCACTAGCCCATTATCTCCCTCATTGATCACCAAGATCATTTTCTTGCTTTCCAACTGATCATCCAAGTCAAAAATACTCTATATATTAATAAAATGCTTTGGTAACTCATTATAATTCAGATATGTACCTAATCCTCATGTGCACCTTGCAACTTTGGATGATCCTTGAAAAAATCAGCGTTTTCTTGAAAGAAATGAGTAATTTAGAGATCATGATCATTATTTTCCAACCTTCTTGCTTATTTGGGGTATACAACCTTACCATTGATTTGATTAATTGATCTTGATCATGAATTATGTCTTTAATCCCATAAAAATGAGATATGATTGGTAATAATCCATTTGCATCCTTATGTTTCTCCTTAGGTTCCATTGGCTTCAAAAAAGCTTCAAATTCTTCAATGTTATCAAATTATTACTCTCATGCCTCATCAAGACATTCTTAAGGCTTCATAACATTAGGTATAAATTTGTTATCCTCATGCATGCAATAAGTGCTTCAACTTTCTCCTTCCATGATCTATTTATGTGTGTCAAATTTATAATAATCCTTTGTCCATTCATCAAGCAAACAATCAAGAAATTTTGTTAGTGTAATGGCCTCATGGTGATAAACATCCTCTTCTTGATCTAGCATAAGGTTTGGTATGATGTAGTCCTCCTCAATTATAAAATAATCTTCCAAACCTACTTATTAATCCAAAATCATGCCAACAAAGTCACTCTCTTTCCAATTCAAAATAATAGACTCACCTTGTCTTTGTGTTTGATCATTCCCTTTTTATCTTTTTGTAGTTGGTTCACTTGATTGCCCTTGATAAAGTGACACATTTTGGTCCATCAAGGTTTGGTTGAGAACTCCATTTAGACATGTGGTTTTATTGGGAGGTTTATTTCATGGATAACTCTGATCATAATCTTGAACCAAATTAATTTTCATGGGTAAAATGGCCTTTGAAGTGTTCGTAGCATTGGGATTTTGATTGTTATAAGGCCTAACATGTGTGGTTTGGCCTTGAGCTTGTGGATTACCTTGAATTTTTATTAATGAGTCTAGTAAGGTTGATAAGAAGGCTAATACGATCTCTTAAAATGATCTTGTTGTTGTCTTTTCAAGACTACCAATTCATTTCCAACATTTAGTAACAAACTATTCACTTCATGTAACTCATTAGAAGGGGAAATAGGGTGAGCTAATTGGATGTCTACTATTATAATAGGTTTAAAACTGGCCTATGTTGGTGTAAGTTCAAGGAATAAAGGCATTGGAGGCCTAGGGGAAATATTACCTACTTGAATCAAGTTATTTTCATCCCTTATGGCAATATAATATGCATCTCGTAGCACTATGCCTCCCATGGATTGTATCATCACTACTATATCACTATTTAATGATCTTAAATACTACAAGAAATTATTTTTAGGGGTAGGATTAACTAGCCATGGGATTATATCCTAAGTATTATAGAATCTAAAATTAAATTCCACCATATACTCATATGGATCTCTCTTGATGGTGGATAGTTTCTCCATAAGTGAAAACTGGTCACTATTATCCTTGACCTACTGACATAATATTTATACTAGATCATATTGATTATGGATTTAACTTGGTTGTAGACCTATATACCATTGAAGATTTATCCCATTCAAGGATGTATTGGTAGGGATATTGTAGTTGGCATTAGAAAATCATTTCGATCTAGCAGTTGAGTATAAGCATTAGTAAGATAAGATTTAAGCAATGTAGTAAATGAAATAAGTTTAATGGAATAAGCTCAAGTAGTAAAACATAGGGGCTTACATAGCAAAGCCCCATGTTCAAATTACACAAAGACATGATAGAATGTGTTGAAATTAGATAAAAATAAATCATCCACTTAAAAACCACAAAATAAGATATTGTGTTAAATGAAATATGTCAAATAGGATGAGATAACGTAAAAATATAATATCCATATCGAAACTAGAGATAAGTTATTCAAGTAAATGAAATATTATGGTTAAAGACACCATAAAATAAGTTACTTTGGTAAAGAAAATGATGTGTCTAAAAAATATCAAATGGAATCAGCTTAAGTGGCAAAGCAAGGGGGTTTCAATAGGAAAACCCCATTTTCAAGTAACGAGAGACATGAATTAGTGTTGAAATTAGGTAAAATACAACATGCCCATCAAGACCATAAAATAAGTGACTTTATAAAGTGAAATGATGCAATTCACAAAACTATAAAATAAGTTATTGTAGCAAATGAAATGGTGCAATTAACCAAATAATAAAATAAGTTAGAAATTATGTAGTTAACAAACCATTAAATAAGCTTATCCAAAAAATGAAATATGTATAATAGAATGAGATATAATAGTAAAGCATAGGGGCTTTAAAATTACCATGAAATAATCATGTTCTTCAATTCACTCTATAATCTAGATTTTGATGGTATTTTATTATGTTCTATTTTGGTAGGGGTTGTTAGAGGTTTTCAATCAGTTGAAATAGTTGAAGTAGTTGGATGATGCCCTTCTCGATAAATATAGCTTTTTAGAAACATTGAGTATTGGTTTTCATCAAAAGATACATATAGATGTGGAGCTTGTTCCAAAATATGGACCTTTTATCCATGCTCACCATGTTGTTATGGTCTAGTTTTTATCTTCAATTTACATATGTTTTTTATTCCTTAATTTAATGTTTTCACCTCCTAAGATAATTACTTCATAAATATTAACTTGGCAAATTGGCAATACACGATTGGATTATAATTTGAAGATATACTTCAATAATTTTATTAAACAATATGAACCTAGATAACTATATAATAGCATGATATTAAGGCTAGATACAACCAACCGAGTCTATCAAATTATTATATCAAAAAATACAAAATAGAATGAAACTCATAGTTTTATACTTGTAAATATGAATCCTTAACCAGAACATGAATCTAGAGTCTTCACACATGTACCCATGGACTTGGCATAGACTTCTTACAATGTAAAGACAAAATGCAATCATCAGGATATGCAACTATGAGGAGAGTATCCTTCAAATTGATAGACCAAGACATACCTTTCTATGTGAATACAAAATGATCAAAGGTGGATTGTATTTTTAGCTAGTATTTTTAATAATCCCTAATGCTAATGGTCAGAATTTTATTTTATTAGATCACTCCTCATACCTATTCCAAGTTATTTTTACTTTTCTAGTCCCATTGACATCCTCTACTAACTGTGGACACTAACACATTTCTTTATGAATAAATTAGACATAAATTTTCACCTTTTATTAACCTATTTTGTTTTCTATTGTGGGAAATAAAGCCCCCAATTTTTAGAAGCATGTTTGAAGTAGATAAATGTAAGGGGACACACATTGGTTCAGTCCATTGACATGGATCATGATTGATTGGCATGCCTAATGGGGTTTCTATATAGTGGAAGCCTATCTAAGGAAAATATAGAACAACATGGGCATGCATTGTTTATAGTAGCTGACAAATACGATATTCTTTTCTTAAGCCAATATATGAGGTTCATATCTCTAATTCTATAAACCTATCAAATTCTTTGGAATTTCTTGAGATACTAATAATTTTATCCATTGTTGCATTGAAAGACATAGACAAATGTTATTCTAAGACATCAAGATGAATTATCTTGTCAGATAAATATGAATAGTTTACTCAAGGGTGGAAAGTAAGCAAACAAGGAGACCATTAGGTATAGATTCTACATTGGTTGTATTGTAGTAGCTAAGATGGAACTTGAGTTATTAGATATGTATATAATTATGGAAATATATTTCACAAGTGTGGGCAGGTCCCCTTTCCCACAACCATGTAGTAGGGATCCTCCAGAACAGAAGCAACTCAAAGAGTACCCTCATTATCGATACTCATTACCAAATGGGAAGATATTGGACTACATCCCTTTATTTCATTTAGAGTCCAAAATTTATGGAGGGTAAGGCATCATCATGGAAAACTTACAAAGCCATTTACCTCATACCATGTTTTAATTTGACTCATGCGATGATTTTTTTATGGACTGCAACATAGAGTACTAGTAGGAAATCACCAAGGTAGCCTCATGATGTTAGTGAAGCTTCATGCTTGAAAAATGTTTGTTTTGACATAAGTTTCTCATTGGCCTAATTATCATTACAAAATTAAATTTAATGTTGATTAGGAGACCCAAAAAAATTCTAAATAAAAATACATCTCATCTCACCCCATTGGGGGCATTTGAGAAATGCCATTTCCTAACGAACTCCATACAGAGGCTGAGGTTGAGATCTAAGTGCTTAATGTTACAACACACCCACCCCAACAACATTAATAAGCTGATATGAAATCCCATGGTGATGGTATGATATTCGATCACATAAATAAACAAATAGTGGTAAGCATTAATTTATAGTAGAGGTTGTGTGTTATACTCACTAATACCACTACCTCTCAATTCTAAACTAATCATTTATTTGGTTGGGAGTGGTTAATACAAATAAATAATTCACACTTCCTACCCTACAGATAATGTAATGATGAAAAAATAGACAATGATGGGTTTGAGTGGGAGCCATCCACAAATGCACTAGCTATTTCTGATACCCTTTTTTAGATTACATAACGGGAATGGCTTGAGGCCCAAGCTTTATGTCATGGGTGAAACATCTACCAAAAATATTGAATAATTTTTGGTGTGGATAATAGGTAGGGATGATGATAATATACATAAATCAATGGATATGTGCTAATAATAACCCTATTTATTTTTTTGAAAGAGCCAAACACTTGGTTAGGCTATGGTGTTTTAGGGGATGGGACCAACTCCCACAAAAAGACACCCATGCCCTTGAACATAGTAATGTGGTAAACAAACCAAATGAAATGATACGGGCTTCTAAAAATAGGATAATTTCAAAGATTTGAGTAGAAAGATAACAATTTCAATTAGGGTATGCGATGGATATCTCATTTCTTAAAGACAGACTTACAAACCATTTCTAGGCATCATCCCATTTTGAAGGGGCTAGTTTGGAAAGCGATGCCAAAAGTCATCTGGGATGAAATGAATTCAAATTTATTAAAACATTAGTACTTCCATTACCATTGCCATTAATAGGACTATATTCTTAATATATTCCAATACATAATTGTAATGTCAAATAGATATTTAAAAGACATGAAAATAGAAATACAAGGAAAAACTTCAATCAAATATTATATAAATCAAGTACATAAAATAAAATGTCAAGTACATTGGGAAAGACATGAAAAAGGAAATATAATAAAATTATGAAAAGCATTTCATGAGAAGACGTAGGTATAGTGTTATTGAAGGCAATACATCTTGAAACCCTAGAGAAATAAAATAAAATAAAACTTGTCTATTAGATTATAAGTTGTTGCAATAGCATTTCCACTTAAAATTGATAGGAGGAGTAGTTATAGAACATTTGCATTTTCCTCCTTTGCAATCATCACAAATTGTCTCAAAACCAACATGATACACTAGATGCATTTGTTCCTCTTAACATTATGTTGCTGCTTTTCCCTACACATGTACTATGCATGGGAATACTAATATTTAATCTAATCTAGAAATTTTATTTATAATTATCACATACATGTAGATGATATAATCACCATAGTTAAGCAAAGAAGAATAAGTGAATATATGAGAAAAACATAAAATCCTACCATCATAAAATTCTATGAAGTTTTACTCGATCTATGTGTCTCTTTTTTAGTACATGGTCTTTTTATAGTCATTAGTCATTATTAATGGCTTTACATGGTTTTGAATCCTTGGTTCCTAGGATTTACTTTCTCCTTTTAGTTTGGATTCCTTTGATCTCATCATTGTTCAATCCCCTGAGCTAGAAAATCTAGTTATAAATAAGAATGCACTTCAAATAAAAATAAAGGTTTTAAGTCCACAGATTAATGTGCAGTGATAGGGTTGGGATCCTACCACCCAGCCGCTCTAGGTTCGAGCCCTACTCCTCATTGGTCACCTCCTAGATTTAAAAATTGCATAAACAATTAAAAAAATAAAGGTTTAACCATTGGTTCATGAAGGATCATAGGTGACAATTTTAAATAATGATTAAGTAGTGTCTAGTTCTTTTTATAAGGACCACACAATGGCTAGCCCTTTTCTATATAGTGTTAACCCTATTGAGAAGTGTAATGCTAGGAAATATGTTTTTGATCCCAAAAAAAACTATTTTATAATATAAATATTGAAACACCATATACATATCGGTAGGTGCATAGAATTTATAGGTCAAATAAGAGTTTTTTGTGGATATTGTTTCTTGAAAATTGAGAAACCTCAAGTTGTATAGATTATTGTAGATGATTACACTCAAAATTTGAAGATGACATAAGAGTATGACTTGTATTATTTTTTAGTCTAGTTTCTAAACTACTATTTTTTTTAGAAATGGTCATATATAAGTAGGTAAAACACTTGAAATTTGAAGAGAAACCCTTGTTTTTCAAAAAATATAGTGAATAACTAGTTGTGTACCCCCACATTTTCAGAGTGCATTTAAATTTTTTTGAAACCCTTCCGTGGAAAGTTAGATAAGATCATTTAGTTTGTAATTATATATTTTTTATTTTTTTAATGAACATTTATTTCTATTATTAATTTTACAATTAAATAGAAATTAAAAATAATAATAAAATAGATAGTCGACTGTGCACTCCCTACCACTCTCCCCACCCCATAACTAACTCAAAAAAAAGAGGAAAATTTATTGTTGTTTTTTAATGTTTACATAATTGGGCCTAGTTTAAAACCATATTTTTTCTACATTGGGATGAATGAACCAAAAAATAAATAAACAAATATAGACATGTATAGTTGTGGCATATAATGGTTTAAAAAGACACAGTTAGAAATCAATATAGATGAAAACCTTGCAACTGTAAAAAAAAATCATAAAATTATATTTTAGAAAGAGGAGCGTGTTTTAGACATCATAGTAATAATTTTAGGAAATTTATTGATAAAATTTATATTTTTTATCATGGAATATTTTTTATTTTGTTATTTTTTAGTTGAAAACATGGATTCAACTGTGTGTGTAGGTCTAGGCCTTAGGTTTAGAAATCCAAGTCATTTATGAGCTTATAGGCATGTGTTAAAATTATACCAAGAAAAAACACGTATGTGATTATATTTGTATTGAATTTATATGATTTTAAACCAGTAATAACCAACAACATCCATACATAGAGATACAATGTTTTCATAATCCATATAGTAAAGCTAGCTATTGTCCCTAAAGTTGAACTGTACACCATGAGGGACATAAATGTGAAGTGTTATTTTATTAAATTTATTTTTTTATGTTATAAAAGTGGTGTTTGTAAATATATACACTACCATATGTATGAATTGGTTGAGAGGGTCTTCTTCACCATATAAATTACTCTACCTTAGGGAGAAACTTCAAGCAAAAATTGTGTAATAAGTTTTTTCTTATCAACATCTCATGTCACACTGTAGCTATTCATCCTCAATGAAAATAAGGATAATTAATTTCAGACTTAAATTATTTTAAATGATGGCACCATTGGAAATCCAAGATACCAAATTGATTAATCATATGAAAAAAAAACTAGCTAATTATTGTAACTCTAAAATAATACACTACATAGAAAATTATATAAGTATATCAAGTTTAAATGCTAGCCATTATGTTTATTTAAATATTAATTTTGATTAGATGTTACTTTATTTTATATTATTTCATTTTGGATGAATGTATACAAAGACTTAAATACCATTAAGATGTACATATAACTCATAGGTCATTATAGGTTGAGTACTTTATGGTGTAAATAACACTTTGTTAAAACTATATGATGTGATTTAAGAATAAATTAGACCCAATTTTATCATGAATTGAGTAAATTAGTCAATTGGTGTAATAAATGATTTAATTTGGGCCAAATTGAGCATCTGAACCTAATTTCAAATGTATAAGATGTGATTTTGGATTTAACCAGACCCAATTTCATCACATAATAAACCAAAGAGTTGATTATTTTAATAATAGAGACAATTAGGCCAATTTGGGCCTATTTAACTCACATTAAAATATAGGATGTGATTTGGGGATAAATTAGCTCCATTTTCATGACATATTAAGCTAATTTGTCAATTGGTGCAATCAATGATGTAATTTGAGAAAAATTAAACTCTGTGAAACTGATTTTCATTATATAAGATGTGATTTGGGGCTCAATCAAACCTAGTGTCATCATTAAATGAAAAAAATAGTTGATTGGTTCAATAATAGAGGAAGTTTGGGGCCAATTTGAGCTCATTCAACTTAATTTCAACTATAAAATGTGATTGAGGGCTTAATTAACCCTAATTTTATCATAGATTAAGTCAATTAGATAATTGGTTAAATTATGGATGTAATTTGGGCAAAATTGAGCCCATTTCAAACATAATTATGACTCTACATGATGTGATTTGGGGCTCAATTACCCCAAATTTCATCACATAATGAACCAAGGAATCAATTTGTTCAATCATAGATGTAATTGGCATGAATTTTATCCACTTGAATATAATTATGATATTAGGGTATGATTTTGGGATAAATTATCTCTAATTCCATCATAAATTGAACCAATTAGTCAATTAGTGCAATTTGGGCCAAACTATGAATCTAATTTTAACTATATAGGATGTTATTTGGCCCTATTTTATCATAATTTAAAATTAACTTGGTGGTTAATTCTAATTAATATAAAATGAATAGAAATATAACAAATGATGTAAAATAACTTGCAACTAGTAGAATGACTGTGAATAATTGAAATAAATGTAACATAGATTAATGAAAGAAGGATAATTATGAATAACATGAAAAGACTTACCTATTTTTTGCCTATATGTTTATTATGTGTGAATTAAATATGACTGTAAATGATCAACTTAGATTGACACTGCATGTGCAATGAGAATTATGACTACAACTACTGAGGGTTAGACTTGATCGAAAGGGGATAAGATAGACTACCATTATAGTCCTTTATGGTTTGTTATTATATTTTGCATAAAATTGGGGAGTTAATGACACAACCACTTGTATCTACTTGAACTACACTTGTGTATATAAATTTTACCTTTAAATCTATGCAGATGACCTATAAATAAACTCATCAAATTTGAAACCCTAATAGGGTTTACAATAGGTTAAAACCTACAAAGATAAAATGGGGAAGTGTAATGGGTTGAGATGAATCCAATCAACCGTGTGATGATTTATCAATCTCTACCTATCCAATAATCTGAAGAGGAAAATTAATCCCACATAGTTCTCCCACTTAGAGTTATTAGTGTGATTTTTCTCCTTTGACTATATATATGCATCTAAAGATGGCTTGAATACCTGATAATTATTTATTTTAATTGGATAAAATATTATCTTGAATTAGCTAAGTGTTGATTCAAATGATATGAATTAGATTTGGAAATAATAAGGAAGTTTTTCTCAATGTGCAATAGTATAAGTGTGCATCAATAATGAAATTTACAAGTAGTAGAGTAAGTGACTTATATGTTTCTTTATACAAATCCTAAAGGGGAAAACCTCATTCTACCTATCCTAAAAATATTAGCCAACATATAAGTGATGATATAAATTTTAAAAATACACATTATTAAGTGAAGGACAAGATTGATCCATAATGGTCATGTCTGACTTCCATTATAACCCATATTGGTCGATTACGTCCCATAGGGTAACATTTGAAATTATGGATTTGGGATGTTTGTATAAATTATAAATAAAGTTTGTAGTGATTAAGAACAATTTTGTAGGTGTTAAAATGTAACTTGGATAGTAACATGTATGTATAGGTAATTCAAACAAAACGAGGTGGCAAAATAGATCTAGATTAAGTGATAAAGTCAAGTAAATTAAAATGGAGACAAAACTGACATTATCAAGTATTCATGACCTAACTTGAGTGACTATTTTTTTTACCCTTTAGTCTAGAAATTAAATCAATAGAGTAAATGAAAATAAATACTTAAATGTGTACAATACATTTTTCTTTTAAGTGGATACTTAAATTGTATAGGGCAATTGAAATTAGTTAAACCTATAAAATATCAGGAAGTATTTATTTTGGTCATTTTAAATTTTAAAAATCTAACATTGAAAATTAAAATGTTTTGAAAAGAGATCAAGGTAGGAAAACACATGTATATTTGAAACTGATGTTTCTTTTGTAACTTTTCTTGAAGATGATGCTTCTTTGAAGTATTGAATAATTGGTGCTTCACATGAAAAACTTAGAGATATTGGTTCCTTAGTTTAAACCAATGGAAAATTGAGGGTGATAAATCCCCAATTAGAATTGAACATGTATAAAAAAATAAACCCCATTGAAGGATGGTGAAACCTCAATATAGATTGTTAGTATTTGTAACCACAAGGTGGAAATGTGTTGGAATCTATAATGTATTCACAAGATATAATGTTGGAAGATGTTGAATCTCTAAGATATGCATTATGCACTTAACTAGACCAATCACTATAAATGATTTATAAATTACATTATCATTTTGCTCATGATTTCCTAAATGCATGATCAAAAGGGAATGGAGAAAATTCATGCTCCTACCATGGTTGTAGATAGTAAATAGTATTAAAAATGGTATGAATCTATATCATGCCCATTAAATTTGAAAAATAGTATAGTGTGCATGAATTTTTATCATGCCCCCATTATAATAAATGCAAAATATGAAATTGTATGTAAATACAATTTTGTGAGTTTTTTTGAAACTTTTGCATGAATTTGAATCGTGTACCTAAATTTTTTAACTTGTTCTTTTAATGTGAGTGCATATGCATGTCATATGGCCCCATATTTTGTACCAATAATTTAATTTTAGAATCATTTTATATTATTTGAAGTTATATTCTATTAAATGATTTTTACACACATAAGCTTATTTTTTAATGAGAAACCCACTAAAATGCCCCACTTTTGATGTGAGGAATGTATCTTAAAATTCACTTATATCAAAATAAAATTTAATTATATCATGCATATGAAGATGTAATCACTGAATATAGTATCATATGTGAAAATGTATGTCAACATAGTAATATTTTTATAGTTTAATGTATTTACATAACACATGAGGTAAGACATAAAGTGTCGAATATAGATAAATGTATCAATGATGCTCATATTAGTAATTATAATATAAGTGTACATGATAATTAGTGCATGATATGGATCAAAGAAATCATGAAACTTAATAATCTCAATAAGCACAGAAGTACACCCAGCACAATATCATACCATAAGGCTAGGGTCCACATACAAGAGACATATTTAAATGTCACATAAGAAAATATTGCATGTACAAGACCAAGGGACACATGAAAAGTAAATTAATAATTTTATAGATAAGGGACATATTCCAATGTCAAAAAATACAAATGGCCAAGGTCTAAAAGCAATGGACATGTTTAAATGTCCCACTTACCAAACAAATATCTCATAGAGATACTCATGAAATTTCACACAAGGGACATGGGCCATACACAATAGATAAACAAAATTATAATATACTATCATTGTACAAGTAATAACATAACTAGATTATAGAACTAAAAAACTAGTCCACTCTATGTATATGTTATGTGATCATATCCTATAAAATAGCATATATATGCCCACAATATAAGATAGAGATGTTAGTAAGATATTTGTAAAGAATATAAAACTCAATAGTATAGGATTTATGGAATGGTAACACTTTTAAATAGTCTAACCTTTGGATAAGATTCCCCAGTTTAGTATGGCCATTAGGTAGAGGAAATTCCAACATCCTACTCCATGTGAAGTCTATATGTCCTACATAACACTCATAAATATTAGCGAAATGTATGTGTGATATAAAAAGAATATTATATATATTAATGATGAGATAAATAATATATGAAAATGATGTAAAATAGATGTTTGATCATGTGTAGGTATTGATTTTGTATTTTTTGAATATTTTGAATGTTTTTATATTTTTAAAATATTTATTTTTTTGTACTTTTTACTTTTTGCAATGAGAAAAAATGAGACTAGTAGATGAAATCATGGGTTAAAAATTAGAAAAAAGGGAAGGTATCTAAATAATCTGAAACATGTGTTGATATAAAATATGCATTGAATATTATGTCATGGACATGTATAAATAAATCCCCCACTGTGTATATGAATTTTAGTTGAAAGGCATGTGGTATATTATATTGATGTGGAGTAATGATTGTAAACCCTAGTCTCATAAAATGTACACCTTTAAATGTATTTAATGTGCATGTGTGAGAAATATAATACACAAAGGAAATATTTTTCATGAATAAGTATTAGTATATATATATATATATATATATATATATATATATATATATATATATATATATATATATATATATATATATATATATATATATATATATATATATATATATATATATATAAGATCTTAGTGTAATATCAAAAAATTAGATGCATCAAGGCTCTGATTTTGCTTAATTTTTTATTTGGTTGTGAAAAATACTATAGGACAAAATCAACTAAATTTGGACAATATATACAATCCATCTTGTTTTTACTAGTCGATGTTGTATATGATGGTAAAATATATTTTTCTATATTTAGAATGTAAAAATAACAAGGTAAATGGAAAATGATGGCAAGATATGTCACTGTGTTGGATTGTTTAGATCCAAAAAGTGAAAAATAAGAGACAAGAGGCCAAAAAGACATAAAGAGTGAAGTTCTAATAGTGATCAAATTGATTGCATGTGTAAGATGTAGAATAATAACATGATGAAGTAATCAATAAGATGTGTACTAGTTAAATATCCCATTTTATGATATAGATAGAAAGTACTTGATAATATATTCAGACCCACCTAAAAAGGTAACACAATGTGTCCCAAAGAAGTTTGTCATTTCCTATTGAATTCCTTAACACTTTTATATGTTGTTTGTATTTAAGGTATTGTGTAACCCAATAAATGAAGTAATGTCATTATACATGTATTATTACTTGATCCATTATTGATTAATACATTGTGTATGTATTTTGGATCAATGCATGCTTGTATACATAAAGCTTTAAAATTAGAATCGTCATCCACTATCTAATTATCATCAAAGGTGATCATAAGATGTGGTTGACTAATTTAAAAAATATTTTAGTAAATCCATCTAATGGATGATCATAGGACTCATGAGCTAGGTATGTATTCTAAGTATGATGCATCACTAAATTATCTATGTTTGTATCATGATTTTGATTTGGCTCACTAAAAATATGAAAATTAGAATTTTCATTCTTTTGAGGATTAGTTTACTTAGGATGTATAATGTATTTATAATGTTCTTAGTATATTAGCATTCATGCTTGTTAGTATCACATATGTGATAATGTTACTCAAAAATGATTTCTAAAATTGTTTGGAAAAATAAAATCACTATAATATAGTTGAAAAATATGCTATTGAAAATTTTAAAATGGTTCTATTTTTTCTCTGTCATAATACTCTATTGACCTATACTTTCAGTTATTTCATAGATACTTAACTCAATTTTTTATTCCATATTCTATTTTGAGAAGATATGGGTATATTTATAACATGTTTTTTAACCTCTAGGAATTAGTCTTTTTTAGTATCAACTCTATCCAAATATCGAATGATTGATGGTTCCCTAATAGGAATATCTTTAGATAGTTTAGTTATGGTATAATGTGAACTATAAGGACTTCTTATAGTGTTTTATTTATTAAAAGGTTGATATACCATTTTTTTCTTTCTAGGAATGTATTTGGATGTCTCATTATATTTATAATAACCACTAGATGAAGTGGGAGAAGGAGACTTTATTTTCGTATCATCAAATTTTGTAACACCTCTATTAATAGGTTGTGTAGGATTTTATCGTAAAGCATAAAAATCATTATCACCATGTCTATTAATACCATGGTAAGTGAAAAATGGTTTAAATTTTATCTTCTCAAACCTATGAGGTGGATGATATTAGTTTAGAGTAAGATTAATCATCTAGTTATCCAATAATGTACGTATAATATCATGTGCTCAATCTCTAAAGTGATCAAACTTAAGTGGTTGCCTCTTAGCAAAAGTTCCATACTATTTTGAAGGATGCTAGTAAATGTTATGGAGTTTCAATTTACACCTACCAATTACATTTGTTTAGAGTTTTATAAGGCATTTTAAACCAAAACAAGTTTTATATAATATGAAATCATTTCATTCCACGAGATCACAACCATTTGATGCATTTTGTGAAAGATTTATTTTTGGCATATATGTTTACCATGGTATTGTACATACCTAAATATTGCATTGTTCAATATTTATCAATATTTGATGATTATGCAAGGAACATTATAAACAATAATATGCTTAGACTTGGTATTATTCCTCATTTTATCATTTTACCTCTTTTTAGGCTTCATCCAAGTGTCATATTTATAAAATTTAAGCTTGATCCTTTCAAATTTGGGATTTTCATGTGGCACGACAAAACCACTGCAATGGTTTGTGCAACTACCTCGATGATTTATGAAACCACTGCATTAGTTTCTATGACCACAAATGTGGTTTAAAAAATTCCACCTATTTATCGAGGTAGTTTGGCCACCATTGTACACTTTTAAAAAATTCTAAAGCATCTGTTCTATTGTACTTTTAGTGTTCAACCTCACATTTATTATTTTATTATTTTTCACATGACTTTATAAAGCTTTAGTTCATTCCAATTCATGTCTTAACCACTTTTATCTATCTCTAAGTTAACTCCAATAAATCTCTCAACTAGATTATGTTAACTCCCACATGCAACACCTCTAATCTTTCTTACAAATAACCCCTTTTATCTTAAATTTCAGATCTAGAAATTGCATTGAGAGTTGAGTATATTGGTTTTGAGAGAGATATAGTCTAGTTTTTTAGCTTCCTTGATAATTAATATCAAATCCCACAACAAAATTCTAGTCATTCACATGAATTAAAGGGAGAAATAAATGAAATTGTAGCACAATACTCTAATTTTTGTGAGAACTAGTCACAGTCCAACTGCATCTTCTCTTAATTTTATGATTTTGGTTTTATTGAATCTAATATTCCTCTTGTTGATAATTCTTGGTTCATCATTGAGTCACAAGCAAGGATTTATTAGCATGAGAATCAATTAATTTTAACCCTGAATCAAATTATTTTTCTCTAACTATCCTCTACTTTGGTCATGTTGGGGAATTTGATGAAAATTGCCTTTATTTTTTGAATTTTATCTAAATTTGTTGAGTTTTTCTTAAATTTTTGAATTTTCATTACTTTGTCTCAATATTTCACTAATTTTCACTAATTTTTCAAGTTTCAAAATTTTTCCATTCACTAAATTTGTTCTATTTAACCTATTTTTTTAATTTTTCATAAATTTGTTTAATTTACTTTAATTTTGAACATTTTCCCTAAAATTATTGAATTTTTTATAATTTAATATTACATGTTATGATAAAATTTAACCATATTATAAATAATATTTATAATTCAATAGATTATCATTTAAGTCTATAAATATATAAGTCACAAGAATATAGCATTAGTATATTCATAAGAATATAAAAAATTGATTATAAAAAAATCTAAGTAAAATTAGATATATGATACTTTAGGCATAATACCCAATCTGGAGATATTTTGCATGTACTTATAAAATGAATGGAGTATATTCCAAGTACAAAAATAATGATATTTCTTAAATCTTATAATATTAGAATGAGAGTATTAATCTTCCTTAAAATATAGTTTGGTGACATAATTTTCTCTTTGTGGATATGATAAAACAATATTGTAAGTTTTTTTTACGCAAACTTGTATCATATTACTTAACAAAAAATAAAACAAGAATGTTTTAAAAAATGGGTGATATGGAAGCACACACTGAAGTCACCACACACCAGATAAACTAAGAAAAAATAACAATAAAATGATTACATCAGGTTGACATAAAAAAACATAGATAAAAAGAGAGTATATTAGGCAACCAGAGTTACTAGACACATAGATCAAGTAAAGGAGGAATATTTTTCTTATTTCCATAATCTCCCCCATGAATGGGAGAGGCATCAGGTATGGAAAAACCATATTATTACTTTTTTTCTTCTTCTTCATTTTTCTCACAATAGGGAAAGATAGCAGAGCCACCCTAGGAAACTTGTCATGCCCATCTCCACCCAAAGGGTCAAACCTAGCATTACCAATGGGTAATGATTTCCTTTCATAACCATGAGAGAGATAAAATTCATGTTTAGGAGGAAGAATGGGAAGAAGGAAGAGAAGATCTAAGATTTGTGTTGGCTAAGGTTTCAATTATAGTCATAGACCTTCTAAGGATGATCTTTGGGGCTGTTCATTCTATTGAGGATCCTCTATTAGAACTTTGTTCATAGTTTAAGGAGAATAAACCCAGTGCTGGAGAAGAGTGTAGAGATGCAAAACCACCATTTTCACTTTATCTAATTACATTCAAATCCAAAGAATGATATTAAATAGTATAGAGATTTGATTAGAAATGGTAAAATATTTGGCTAGGATATCATTATTAAAAGTAGCAACATTTCCATCTTTTCATAGTGTAAAAATAATTTCAATATGGAAAATATGAAAGATTTGCTTAAAATGTGTATGCAGGCCAAAAAAATTACCCCTAAGAATCGTATGCCAATTGAAATGTTCATTCATAAAGGGTTGGAAAAATGATTGAATCCAAATCCAAGCATCTTTAACGCTCATATAAAACAATAAAATGTGTTTGAGGGACTCAGATTGACCATAAGTAGGGCATCTATGTGGATAAATCATAATGTGAAACAATATTTTTCCAACTAGAGGCATTGGTAAACCAATCTCCAAGAAAAAATGGCTTTATTTCACTCCATAATGTTAGCCCAAATAGTTATAAATTTGTTATTTAGTATAAAGGGTGGTTGGTAAGATGCCACCACCTATTGAGCATCTCCTAGGTGGAAGTGGTTAGGGAAAGCCACTGATAACCAAACCCATGTTTGTATCAAAGCATCAGTGTGGATGTGGACTATTTCCAATCCTTCTACCATTGAGGGGCCTTAGTGAGACAAAATTTCTATAAATCATAATCTGGCACCACCATCTATATTTTAATAATAGACTTGAAATCATGGGTGTTTAATTTAAACTTAGATTTGATGACCTCCCAAGAGATCCAAGATCTGGTACATTTGTTAAAAATATTCCTCAAATTTCTAATACCTCGATTATATAGACTCAAATATTTAATTATATGGGATTTATTCAAAGGCTTCTCATTAATAATGATAATAGGGGGAAACCATAATGAGTGCAAATTGATAGATAAGCTAGATCTAAACACATCACCCTTCCAAATCACACATGGTTTGTGATTTAATAGTTTTGGGAATATTAGTGTATTATTCCTAATTAAGTTAAAGGTCTAGAATAGTAAATTAGTAAATAAGTATGAAATAATTAAGCTACTAATTTGTGTAAATTAGATTACAATTTTGACCTTTCTAAAAATAGTAATAAGAACTATAAAATAAGACTTACCTAGAAACTGACTAATACAACTAAGACAGGGTTTGATATTCATTGTGTAGGATTGGGACACTAACATAAACTGAGATCTGACCTTCATTTTATGATTAGACATGAGTTCTAATAATAGATAGTAGTGGCATTAGTGTTGTAGTCTACTTTTGCCACTATTGTTTAGAGAATTTTAGCTTTTTAGGTTTTATTTATCAGGTCTGTATGACCCTATCTATGAATTTTTGGCAACTGGAAGTCTATAGAAATCCTTATAGAGTAGATTCTCTCTTAAAACCCTATACTCTATTGTGTTTTCACCAATTTTTATAAATAGTGGGGTTAGTGTGTGTAAGATTCACTAAACGTGTATCCACACCCCTTGTGTGGGCACATTGTCTGCATACCAATACTCCAAAGAGGGATCAAGCCATATGTAGTTCTCCCACTTGATGTGTTTTGTAAAATAGAGTGTATGAATAGGTAAAATACTAAACTAGATGTGCTTTAGGTGGCTAGGGATTGGTGTAAGGACTTGAATAAGCTTGTCAGTATATTACCTCATTGTATGCAGAGAATAGGGAAGATTGCTTGAGTATTCTTGCTTGTATTTTTTCTTTCTTAGTGATCATTTCCAACCCTTTCCAAATTATCTTTGAATGGGATTCTATAGGGATATATTGGTCATGGATTGAATGAGATCGCATTAGGATGACAAGGAGAAGGATGGGGAATCATAAGAAACTAACCATTGGGGCCAAAAATGTGTTTTTAAAAGAGCATCAAAAGTGGATAGGAGTGTCAATGGTGCTACAGTCAAAGTTTGGAACTATTATCATGAGTTAATGGGGCTTGGGGGGATGGATTAGTCATGAAAAGAGGGGTCTAGATTAGTTGGGATCAAGTCTGAAAGGCTATGGATGATTGAGAATCAATGAAAAAATGCCTATGAGGGTCATGAGAGCAAGAAAGAGGGACATATGTGTTAGGTGTCACAAGCCACACTCAATTTACCAATTTTGGCATTTTATATGACTACAGTTTGATAGTTTCCCAAGACTTCCAAATTATTTTTACAACAAATGTCCCAATGATCTTAATAGTGTTTAAGGTAAGTAACAAGGTTTGAAATTCTAGATCCCTCAAAACCTTCATAACTTGAGGGACTCCTAAAGAGATTTGATTTTTGAGAAGAATTTTCTAGGTATCTTGACCTTTAATGGACCTCATAATCTAATTTTGATATAAATCAAGGCCTTTATTAGCTATGCATATCAAAACAAGGTTTCTATCATCCATGGGTTGGAAAAAATGTCCCAAACCACTTGAAGAAAGCCTTTATTTCCTTTTGATTTGGCCCACAAGAAATCACTGAGAAAATTTTCTAGCTTATTATATGTGGATTTTGAGCGAGTTTAGTAAGAAGAGTAGTAAACATGAGTATTTAAAAGCCCTTTGAAACAAATTTGAAAATTTCTAGCTAGGAAGAGAAGTTTATTAGTCTAATAGGATAACTTATTTTCAACTCTAAGGACCACATAATTTAAAAGGTTAAATGGAGAAGCTTGAAAATCAAATTGAATGCCTAGCAACTTAAACATTTCACCATGGGAAATCTATTTCCATTTATGGGATCTTAGTGAAGAAGGTAAAGGGCCATAAACCTACCATTAGTACTAGATTTTTTCTAATTGAATGCTACATTTATAATCTAACCAAAATATTTGGAGTAATTCTAAACCACTTGTTCATTCTCTTAAAGGGTAATAAAAGAATCATCAACAAAATGACTATTAACTAACTAGTTATGGGGGAATAGTGGTCAGATAAATTCCCTTGACAAGCATTTTGTTAGTATAGTATTTTAACAATTTGCCAAACCCCTTAGCAACAAGCATATAGAGAGAGGGATATAGATATAAACTTTGTATTATAAATTGAAGTAAACCAAAGCTCTCAAATTCATGTCCATTAATAGTAATCCAAGCAAGAACATCCTAGAAAAGGGTTTGTATAGATAGAATTAACCTAGTGCCAAACCCTAAATATTTAAGCATGGAAAGAATGAAAGACCATTATATTTTGTCATACACCTTTTCAAAGTAAATTTTTATAAGCATATCTTTCTACTTGGAGGTATGATCCTACTCCATACCTTCTCAAACTTCCAGGATGTTATCCAAAATGTATCTCCCTTGAATAAACCATGTTTTCTCAAATTGAATTATAAGGGGAAGTAAATACCTAATTTGGAAGGCTAAAGTTTTAGTTATTATATTTTAATAGACATTAAAAATGGTACTAGGCCACCAATTGTAGATATTATCAAGATACCTAGTCTTGGGAACAAAATTGATATTGCCCTTGTTGATGAGTTTTCCTAGTAAACCTTAGGAGATATCTTCCAAGTATATTTTATGAAGGTCAAGACCAACACAATCCTAGAGAGATTGGTAGAATTTAATATGGAATCCATCAACCCATGGATCCATGTCTTATGCCATAATCATTATTGCTTGATTCAGTTGTTCTATGGATAGAAATTGATCAAAATCCACCTTTTGATAAATGGATGTGTTTCATGGCACAACATACAAGCAATTTTTCAAGGCCACTTTTTAGGTATATAAGGAAGGTTAAGCTTGAAAATTTTGACTATAATGTTGAACAAACACTATAAGGATGTCTTTGTGATTAGTAAGAGGGTATCGAACATCCTTAATGGATTTTATTTAAGTCGTAGAGTTGTGATCCCTAATATTACTAATAAATTCCTTGGAAACTTTATCTTCAATTTTAAGCCAGTGTAGGTGAGCTTGAAGATGAGTAGACTTGGTGGAAATCAATAAATTTGATTTGTTTCCCAAGAGTAGTTATTTATATTTTTAAAGACTCATCTAAATGGGAGTATTGTATCCCATGATAAATATGATTTTATTCTCTTGTATAATTATAATTCACATGTTTTATAATTAGGGAAAACTTGTTATAAAAAATAAGAAAGGTGGTAGTGCAGGTGATGGTAACTTCCCATGAGTACATCCCCATACAAATAAGGGAAAAGATTTCAAACTCTATTAATGTGGGAAAGTGTTTTTGGATGCTGTATATGGAAATTATTTAGATAGAACTATTTTTTATACATTTTAGTGGGAGGTTTATACCATTTAACTGTAAACTAGATGGGTTGGTGATCCAAGAGAAGGATATCAAGAAGCACACACACAAGGCAATCATACTTATGAGAAAAATAAAATAAAATTTGGTATAAAAGGATGAACCTATCAATTGAGAAATAATTCATTATTTTGTGAAAATTAGACCAAGTAAACTTATCCATGGAGAATGAACACATATAGTGGTGGTTTAGGTCAAAAAGGCCAAACTTATTCTATAAATAAAACTAGGATTCTCTCTCTCCAACACACCATCATATGGGAAGGACCCCTTATTTATATTATGTAGACTCAATAATGTTAAAATTACCAAAAATAATCCATTGGAACATGGGGATGTAATTTTCCATTCATATCCAAAGAGCCATTCTTTCAATAGCATCATTATAAGCATAAATGTTAACAATATCGAAAATTTGTTTGTCAAAATTAAAATTCATCTAGATAGAAAGATTAGATAGGTCCAATCCTTAATCCAATAAAAAGTATGCATAAAAATTATTTATTAATATAATTAATACACCATGCCCCTACCTTGTGTTTATACATATGACAATTATCCTTGCGCTAGATGACATTGGTTGTCATTTATAAATCAAACGGATAGTCTTAACTTCTTGCAAGCATAGGAAATACATATCTAAAAAATTATGATAGATATACCACACTAAATACTTACATGCTAGGTCTACCAAGACACATACATTCCAATATAAAACATTCATTAGAAACAATCAAGGTTCATGGATTCACCCTCTAGGCCTTCTAATGTCACAAATTAGTTGATCAAGAAAGAAAATTTCATCTAGTAAGTTTTTTGAGTTGAGATCAAAAAATAATTTATATTTTGGCATCATCAAAAAAATTTAGAAATTAATTACATATAATAAAATCAAGGGTTTTATTTTTGAGATGAAAACCTTCACCTTTAGTTTAAAATAGCCAATTCAAACAACCTATTTGCCAACCCTTATAAAACATAACTTTCACTTTAACACCAACTTTTATAAGCAAACAAATCCATCCAATCCCAATCAAAATGCATAAAGAAGGAAAAAAACTTGATACAACTTGAGCTTTACTATGTTTTTTATGTCATATTTAATTTTATCTATTTTATTTCTTACCTTGTACTTCATACTATGTCTATAGGATATTCTAGACTATTTGTGCAATTATTATGCTTAGCACACCACCCTTCGAACTGGCTTGTGTTAAATAATGGTCTCCTCCCTATGTGTCACAATTATTATTGTAAGAAGTGGGAAGGATAGTGCCCAAATGAGTTAGGAAATTTTTGTAAAACTTTTATGAAGAGGTAACCTTTTTTAATCTCTATCTCTTAGCTTGAGGTATGTTTAAGGCTTGAAGTTATTGATAATTTGTGAAAATGGTATGAAAATAACTAAATTAGTACTTAAAATGTTGATTACACCCCCTCAAAGGACTTCCTTAATGCCTAGTTTCAACACCAATAGGAGCCCTCAAGAAATCCATGTCATTGGTATCTAAAACCTTACTAAGGTTTTTTTATTTTCTCCTTTAAAGAGTCAACTAAGGTTGAATTTCTCTTGGAAAATTGAACTATTGGTTAATCAAAAACACACTTTTCATTATTTCCAAATGGACCCCTAAATTTAAAGTCACCAACTAGGCTTCCCTTTAGATGTTAGTCTATATTGAACTCTTTGGCCATAAAATGGTCCTTCCTTAGCAGATTATCCAATACATAGCATGTATTTTATGCCATAATCTAGATAAGTTCTATTATACACAACCTAATAAGAGAGTTTGCATTGAGGTAAACTTGAATAAGGATTTAAAGGAATCCATTTATATATAGGTTGGAAATAAGCACTAGGTATATAGTAATATCTATTTTAATCTCCAAAACTTGTTTCTATTGTCAGTCACCTAACCATAGTATTAAATACTTCCTTCTCATGGGTCTATCAAAACCCTTATCTAATATTTCAAAATATAATAATCCTAAGGTGGAAAAAAATGGTTGGATGATGGTTACCTAAAAAAATCATCATCCATTTCTAAACATACCCCCTTGGCCACTTCTCCCCTTGATACCGAACCCTCCTCAGAGGTACACAATTCCACTCCCCCACCCATACCTATCAATATACCAATGACCTAGTATAACCATGTTTCATAAGTTTTACATTCTCAACTAAGATCTTATCCTACTAATATATCCTCTTCAAGTGGTTTCATCTCTAGGTAGACACACATCCCATCCCTTGGTGGTGGAGGCTCTCCTTGAGAATAAAATTTTGATAAACATTGATTCATTTTTCTTGGGGACTTTTTTTTACCAAACCAACGTAAGAGTTTTCAACTCTTGATGGTTTTGAATATGGATAGGGGAGATATTTATGGATGATGTTTCCCAATGAATTTCCCTATCTTGGAATGGTAGAGATCTCATAGAGTCATCTCAAAAAAATTATTTTTGTAAGTTGTATATCCATGCATAATGTTAATTCATTATGGGTACTTAACATTTACACCCCAAATTATGGTCCTAACAAAAAGTATTTATGTCCATATTTATCTAAAAAATACCCATTTATACATGGCTTGTGTGTGAGGATTTAAATATGTTTGAGAGTCCCAAGGATAAAATTGGTTCCAAACCAATGAGATAGTGTGTGGGAGAATGTGAAGCTTTATATTATTTTAAAAATTAGTCAGGCCTGGTTGACCCTCTCTTCCAATGATGCACAATAAATTCCACACCCTAGATTATGTGGTCCAAACATTATACTTATGTTGATAAAATCCTTAATATATCAGACCATTATAATCTTTTAGAGAGAGATATTTTATCTTTCGTGATTAATAATAGACATCATATTGTTGTGTATTTTAAACATGTTATTTTAGACTATGTTCTCATCACTTGTAGAGTGGAGTGGAGTAATACCCAATTCAATGTCATGAGGGTACCTGTAGACACCTAAATTTCATTTAGTATCAACATACACCTAAAACACTAATTCTCCTTCAAAAATTTGGAATGCAAACTAAAATAATTTACCTCCTTATTTAAATAATTGAATAAATCAAATTTAATCAATTATGCACACTTTTAATCCAAATTTAATTAATAAATATAGATTATCCACCTCACCCAAACATCCTCCACCCTTGTCTCCCTCACAAGTTGACTCATCTAACCAATCCATTAACTTACTCAACTACCCTTGAGTCACCCCTTGACTTGTCAAATAGCTTGACCCATTCTTGATTACTGAGCTAATTAAGTCTTTGTTCCTCTTAACCATTTGAATTAGTCATCATCCTCTTCGATGAGGATTGATTCACCACTGTTGATGATTAATATTATTTGAATATTCAAAAAATCCTCTATCATCTAATTTATCTTCCAAAAGCCTATAAATAGACACATAAGCTATCACTTTCATCATCTTAACTTATGCTAATGAAGTTCTATCCAATTCACAAGTGAATCTAAAGAAAACCAAAGCTAATCTAATCAAATGTAGATTGTAATGGAAGAAGCTTTTGTCATTATAGTATAAGTTTGTGTTATTTATTTTGTTTGTAGTTCTATCATAGGTTGAGTTAGTTTATATTAGATTTCAATTGTTTTAGTTGATTTCACAACTTAATTTGCACATCTAGATTTATTTGTTACATTTTGGCATGCCTGGTGGGATTTTCCCTCATCTTTTACAACTCAAAATCATCATAGGTACATTTAGAAGAATTTTTTCATTTGATTCTTGCTATTTTTGTTGTGTGTATACATTTATTTTTGGTCTTGGAAGTTGTGTTTGTAGTTTCAAGTCATTTTCTAGTGTTTTCTATTTGGCTATGTGTGTTTTATACTTAACTACAAATTCAAAGAGTCTATCATTAAAATCACAATAGAGAACTATGAAATCATTGTTCCTCATTTTTATAATCTTTTTCACAATTTTCTTCTTTTCAACATATTTTACTTTGTTTCTACTCCTATCTATGTTTTTTATTTTTTTTAACTCTCTGTCTTAGGTAAACTATGAATTTGGTGAGTTAAACATCAAAATCAAAGATTTCAACCACAAAATCAATGAAATTAGCTATGAAATCATTTTGAAACCACAAAATTGTTCCCTATGTCTTTTCTATTTTTTTAGAATAACTACAATTTTTTTAGGTGAGCTATGAAATCAAAGCTTTCAATTACAAATTCAATGAGTTTAATAGTGAATTCAGAGATTTAAACTACAAAATCATTTGTTAACTATGAATTTGTTCTCTATCTATTTTTTGTGTTTCATTTGCTTTATGTTTCTAACCAATGTCAATTTCATATTTTTGCTTGACTATGTATCTATAAATTTATTATGGAAACCTATTTTCCTTATGTTTTTATAGTTTTTATAACCTTTTCCTATAATTTGCATTGAATCTAAGCTACACAAACTTTCTAACCAATTATTTAGATGCCACAAGCCAAAGACAAGTTCCATAAAGCTAAAGCAAAAACCAAAACTTTCATTTTTGTTACTAACATTTTTTATTTTCAATTTTTATCATTCATATTCATTACATCACAAATTTTTTTAATGAAATAAATGTATTTATAATTTTCAACATTATGTGTGTGTGTTGTAAGGTTGTGTATACTTGTCCCTTAGTGTCACACTGGTGATGATACTTGAGAATCAAAATCAATTTTATAAAAAAAATTGTGTTACCTAAGTTGTGCTTGTGTGTATACTCTTCCATTAGTATCACATTGGTGATGATATTTGGAAATCAGAGATGAGCATTAACTTTTTATTTTTATTTTTTAGGGGCTCTATTGACCATGGATTTCACCACCACATGGTAGGACACACTCTGCATTCTGATAGGATATAAAAATTGAGTCCAAACTATTTTAAAGGCCCAATCAATTGTATATTTTAAGCACACTATGATGTGAGGGTATTTCATGCTCCAATACTAAGTGTTTCAATAATTTCTTTGAAGTTTGATTTTTACTGACATCAACATACTAAAATCATTATGGTTGTGTTGGGCACATCGGGAGTAAACCTAATAGTGTGTGTTCATTTAATAAAATTCTTCCATAGATTTGGGCCTCACATACCAAAATGGATATATAGACTCCACTTTAGATAATATTATGAAAACCTTAATCCTAAGTGAACCTATTTGTTATTCAAATTTGGTGCATCAGTTAGTGGTTAACATTGAGAAGTTATTGTTAACCAAATTTGACCCCAAGTCAAATTTGGGTCAACCCATACTATTTTTAACTTTTATGGAAGTTTCATATGTCTTATTGGGTCTCCTATTCTCACACATATCTTAGTTACCCTTCCCCTAGTCACTGTTGAAGTCCGTCCTCCTTGTACTAAGCTAGTCAACATTGGTCAACCATGGTCAAACTTAGTCAAATGCTCAATTTATTTTGGACATGTCATAAAATGGTCTTTGATAGGTTTCAATGTGTTTACAAGTCATAAATTGGCCACTTGTTAGGTCTCATGTGTTAAAAGGGTCATTTGGCCACCTTTTTAGTTCAATTAAATGACTTTTGAGGACTTTTCAAATAAAATATTTTTCACCAAGGTGGAAAATAACATGGAGAAGGTCAAATAATGTTATATCATGTTAGGTGGTAGTTAAGAGTGAGATATATGCAACAAATGAGAGTGTCCCTTAAAAATAATCCCATTTGTAGCACTTGTATGGACTTATCAAGTGCACTTGTAGCTTAAAACATAGTGGTGTGACTCTTCACCTCCCCATAAGTCATTTTCACATTTGGATTTAAAATATTGCATAAAAATTTTCATTCCTAACTCATTTTCCTTCATTTTCACTTGGTAAGCTAAGGGTAGGTTCAAGCACTTATTATGGGCCGTACAAGTGGAATCAAGGAGAATGCTTCTATAGGTGAGTAGTACTCTAAATTAACTTCACATCCATAAAAATAACTCTCATATTGGTGTCTTATCCTTCATGAACAATCACTTACATCCTAGGTAGCTTTTTATGAATTTACATTCAAAAGGGGTATAAGTTTGCACTATTTCTTGTTTTCATGAATCCATGTAATTTTGTGGGTTTAATGAAGTTTTTTTAGGTGGTAATAGGTCCTCTCTAATGGTTTTTCCATCATCTAACACTTCTCTCTTAATGTCCTTGAAGGAGAGTTTTAAAGTGTGCTTGTTTCTCAAATTGGGCAGTCGTGGGTAACCTAAGTTTCGCAATGTATAAGAGAGATCCATGAAAGGTGTTTGATTATTTGACTCATGTTTGAAAAGGTTATTTCAATTAATTCTCTTGGGATAAATCAAATCAATGCACCTTCAAAGCTAATTTGTCTAATTTTCCTTGTTCACTACCTTATTAGTAGAGTGTGCTCACAATCAGATTCTACAGGGCTTCCAAGAGTTTGTACAGAGGTGTAAGTCATGAAATACATGGTGGATTTAATCTTGAGGTCCTAACATTCCCCATGGGTCTTAAATTTTATGCCATGGAATTTTAGATGCTATACAAGGCAAGGTTTTCACTTCAAAAAATGAGTTGACTGTATTAGGTTCTTAGTCCCCAAATGGACCAACATAGATTCCAAAGATTTTTTTGGATAGTATATACCATGACAAAAAAAATTTCTAATTTTATTTATTATTTTTTATAGTATCCCTATCCACCTAAAAAAACTATGCCAATTTTTAGGGCCAAAAGGTAAGTGGAGATGAGAGTTTCAAGGTCTCAAAGTTGCCAAAACCCCCACTAAAAAAGGGCAGTGCTATCTACAAGACAGTGTTGAAAAATTGGCTTTTACTTCAATATTGTAAATCCTATAACATGATACCAAGTTGGAACCATTCCAAATGATTTCAAAATATTCTCATGAGACAACATGATGAAAAAAAGGTGTAGTTTAGAGTTTTGACCATTAATGCAACCTCCATGTCTATACAACAAACCTAGAAACACTAACCTATAGTAGGATTTAGTAGGTATATACCTCAATTTGGAATATATTAGTAATTATCTTAGCAACATTTTAGAAAACAATTCGGGTAACGGTTCTACCCCAATTGGTGGCAGAACTTTCAGGAGCCATAACTTTTGCACCATAGCTCCGTTTGACTCCCTGTTTGAACCGTTGGAAAGCTAAGAATGAGGAGAACATGATGAGATGGAATGGAGATATTAAAAATAGTTTTTACCATCTAAATATTAATTTAATTTTCTTAAATTTCAATTTTCATAATGCAGTCTAAAAATAGTTTCTAAAAATAGTAATTTCTCAAATTATGTAATGTTGTAAATCATGGAAGTCGAACCACTTCATCTCCCTCAAGATTGGTGATGTTCCACATCCTCATCCTAACTTAAAATTATGTATAAAAATATATGTATCCTAGAAATTCAATCATACATATCTTACCAAAGATAGGCATATTTTATATCTATAATTTTGAGCAATAAAACATTTCTTCTTAGATATATCATTATTATTTGTGTGTTCTTGAAATATTCTTCAACCAAGACTTTCAAGTTTTGGATCAAGTAAAATTGGAGGTTTAAATTTAATGTGGATAATTTAAGGAGAATAATCTTAAATTTAAGTTTATTATTGTCAACAACATGACCTAAGGTATTTCAAACTAACCTATACACAGCCTTAGAACTCATAACATAGTCATGTGAGGTATACTGGTAGTGAGGTAGAAGATTGGAGTTTGAGCTTCGTTTAAAGTTATTAATGTGGATAAAAAGTGAAATGAGTGGTAATTGGAATCAAATAGCTTATTATTAACCTAAATGAAACATATATAATACCCAAATATTTCTAAGAATGCACCTATAGGGGTAGAACAATGATTGTTACAGTTAGGGTAGAGGAGTACTAGTTGAGGATCTTGAGCATGAATTGATATATATTGAAGGTTATAAGGTAAATTCATGAATTATTAGAGCCTTATTACCTAATTATAGTGAGTATTATATCCAAAACTGTCAACCAAATCTCAAAGAAACATCTACAGGCAATATTTTAGGGCTTGTCTCAGACCTAAATAGGCAGTGTCTTAATCTTGGGAATAGAAGATGCATTGTTACAAGGGGTTGAAATTAAAATTGTAAATATGATTATTAAATACTCACATTATATTATAAAAATAAAAATAATTTTTTATTGTGTCCAAAAACATAAACTAAGCTCAAAGGTCACCTACAAGAAAGCCTAAATAGTGATCTCCTCTTAAGTAATTAAAGACCTAGTCCATAACTCCAAAGGCATAAGAAGGTGTTTGATGGGTAAATAGGTATTAAATGGTTTTAATAAATTATTTTAGGAATTAATTATAATTAAATATCCTAATAAATCTCAAGGCAACCCATTAAACCCCCAAACACAGTCCATCATTTGCCTACCTTCATAGTTTGTCTCCTTCATAAAGTCTGCCTAGCAAATTAGAAGAGTTTGGTGGTCTAATGGATGATTTAGAAGATAAAAATTGGTAAATAAAATAATTTTTGTGTTATTAAGGTTATAAAATCATAAATTTTCCAAATATAATAGTGCAAACTTTCTATGTTTTGCCTCGGAGCAGGGGCAATTTTACCATGCATAAGGAGACAATTTGAAGGGAAAATGGTGAAATAATGAACTATAAGGAAAGAAAGGAAAAATTTAATGTTTTATAAGATATATAAAATCCTTGGATACTTAAAAAACCTTTCTATAATCATTTTAATTAAACAGGGTACCCTACACAATGGATTTTACAATCACCATGGCAAAGAATGGTAAGGAAGTAGATTGGTAAGGAGGGTCATTTTCAATTTGGACCTTAGTTAAGATTCATAATTGATTTTATCATGATTATGGGATAATTTTATATGTTTTAAATAATTATAATAGTAAAATAAATCCACTAGAGCTTCAATTTTTACCAAGGGTACAAATAGACCTATTGATAAGGTCTAGGCCTAGTCTCAAAACAGGGTCACCCTTCATTTATAGTTCCAAAGGGGCCATTATAGTGGTTGAGTCATGTTTATATGGTTATTATAAAAATTTATGGACTATTGTTTGGAAATTAAATAAATAAAGAAGCCATTATTGGCTTAAAATGACCCAAACCCTCATAGAAGTGCATAAAAGAGATCGAATGCCAAGTTAGAATGTTCATAACTTCCATGACCATTTTCATGAGACCATGAGACATTCAGGGAAGTTGGAGAAGGTACCTAAGGAGATATTAGTGTAATTCTGATGTAATTATAACATTTAATCTTCATGAATAAATGATAAGAGGAATAGACACTCCAAAATCCTCTCAAATCCTATTTTGTGACATGATGGTAGAAATCAAGCTGAAAGTGCCTCCAAATGGATGAATTTGACAATGTGTATAAAAGAGAATTTGTTACCAATTCCAATAGGGTAAAATCCATGATATTATATTGTACGTAATCCACACATTTGGATCATAAAGTATGTTTTATTAACATTTTCTTATGTTTTATAGGTCTTAAAGATGATCAATGGATGCAAATCACTTTGGGAGGTATTTTGGAACTTAAAAGAACTCATAATGAAATTTTTAGACCTTTTAAATACACAAAAGTTCTTATTATATGTCTCTAACTTTAGCCTATCTAAATTGGCATCTAGAATGACTTAGTGAAGAGTATGGTAACTCAAGTTTGGTGGCTTTTTATGATGTTTCTGATGAATCCAAGCATATGAGGTTTCATAACATGTGCCACAAGACCCCTAGTATGGATCAATTAGGGAATATTCAAATATTCTAGTACCAAGTATCAAAACAAGCCTATTGGAGAGTGATAATGATTGTAAGGTGAGATGAGCTTGTGTCAGAGAATGTAATGATGAAGAAAACCCCCAATGTAGGAAATATAATCTTTGTAACTTCATCTTCTCCTCACACATGAGACATTTTTCCACTGCTTGCTTTTAAGTGCTTAAAAAATCCCATGATGAAGGATATTTATAAAAGGAAGAATGATTGAGAGGATTGATATGACACACTTGGAAGAGGAGGCTAATTTAGGATGTGATCAAGTGAAATTTAATTTCATGACTCTTCTTACACCTCTTTCATATGTATTTCAACTGATTTCCACCTTTGACACTTGCCCTTGTGCCTCTTCAACTTATCTCTTCTTATAAATTATATAAATGTAAGCCATTTTGGCTATTAAAAAGACACCACATTTGGTATAATGAATCCCTACTAGAATAACATTGTACTTTGATTTTGAAAATTAAATGCAAGTCTAATTCTAAGTTATGAACATTTTTGTCTAAGTGTGAGAGATATGAATAGTGAAGCTAAGTGATAATATCATCCTTGATTCCTCTATCCTTCATGTTTAAGCAAAATTTTTGATCTAACAAGTCATATGAACTGTAGTTATGATAGTAGGCTCCTCTTCAAACAAGTTATTATCTCTATGGTGTGCAGTCTACCCCTAGACTAGTTGTCCTATTAATTGTCTCATGTATGTTACCTTCACATTGAATCACTTATGTTAGGATCCTTTAAGGCTTAGATTTGGTATTAGAAAGCTTTGTTACTTAATATAAGTATGACATTTTTTGGGATATCTCTTGGTGAATCCCCACTTTAGTGTAGTCTTACTTCATGAAAACTTCTAACTCTTTCCCTATAAGAAAGCTTTAAAGTAGTTTACAAGCATTTCAAATAATATCTAGGGAGTTATCCCTCATAATAATATAGATTCATCTCTCTTAAAAGTTCCCACAAACTTGAGAGATGATTCAATTTTGCATCAAATTATAAGAGCTCGAATAGAGTATCCTAGGGTGCACAATTTGATGCCAATAGTTCTGGCATGCCTGATGGGATAGCTAGTCCTATTCATTTCCATGTCAAGGTAAAAGCTAGTATTGACAAGCCCAAGGTTGTAGAAGTGTTTTTAATCCATAATTTGGTGACTCTAAAAGGTCAAAATATATGGTTTTAGATCAAGTTCTTCACATTATACTTCATGGTCTTCACTAGATCCTCTTCTAGTAGAGCCTTCCATCAAGTCCCTCTATCTAAATCTCCTTTTGAAGAACAACATCTTGAACCATTATTAACATTTAGAGATCCTAGACAAGAAGGTTTTAAACAATAATAAGAAGAAGTTGAGGAGATAGGAGATAAAGAAGAGGAAGAAGAGATGGCTAGGCAACATCCTTTCCTAGCCTTCAACACCCAAAATCCAATTAACCTTCCTGAATATGATCTTATTCCTCCAAATGCTACCAAAGGTCTCCCTAGCTTCAATTGAGAGGGTCATATTACCCCATCTAAGCACATTAGGGACATTTAAAACTTTTGAAACTTCCACAATATCACGTAAGCTAACATAGCTATTAGATTACGTGCCATGTCTCTAAAGGGTAAGGCAATTGATTGGTATAAAACTTTGGAAGGTGGTTGCATTAATAATTAGGATGACTTTGGAGAGTTGTTGGTGAATAGGCTTGAGAATAAGAGTGATCATACCTCACTAATTTAACAGTTCAATGTGATAAAGAGAGGTCCTAATGAGTCCATGGGAGATTTCAATGAATTTTTTCAAAGGACATGGCATAGGTTACCACCTATCATGAGGCCTCATCCAAGATTTGTATTCCCCAAGCTATCTCAAGGCTATTGGCATTGATGTGGTAGTAATGTTACAATAAATGGGGGGATTTTCCTTACCCAAGGCATTTGAGATAGCCATTGAAGTTGAGAATAGTTTGATGCAAGCTAGGAAATTACCTCTAAGAGTCTCCATGCCTTTGTTGTTTCATAATTCAAGTGAAGCCCCAAGCATAGAAAAAATTCCCAATACCAATTTCAAACCTAAAACCAATCCCAAGAAGGTGGATAATTTTATAGAAAAAGATGAAATGATCTGGTCATTAAAGGCTTAGCTCAAATAATCTCAACTGCATGCAATTATTCCACCCAATCCCCAATATTATCCTTCAAAAACCTATAGATGTGCACCAAATTATAATTAAGAAGGAAGAGGATAAGGTCAACAAGGTTTGAATAGGCATCATAATGCCTATTATCTTAATTCCACTCCATCCACAAAGGTTGTTATTCTAGTCCACACCAATATAATTCAAGGAGAGGAACATTTTGATCATTAGGGGAAATCTCAATGTTAGTTTATGAATAATGGTGGAGAAGGTAATCAAAATTTGGTGGCTCAATAAGGAACTACTCCTTATGTTACAGTATAATAGGAAACTCTTGTGTAAAGGGATGTTCAAAGAGAAGGTAGCAACCAAAGTACTAGTTTTATGAATTTCCAAGTAGAAGATAATTATGTGTTAAATCAAAATACATCAGTTGCAGCTAATGTAAGGGATAAAAAGAGGGATTTAGGAGATACTCTAGAAACACAAGTGACTCTAATTAGTGCCTCTCCAAGGCCACAAAGTTAAAGTACCAATGTAATAGATCCTATTAGTCACACTACTCCTCAAAGTCAGAATGTGAGCAAGGCTGCCAAACCTCTAATACAACAAGTTCAAGCTCCCTCATTTCCCTTAAGAATTCAAGACAAGGTGAATACTTCCTCTCTAAACATTATTTTTTATTTCAATAATACCAAGACAAGAATTTATCTTTGGGAAGTCTTGCATATGCCTGGCTAAAAGGAACTTCTACAAGAATAAATCTTAAACAGTCATGTAAGCCCTCAAGCTGCAAGACACAATGGTGCAGCCCTTAAAAACACACCTAATTATGTCTTAGAACCATCCACCAAATCTGAAAATCCTCCACATTTCTACCTAAAACTCATTGTGGGAGACAAATTGGTTCATAATTGCATTGTGGATAGTGGAGCTAGTACCATGGTTATGCCTAAGGTAGTTGCTGACAAGTTGGGACTGAAGTATAAGCCTCATAGTAAGGGTCTGTTGTAGCTTGATGGAACTAAGCCAATATATTTGGGTTATTTAAAGGTTTAAAATTTTTATTTCATGATTGACCAAGTTCCCCCATCTTATAAGACATTATGGTGGTTGATCTTCTAGCTCATTTTGCTATTTGCTTGTCAAGAGACTTCACGGATAAGATTGGAGGGTACCTTGTAGTTGATTGATATTTTTTAGATTTTAGAATAATATATGGATCTAAATAAAATATAAGAACATATCCCTTGGAAAGGTTACACATTGAACCATAGGTGGAGACAAATTAAAATCAGAATTATATAATTAATGAGCAAAAAGAAGGTGCCATTGTTGGTGAAACATCCTTTCCCCTTGAAGTATTTCTGACCTCTTTCTTGATGAGAATGGTACTAAAACTTATGAGCATAATCCATATGCATTCATAGAAGAAACTAAATTTGGGGTATATTGTATGCATGAGAAGAACATTCCTATTCCATCACTCACTAATAAGGGTCATGAACTTTAAGGGATATGGTAAATGTTTTTTAATAGCTCTAGAAGTAAGGTAGGAGTAGGATCTCGTGTCATGTTGGTTTCTCCCTCAAAGAGCCAATATTAATCTTCATATATATTCCATTTCAATTGTACTTGTAATATGGTATAATATGAAGGCTTGGTTCATGGCCTTCAATGGGCAAAGAGAAAGGGAATCAAGAATTTGAAGGTCTATGGAGATAGTGAATTGATTATACATCAAGTGAGAAACCAAGCTATAGACAAGAACCCTTTGATTAAGTCCTACAAGCATAGGGTGTGGGATATAATTGAGGATTTTGATGCTTTCAATATCCAACCTATACCAAGAGATTCAAATGGACATGATGATAGTTTGGTTGGGATAGGATCACATTTTGATATAGTTGCTGACGTAAGTAAAGAGAAGGACCGATATAACATCAAGATCATTATGAGACCTTATATTCCAAATAATGAAGTGTCTTGGAAAGTGTTTGATATTGATAAACACATTTCAAACTTAATACAAAATGAAGAAAAAATTTCTTCAAAGAACCAAAAGAAACTTCACAATCAATATCAAGAATAATTTATTCAGCTAAAGACAAACAAGATACCAAATGGGCTAGTTACTTTGGAGAGTGTGTTTAACGAAGATGATAAAAGAAGGAAATAAAGGGTAATCATGTCTAAAAAGGAAGATAACTATGAAAGAGTCTTAATATTCAAGGATAAACTTATACAAATTAGTAAGATATGTTCTCTTTCTGAAAGGCAAGCCTTTGAATTGTGTAAAGAATTTTAGGATATATTTTCTTGGGAATACAAGGATTGGAAAGGGTTTGATCTAAGTCTAGATCATCACACAATTGAGTTATAACATGGAGCTAAAATATTAGGCAAAAAAAAAGGCCTATCAATCGAAAGATAGAGGAACTAATGAAAAAAGAGCTCACCAAATTGATTAAGTCTAGGATTATTTTTCCTATCAAGCACTCAACTTGGGTAGCTAGACTTGAAATAAGAGTGGAGAGATTATACTTTGTTTGTAATTTATGGATCTCAATAGAGTTTCACTCAAATACCATTATCCACTACCTCCCATAGAGAAAAACATTTCAAGTGGTTTTAGGTTCTCAACGTTTTTCACTACTTGATGGCTATTTAGGGTATAACCAAATATTGGTGAATGAGGAGGATCAGCGAAAGATAGCATTCACCACAAAATGGGGATATTTGCATATAGAAAGATGCATTTTTGTTTGTTTAATGATAGTCCCACCTTACAAAGAGTAATTGACATGGCTTTTAATGGTTTGATCAATGAGTTTTTGCTTGTATACCTTGATGATATAACTATTTTTCCAACGATGCTAACGAACACATGAAACATCTAAGGCAAGTATTTGAGAAGTGTGGAGAGTTTGTATTTTCTCTTAATCCAAAAAAGTGTATCTTTTTTGTTCATGAAGGCAAGTTATTGTGTCATATTGTGTCAAAAGAAGGCTTGCCTATTGACCCTGAAAGGATTGAATCCATTCTAGGCTTATCTTTGCCTCTGCACAAGACATATTTACAAAGTTTATTAGCCAAAATTAACTTTGTAATAAGGTTTATTCTAGGTTTGGCTACTTTGGTGAATCCTATCACATTCATGCTCAAGAAGAACCAAAATTTTGCTTGGACAAAGGAAGGTAAGAATAGTTTTGAGGCAATCAAATAAGCAACTACCCAATCTCCTACTCTCTTGAACCCAAACTTTTCCAATTATTTCATACTCTATACTTTTGTTAACCTTGACATAATCTCAGCTATGTTTATGCAAAATAATGATGAGTAAATTGAATAACCCATTACATTATTTAGTCAAAGATTGGAAGATTATGAGGTCAAGTACACATTTGTTGAGATGTAAGCTCTAGATGTAATAAGAGGTTTGAAAAATTTTAGGCACAAGGTTTCAAATAATAAGATACATATCATGGTCTCTCATCCTAGCACCAAAGAGTTCTTCCTAAGAAAAGACCTCAATGAGAAGAGAGATAGGTGGATCACAAAGGTAATGGAATATGATGTTGATATCAAAGTAAAAAAACTTGGTAAGAGGAAAGGGGCTATGTGAGCATCTAGCTTCAGATATTCAAGGGCCAAGGGAATAAGTCTTAGTCAATCAAGCTCATCCCCTACCAGCTAGTCACATACCAATTCAAAGTTGGACACAAGACATCATTGGTTTCTTCAAAAATGGTGAGTGTCCTAATGGTTTGAACAAGTCACAAAGAAGGTATTTTAGATTGAAAACCATTACTTATTGTCTTGTAGATGGTATTATCTTTTAGAAGGACATGAATGGTGTGCTACTAAGGTGTGTTGGCAATGATCAGTTTGGCATCTTGATGGAAAAGTTTCACGATGGTGTAGATGGAGGTCATTTCTTCCTAAAAACAATAGCTACAAACATAATTAGGTTTGGGTATTATTGGCATAGCCTCTTCAAGGATTGCTACTCTTGGGATAAGAGGTGTCCTCAATGTTCCTTCTTCATGGGAAAACAAAATGTTGCATCCTTTCAATTGAATCCCATCTAAGTAGACTAGCCTTTCATGTAATGGGGCCTTGATTTTATTGGTATGATCAACCCTCCGTCTATTGTTGGAAAATAAATGGATATAGACTAGAACAGACTACTTTACAAGGTGGGTAAAGGTTGTAGCATTGACAGAGGCAACTAAAAATGCCATCTTGGAGTTCTATGAGAGCATCATAACAAGGTTTGGAGTTCCCTACACTATCATTTTTGATAATGCACTAGCTTTCATGAGTGTCAAAACTTTTGATCAGGAAAACAAGAATGGAGTTTACTTGAATACTTCATCCAATTATTACCCCCAAGGTAATGGATTGGCTGAGTCAACTAATAAAAATATTATCAAGATTATCAAGAGGACCTTGGAAAACAATCAAAGGGTATGGCACATCAATTTGAACATAGCCCTATAGGCTAACAATATTACTCCTAAGAGGCCAATTGTAAATTCTCCCTTTGTAATTATCTATAGAAGGGAAGTTATATTGTTTATCCCTCAAGAACTAGCTACTCTAGAACTTGCACAATAACTAGAACTACTTGAGAATACTCCAATGCAAGTTAGATTGACTAAACTTATGTAGTTGTAAGAAGTAAGAGACAATGCCCATAGGACTATGGAACACCATCAAGTGATCATGAATAAGTCTTTTGACAAGAGAGAAAGTACTAGAGTTTTCAAAAAAGGTGACATAGTTCTAAAATGGGATGAGGATAGAGCCAAACTAGGTAGATAGACCAAATTTGATGCTTTGTGGAGTGGCCCTTACATCATTATCAAGTGAAATTAAAGTAACTCATTTTATCTAACCAAGATGGATGGATAATATTTACCTATCCCTATGGTTGGGATACATCTAAAGTTCTATTATTAGTCCTTGTGAGGTCTATTTTGTACATAATAGCATAGGTGTGTGATTTTATTTACTTTGGTTGTATTCCCTAAGTGTTCTAATTGAATACATGTGTGTTTCCCTTGAGTGTGTCTTTTGTGTGTGTTTTCCTTTGGTTTGGTGTGTTTTTTAAAGGCATTTTAGTGATAATTATGTGTTAGAGAGAATTCATGCCCAATGAAAGGATTAGGCAACTGGTCTTAGGCATAGCTGGCATGCCACCCCTAGGAATCACCATAAATGTTGACCAAATTTGACCCCAAGAAAACTTTTGGTCAACCTCTACTATATTTAACTTTGAGTAAAGTTTAATATGTCTTATGGGGTCTCCTATTGTAACACATATCTCACTTTCCCTTCCCTTAGTACCTGTTAAAGTCCATCCTCCTTGTATTGACCTAGTCCACAAAATTCAACATTGGTCAACCATGGTAAAACTTAGTCAAAGGATAAATTTATTTTTTAAATTTCCTAAAATGGTCTTTTATATATTTCAATGTGTTTACAAGTCATAAATTAGCCACGTGTAGGTCTCATGTGCTAAAAGGGTCATTTGGCCACCTTTTTAGCTCAATTAAATGACTTTTAAGGAATTTTCAAATAAAATATTTGTCACCAAGATGGATGAGAATATGGATAAGGTAAAATCATGTCATATCATGTCAAGTGGCACTTAAAATTGAGATATATACATGAAATGATAGCTTCCCTTGAAAATAAGCCCATTTGTAGCACTTTTATAGACTTCTCAAGTGCACTTGCAGATAAAAAAATGGTGGTGTGACTCTTTACCTCCCAATATGTCATTTCAACATTTGGATTTAAAACATTTCATAAAAGTTTTCATTCCTAACTCATTTTCCTTCATTTTCACTTGGCAAGTTAAGGAAGGGAAAGTTTAAGAAATTGATACGGGCCATACAAGTGGAGTTAGGGAGAATGATTCTATGGGTGGATAGTAATCTAAATTAAATTCACATACATAACAAGAAATCTCAAATTGGTGGCTTCTCCTTCATGAACAATCACTTACATCCTAGGTAGCTTTTTATGAATTTGCATTCAAGAGGGGTACAAGTTTGCATATGTTTCTTATTTTTAGGAATACATGGAGTTGTGTGGGTTTAATTAATTATTTTTATGTGTTAATATGTCCTATCCAATGTTTTTTACATCATATAACATTTCTCTCTTAATGTCCTTGAAGGAGAATTCCAAAGTGTGCTTGTTTCTCAAATTTGGTAGTCAAAGGTAACCTGAGTTTTGCAATGTGGAAGAGAGCTTCATGAAAGATGTTTTATGCTTGGAATCATGTTTTAAAATTTTATTTAAATTAATTCTCTTTGGATAAATAAAATCAAATCCCCTTCAAATCTAATTTGTCTAATTTTCCTTGTTCACTGCCTTGTTAGCAGTGTGTTCACAGTCAGCTTCTACAGGGTTTCCAAGAGGTTGTATGGAAGTGTAAGTCATGAAATACATGGTGGAGTTAATATTTAGGTCCTATAATTCTAAAATGATATTAAATTTTATGCCATGGAAGTTTATATTCTATACAAGGCAAGGTTTTCACTTCAAATAATGAGTTGACTGTATTGGGTTCTCAGTCCCCAAATGGACCAAACAGAGATCCCAGAGCTTTTTTAGGATATATTTTCCAATGATATTGATTGTTTTTATAATATACCTATATAATTGAAATATATATTCCAATTTTTAGGGCCAAAATGTAAGTGGAGATGAGAGTTTTAAGGTCTCAAATTTGCCAAAACCCACATTGAAAAGGGGTAGTGATATCTACAGGACAGTGTTGATAAAGTGAATTATACTTCAATATTAACAATCCTAGATCATGATACCAATTTTAAACCATTAAAAAATATTATAAAATATTATTGTGATCCAAAATTATTAATAAATGTGTAGTTTGTAGTTTTAACCATTAGTGCAACCTCCCTGTCCGTACAATAGGCTTGGGAACACTAACCTACAACAGGCTTTAGTAGGTCTCTACATTAATTGGGAATATAGTAGTAAAGTTGGAAGTTTAAAGTGAAGTTTTATACTTTAATAAAACTAGGCGTAAATTTAAGTTTATTATTGTCAACAAGATGACCTAAGGGATCTTGATCTAACCTACAGGTGGCCCTAGAACTCATAAAGATAGTCATGTGGGGTATACTGGTAGTAAGGTAGAAGTTTGGAGTTTGATCTTGGTTTGGAGTTATTAAGGTCGATAAAAATTTAAAATAGTGATAATTATCCTCAAATAACTTATTTTTAACCTAAATATAACATCTAAAAGACACAAATTTTCCAAGAATGCACCTATAGGGGTAGAATAGTGACAACTACAGTCAGGATAGAAGATTACTAGTCAAGGATCTTGAGCATGAATTGATATAGATTAAAGGTTACAAGGTAAATTAAAGAATTATTATATTAATAAAACATAATTATCATGATTATGAGATCCAAAACCATTAACCAAAGCTCAAATAAACACCTACAGGCAAGATTTTAGGGCTTGTCTCAGTCCTAAACATGCAGTGTCTTAATCTTGGGAATAGAAGATGAATTGGTACAAGGGGTTGAAATTAAAATTGTAGATAAGATTATGAAAAAATAAAACTATATTATAAACATAAAAATAATTTTCTATGTTTTCCACAAACATAAACCAAACTTAGAGGTCACCTACAGGAAAGCCTAAATAGTGATCTCCTCTTAAGCAATTAAAGACCTAATCTATAACTCCAAAGGCATAAGAAGGTTTTTTTATGGGTAAATAGGTACTAAATAGTTTTAATACATTATGTTATGAATTAATTATATTTAAATATAGTAATAAATCTCAAGGCAACCCATTAAACTTCCAAATACAATCCATCCCCTGCCTACCTTCATAGTTTATCTCCTTCATAAAGTCTGCCTATGAAATTGGAAGATTTTGTTGGTATAATGGAGGATTTATAAAATAATTATTGGTAAAAACCATAATTTTTAGTTTAATAAGGTTCTAAAATCATCAATTTTCCAAATATAAAGTGAAAACCCTCTCTATTTTGTTTCAGAGCAAGGGCAGGTTTGCCATGCATAATGAGATAGTTTGAAGGGAAAATGGTGAAATGATGAACCAAAAGGAAATAAAGGACAAATTTAAGGTTGGATAATATTTAAAACATACATGGATACCTAAAAAATCTTTATATAATCCTTGTAAGTGAACATGGTACCCTACACAAGGAGGTTTGCAGTCACCATGGAAAGGAATGGTAAGGAAGTAGCTTGGTAAGGGGGGTCATTTTCAATTTGGGCCTTAGTTAAGCTTCCGAAGTGATTTTATAATGATTATGGGATAATTTTATAGGTTTTAAATCATTACAAGAGTAAAATAAATACTTTATATCCTCAAATTTGGACAAGGGTGTAGACAGACCTATTGACAAGGTCTAGGCATAGTCTCAAAATAGGGTCACCCTTCATTTAGAGTTATAAAGGACACAATATAGTGGTTGATTCATGTTTATACAGTTATTATAAAATTTTATGTACCATTGGTTGTCAAATAAATCCGTTAATAATTCATTCTTGGATTAAAATGACCGAAACCCTCACAGAAGTGTACAAAAGAGCTTGAATGCCAAGTTGGAATGTTCATAACTTCCATGACCATTTACATGAGACCATGAGACATTTATGGAAGGTGGATAAGGTCCCTAAGGATTCCTTATTAATTTTGAGGTAATTATAATGTTTCATATTCATTAACAAACACTAAGAGGGCTATTCACTCCAAAACCCTCTCAAATCCTATTTTGTGACCCGATGGTAGAAATCAAGCTAAAAGTGCCTCCATATGGATGAATTTGACAATGAGTATAAAATAAAAGTTGTTAAAAACTCCAAAAGGTTAAAATGAATAGGATTAGATTGTTCATAATCCATACAAGTGGAGCATAAAGTAGGTTTTCTTAACATTTTCTTATGTTTTGTAGTTCCTAAAGATGATAAATAGATGATAATCACTTTGAGAGGTGTTTTGGTACTTAAAACAACTCATCATTCAATTTTAAGACCTTTTAAATACTCATAAGTGCCTTTTATAGTTCTCTATTTTTAGCTTGTCTAAATTAGCATCTAGAATGACATAGTGAAGTGTAAGCATGGGATATACTGAGAGGGGGGGGTGAATCAGTATATCATATATCTTATAAAACTTTCCTTTAACCAAATTTCACTTAATCAAACATTCAAGATATGCATTAAAACTCAAACAATAAACACCACACAAGATAGAGAGAGACACCAGATATAACGTGGAAACCCAATGTGGGAAAAACCATGGAGAACAATCTCAAGTATATGAATGAGCACAAACCCAAACAATTTTTGAAATCCAAGCTTGCAAGAGAACCATACCCCTTTGCTGAGCACCACTCCAGCTACTATTCATGAGCACCAACCCATAGAAGCACCACACCCCTTTGTCGAGCACCAAGCTAGCTACTATTCATGAGCACCAACCCATAGGAGCACCAACCCCTTTGCTGAGCACCAACCTAGTAACAATTCATGAGCACCAACCCATAGGAGCACTAACCCCTTTGTGTATACCACGTACCTATCTCTCAATGTTGCTATCTCAACAAATGATAGATCAATACAACATCTGTTTCCTCTCTCTCACCTTTACTTTTCTAAGCTAGATATAACAAATACAAACCATATTCATCTTTCACAATTTCTCTTCTAAGCTAGATATTACAATATCAAATCAACCTCTATCTCTCATATTTATAAATGGCTTCTCAAGCCTTTATTTATACTTTTCCAAATGACCTTTGGCCTTCCCCCTTTGTGACCCTTCAATCCTCATAGAAAATGGTGCCAATCTTGGATGACCCTTCATATTCAAGCCTCTAAAAAGTCATGTGGTGACCCTTCATGACCAAAAACGTCCTTCCCACTTTTGTCCTTATCTTTGGTGACTTTTCATATTTGTCAAAGTGTCCCTTCATGAGAAATTGTGCCCTTACTCTTTTGTCTTCACTTGGTGACTCTTGCTATTCCCCAAGATGACTCTTCATGGGAAAATGTGTCTCATCCTTCTTTTGTCTTTACCTCGTGGCTCTTTGACTTCTCCATGGGCCCTTCTTTTGTCTCATATGCAATCAAAAAAATATATTTGTTAATATAAAATAAATATTAACTCACATTAACCAAGATAAACAACATTAAATGCAATGGGGCCTTTATCACCAATAATGCTAAACCTTTGACATCAATGACAATATTTCCAATAATATCCCCCTTTGTCATTGATGGCAACCTCAATCCTGAAACTGCCACATCTTGTCACCTACACATACTGTCATCTAAAAACATACAGTAACTTCCCCTTACTGTAGTAACATGTACCTATTCCTTGTACCTATTTTTTGCATCTGTACTTGTACCTATTATTCTCCCCCTTTGACATCAATGGCAAGGGGCCTACTTGGAGCTAACACTTAGCTCCCCCTTACTTTATGCTGAACATCAATGGTAGGAAGTAATAGAAATTACTCCCAACTCCTCTCACCGATCTTTAAATGTATCTGTTGATCATGCCTTTGAGAAGATATCTGACAATACATACACATTGTTCCCTGTCCTTTGAGCATCTACAATCAACTCATTTGAATCTTTTCTTCTAATCTCACAACCTTATTTATGAAACTTTAATGTATATACTTGATCACATATTTGACTAACACTCAACAGATTATGCTTAAGAACTTTTACATATAAAACATTCTTAGTCTTAGTTCTACCATAATCCAAACTCAAATTACCTTTTATGGCTATCCTGGCAGTGGTTTTATCTCTGAATCTCAATTTACCACCATTGATCTTATTTAGAGATATGAACTTACTTTTATCACCTATCATATGCCTCAAACATCTGCTATCAATTAACCATGGCTGATCTTTACCTCTTACATGCAAAGCCATCTAAACCATCATAGAATCTTCATGTTGTTTCTTCTACCATGAACATGTCTGAACCTTCTCCTTGCTAAATGGAGCTTGAGACTCTGATCCTTCTTCTTGATGAATGGAAATTGGAAACTCTGATCCTTCTTGACTGACTCAAACATGCTTCTACAATACTAAGCTATGTGTCTGAAGTTATTGTACTTATAGCATACTATGGTCTCTTCATCAAAGCTTGATAGAGGAGCAAAAGAGTTGTGGCTTCTACTTGAATCTACTTGACTTTCCTTCTCCTTATTTCTAAAATTGTTAGCTCTTTTTCTACATTCTAATTTCTTGTGACCATATCCATTACAATAAAAACAATAGCCATAAAAATAAGACCTGTCTATATATCTCTAACCTAATTGCCTTTTGTAGCTTTATTCCTTCCAGCCTTCTCTATTTGGAATGTCCTCTATATTCTTCACTTCTCCCCTTTTTTTTCCTCTTGTGTAAGAGCTTCAACATAGCTCTTTTTCTTTTAAAAACCAATCCCTTTCTTATCTAAATATACTTTTTGACTTTCCAATATCTTATTCAGCATGTTAGTGCTATCTTCAAATTTTGAATCACTGACTACTTTATCACTGACTGCTTTCTTAATATCTTCTTTTAAAGAGGCAATTTCAATAACATACCTTTGACATTCTTTTCTTGTTATTTCCAACTATGTTGTGAGATCTTCTTCATTCTTCATGGCTTCTTCAAAGTGTGCTTGTAGATCTTCAATCATTTCCTTTGACTCCTGTTCATTTTTCTCGATTTGGCATTTTAATCTTTGATTCTTCTTCTAAACATCTTCTAACTCTTCTAAGGCACAAATGAGCTCTCCTTCCATATTCACTTCAGCTTCCTCCTCTTCTTCTTCTTGATCGCCTTCATGTAGGGCCATGAATAGAATCTCTTCTTCTTCTGAATCACTGACTCCATTATCTTCAACTGAGCTAGGATCCTTAGAATACAGGCTCTTCTTCTCGAATCCCTTCTTAGATTTGCCTTTGAAATTATTTTTGTATGTAGGATTTTCTTCTTCTTCATCATTACCCTTATTTGGGCATCTAGCTAAAAAATGTCCAATCTTTCCACAATTAAAACATTTAAAAGGTAATTTTCCTTGATATTTACCTATTCTTCTTTTCGGCTTGCGAATGAAAAGTGTTCCATTGTCATCTTCATCATCACTGGAACTATCACTTGATTCTTGAATCTTAGCTTTCTCCTTCTTTGATGTCTTGAAAGCTGCTTCTCTCTTTGAGGGTTTATCTTGTTCTATCTACATCTCATATGTCGTGAGAATACCATGAAGCTCATCCATCTTTAGCTTGGCTAAATTCTTCATCTCCTCGATTGCCAAAATCTTTGCATCATATCTCATTGGTAGAGATATCAAAACCTTTTTCACCACCGTTGACTCATCCAACGTTTCTCTAAGACCTTGAATCTGATTTATGATTTGATCAACTCATAAAAGATAACTTGCTATATCTTCTTCTTCTTCCATCTTCAAACTTTCAAACTGCCTTCTAAAAGTCTACAACTTAGCTTGTTGAACCTTTCCATCACCTTTGTAAATATTCTCAAGTTTTACCCAAGCTTCATGAGTAGATTTACATTGCATAACTTTAACAAATTTAGATTCACATAAACCACATAAAATAGCATTTAAAGCTTTAGCATTACATTCACTTGCCTTCTTTTTAGTTGGAGTAATTGTAGATGTTTGTGGCTCTTCATATTCCTCCACCACTGCTTTCCATATTTCGAATCCAAGGGCCATAAAATAAACCTTCATTCTCATGCTCCAAAAAGCATAATTCATCCCATCAAACAAAGGTGCCATATTTGTATAAAATCCTTCCTGTGACCTAGCCATCATGCTTTCCCAATCTACCTTCAAGCTATAAATTTTTTCAAAAAGGAACCTGCTCTAATACCAAATGTTAAGCACAGGATATACTGAGAGGGGGGTGAATCAGTATATCATATATCTTATAAAACTTTCCTTTAACCAAATTTCACTTAATCAAACATTCAAGATATGCAATAAACCTTAAACAATAAACACCACACAAGATAGAGAGAGACACTAGATATAACGTGGAAACCCAATGTGGGAAAAACCACAGAGAACTATCTCAAGTATATGAATGAGCACAAACCCAAACAATATTTTCAAGCCAAGCTTGCAAGAGCACCATACCCCTTTGCTGAGCACCACCCCAACTACTATTCGTGAGTACCAACCCACAAGAGCACCACACCCCTTTGCCGATCACCAACCCAACTACTATTCATGAGCACCAACCCACAGGAGCACCAACCTAGAAACAATTCATGAGCACCAACCCCTTTATGTATACCACACACCTATCTCTCAATGTTTCTATCTCAACAAATGATAGATCAATACAACATCTCTTTCCTCTCTCTCTCACCTTTGCTCTTCTAAGCTAGATATAACAAATACAAATCATATTCATCTTTCACAATTACTCTTCTAAGCTAGATATTACAATATCAAATCAACCTCTATCTCTCATATTTATAAATAGCTTCTCAAGCCTTTATTTATAGCTTTCCAAGTGACCTTTGGCCTTCCCCCTTTGTGACCCTTCAATCCTCATGGAAAATGGTGCCAATCTTGGATGACCCTTCATATTCAAGCCTTTGAAAAGTCATGTGGTGACCCTTCATGACCAAAAACGTCCTTCCCACTTTTGTCCTTATCTTTGGTGACTTTTCATAATCCTCAAAGTGTCCCTTCATGAGAAATTGTGCCCTTACTCTTTTGTCTTCACTTGGTGACTCTTGGTATTCCTCAAGATGACTCTTCATAGGAAAATGCGTCCCATCCTTCTTTTGTCTTTACCCCATGGCTCTTTGACTTCTCCATGGGCCCTTCTTTTGTCTCATATGCAACCAAAAAATATATTCATTAATATAAAATAAATATTAACTCACATTAGCCAAGATAAACAACATTAAATGCAATGGGGCCTTTATCACCAATAATGCTAAACCTTTGACATCAATGGCAATATTTCCAACATGAAGAGTATGGTAACTCAAGTTTGGTGGATTTTTATGATGTTTCTGATGAATCCAAGCACATGAAGTGTCCTATCACATGCCAAAAGACCCATGGTATGGATCAGTTAGGGAAGATTCAAATATTCTAGTGCCAAGTGTCAAAGAATGCCTATTGAAGAGTGATCATGGTTTTAAGGTGAGGATGAGCTTGTGTAAGAGAATGTCATGATGAAGAAAACTCCCAATGAAGGTGAAATCATCTTTTGAACTCACTCTTCTCCTCACACATGAGACATTTTTCCACCACTTGTTTTGAAGTGCTCAAAAAAGCTCATGATGAAGGCAATTTCCAAAAGGAAGAATGATTAAGAGGATTGTTATGCCACACTTGAAAGAGGAGGCTAATTTGGGATGTGATCAAGTGTAATTTAGTTTCATGACTTTTTTTAACCTCATCCAAATGTATTTCAAATTATTTCCACCTTTGACACTTGTCCTCGTGCCTCTTTAACTTCTCTCTTCTCTCTCTTCTTGTAAATTCTATAAATGTAAGACAATTTGGCTATTGAAAAGACACCACATCTGGTATGGTGAAGCCCTATTGGAATAACATTTTAATTTGCTTTTGAACATTGAATGCAAGTCTAATTTTGAGTTATGAATATTTTTGTCTAAGTATGAGAGATATAAATAGTGAAGTTAAGTGATAATATCATCCTTTCTTCCTCTATCATTCATGTTTAAGCAAGAGTTTTGATCTAATAGGTCATGTGAAGTGTAGTTATAATATTAGGCTCTGATTCAAAAAAGTTATTATCTCTATTGTGTGTAATCTACCCTTGTACTAGTTGTCTTGTTGATTTTCTCATGTATGTTACCTTCACATTGAATCACTTATGTTAGGATCCTTTAAGGCTTAGATTTGGTCTTAGAAATCTTTGTTACTTAATATAAGTATGACAGTTTGTGGGATATCTCTTGGTGAATCACCACTTTAGTGTAGTCTTCATGAAAACTTCTAAATATTTCCCTATAAGAAAGCTTTAGAGTAGTTTACAATCATTTCAAATAATATCTAGGGAGCTATCCCTCATAATAATCTATATTCATCTCTCTTACAAGTTCCCACAAACTTGAGAGATGATTCAATGTTGCATCAAATTGGAGGAGCTTGAATAGTATATCCTAGGGTGCACAATTTGATGCCAATAGTTACCTTACACACACCCTTTAATCTAGACTCATTGGGCCATGGGAATTTAAATATCCTCCATGGTTAGTGCCTTGAAATATTAGGTTTTAGCTGAGAGCATAGACAAGTGACATCAGAAGGGTCAAACGTTATTCATGACCTTTAATTCTAGATTTTTGCCTTTTTTGTGTAGTTGCATGATTATTAAAATTAGGATTTATTTGTTATATCCTTTTGTTATAACACATGATGAATAATCATTGAATGAGAAACAAATATTTTTTGATTCATTACTTTTACCAAAAAACCTTAAACTCAAACTCAAAAGTATCTACTTAACACTCAATTTTTTTAGTTAGTTTGGTCTTTTTGTCTTTAAATTCCATGTATAGTTTATTTTTGAGTAAAATAATTTTCCCATAGCCATGTAACATATAACAAGGTAAATGGCCATGCTCAATAATCCTAATTCAAGGGTTAAGCCTTTTGACAATGAACCATTTTAGTTTGGTAGCCATAATACTAGTGTAGAAATACAAGAAAACATCAAACATGAGGAAGAAGAAAAAGGGGATTACTAATATGAAGGTATCCCCAAAGCTATTTTACCTCCCACTTCCATTGATAAATACATAATGACCAATAAAAATGATTTTTTGCTTCAAGATTTGAGCCTAGGAGAAAATTCCCACCTAACATTGATGTACAAAACTTGCAAAACTTTATTGTGAGTAAAACAACCTTGCCCTATATTCATGAACAATTAGTTTCTCAAGGCTCTTTAGGTAGTATCAATCCTTTCATAGGATCCTCAAATCCTAATCCCCACTTCTCTTAATACAATTGTAAAACCATTCTTCATGAGGAGTCCTCCCAAGCAAGTCATGAGTTTTCTATGGGAACCCATACACATCATATCAACCAAGAGATTATGAATCTCCAATCCAATCAAACAAATAATACTTTGGTTAATCCAAATTCCATCAATAATAACATTATTATGATTTCTAATTCACCCTCACATGTCAATCAACCAAATCTGAACATGAATATTCATTTTAGTCCTCTAATCATAAATCCAACTAGCCAAAACTTGAATATTCATTCAAGTTCTCCAATCATAAATCCAATAAACCAACACTTAATTTTTAATTAGAGTTATCCAATTTAAAATCTAACCAACCAAAACTTTAATGTTCCTTCAATTTTTATAATCATGAATCTAAACAACCAAAACTATATATTCATTCAAGTTTGCCAATCATAAATCTGATCAACCCAGACATGAATATGCCTTAAAGTTCACAAATCAATGACCCATCTAATCTAAGCTCAAATTTTCATTCAAGATCATTAATTAACACAAATCAAAGTTTTCAAAGCTCACCCATCAATAACATCATTAATCCAAATCAACATCTGAGCTTGGATGTTTATTCTAGGTCACCAATTAAATCATCCATGCCAAATATAAGCTTGGACATTATTGAAAATGATGAGAAATAGATCCACCTTTCAGTAGAATTCACTTGAAATCTTATGAGAATGGGTAACTATTGACAACTTGGACGTTGTAATTCATTAATTATCCAACCCGAGGGTGTTTAGGCTTGATAGGATGACTCCACAATATGTGCACACTTGGTTTCCTAATTTGATGTTTATCCCAATAATGGTCTAAGAATTGAAATAAAGGAATAAATTGTAGAAAAGGAAACACACTTTTAGGGAATGAAATAATAAGATATGAATTTATATTTTAGAATCTTCCTTAATTTAAGCATGCAATTTAAAATAAAACCAATAATCATATAGAAATCAACTTGCTAATATAATAGTAAACAAAATACTTACCTAACTAACGAGCTAGATCTTTTTGTCAATACATCCAAAGGGAACACTACTAAAGATCATCAAGGTGGTAATAAACATATAAAGAGAGCCAAATATGGCTACTCTAGGTGTTTATTGGTTTAATGTAGAACTAGCACACATTGTGGATCTCTTGAAGGATTTCCTAGACTTATTCCTCAAGAATTATCAAGATATGAAGGGCACCCACCCATCCCTTAGGAAGATGAGCATAAAGCTAATAGATGATGCAAGACCAATCAAGAAGCACCCCTATAAGATGAATCCCAACCTCTATGCCAAGGTTAAGATAGAGATTAATTTAATGCTGGTTGTATGGGTCATTTACCCTATGCAAGAGTCCAAATGGGTAAGCCCAATGGTGAATACCATTAAGAAGGATAGGCACATTCACATTTGTGTTGATTATAGAATGATAAATGCCACCTACATCACTAACCCCTTCTCACCTTCATTCACCAACAAGGTCCTAGATGACGTTGTAGGCTATGAGATCTACACCTTCATTAATGGGTACTTTGGATACCATCAATTCTAGATTGAGGAGGAGGACAAGCCTAAAATAACCTTTGAAATTGAATGGGGGTATTTTTATCATAACATGATGCCCTTTAGACTTAGGAATGCACCAACCATATTCTCTAGAGTGGTGATCACTACATTTACATAATTCATCCATAAGCTCCTCCAAGTATACCTAGATGACTAGAGGATGTATGGCCTCATGAAGAACTATTGTGATAACCTATGCCTAAAGTTTGAGAGGTATAGACAACTTTAGATATCCTTAAACTTGAAGAAGTGTATCTTTGTGGCACCCTTTGAAACCCTACTCAGGCACATCATCTGTAAAGATGGTCTGATCGATGATCTCATGAAGATTACAATAATATTTCAGTTCCAAACTCCTTCCACATGGAAAGATGTTCACACCTTTATTGGCTAATGTAGATATTATATACAGTTCATAAGGAGTTATGAAAAGATTATAGTTCCACTAAAGGAGCTATTTCATAAGGATGGCCCATTCTATTGCGGTAAAGCATAAGAGAATGCCTTTGAAATTTTAAATATCAAGTTGGCTAGTGCACCTATTTTACAATTTCTTGACTAGATGAATCCATTCTACATTTATGTTGATGCATCTAGATCGATAATTATCACAACCTGGTAAAGGCCAAATGGATCACCCCATCTCTTTTATTAGCATAAAATTGATAAAGGTAGAGTAAAACTATACCACAACCAAGCATGAGGCACTCACAATGGTCTATACCCTATAAAAATTTAGGTAATATCTTTTAATGACTTCATTCATATTTTTCACCGATCATGAGGTGCTTAATTACCTCATGAACAAGCCTATTTTACATGGGAAAACTTTTATAAGGATAGTTTTGTTTCAATAATTCTAGTTCTTTATTATCATTATGCCTAGAAAATAGAACTCATGCCTAGACTATTTGTCATGTATCAACTCTGATGATGTAGTATCACCTATTGAGGATGATATGCTAAATTCATAACTCCATAGAGTCTAGTGAACCCTTGAGGACCTTGTGAAGATAGTCATTTTTCTAACATCTTGATATACTCCCTAAACAATGACAACTAAAGAAAAGAAATAGCTCGTAGTTCATGTTTCCCCTTTTCAACTCATTAGAGGGGAACTATAAAAATTAGGCCAAGATGAAGTCCTACATTGATGTGTCTTATAACATGAAAGGGACTCCATTTTATATGAGGCACACAAGGGGGTGACACGAGACCATTGTGTGGGAGATGCAATGGCATGTAAGGTATTGCAATCAAGCTTGTGGTAGCCAATTCTATTTTAAGATTCAAAAGATTATGCCAAGACATGTGAAATATGTTCTAACATAGGGAATACCAACCATTGGGATGAGATTCCTCTCATCCCAATTCTTTCCTAGAAACCATTAGTGAAATGGGCTGTTAATTTTATTGGACCAATTACTCCCATATCATGACCCATAGGCATGAGATACATTCTAGTAGCCAATGACTATTTCACCAAGTGAGTCAAGGCCATGAGACCATAGTCACAAGGTTCATGTGGGAGAACATCATAAGTCACTATGGGTGCTAGTTCAACTTGACTAGTAATAGAGGCACACACTTTATTAATGAAACTGTGTGGATCCTAATGATAGAGTACATGGTGGTGCATCATAAGAAAATAGCTTATCATCCCCAAGCGAATGGCACAACTGAGGTATTCAACAAGATATTGGATATGTGCCTCAAGATGTTCTATGATGTTGGTCATAAATATTGGGATGATCAAGTGTTAGCAGTGTTATGGGCATATCACATAACCTACAAGCGCCTGAAAAAGGCTACACCATTTCTAATGGTGTTTGGTGTTGATATTATTATACTAATGGAGTTTTTGGTTCCATCATTACACATCATGTGAATTGGTCTATTTCATAACTAAGAAGCATTGAGTACAAGGCTAGATGACTTAGACTATTTAGATGAGGTGCATTCTTAGGTAAGGTGGAGCCAGTAGATAGAGAAGGCATGATAGAAGCTCTAGCATGACAATCATATCAATCACAAAGTACTAAATGTAGGAGCATTAGTCTTGCTATATGAATCTAATTACTTTAAGCACCTAATCAAGCTATAGATAAGGTGGATGGCTCTATATGTCATCCATAATATATTAGAGACTAGTGCATGCAAGCTATGCACGTTATCGGGTGAGATATTCCCCAAGAATTTTAATGGTAATCAAATAAAGCCTATATATATATATATATATATATATATATATATATATATATATATATATATATATATATATATATATATATGGATGGCACTTGCACCATCACACATTGGTCCCCTGATCATGAGTCAATGGTATTGTGAGACCAGAATAAAGTTTGGCATGAGCCAAATAGTTCCTAATGAATTATTTTGTGTTGTTTTGTAGTGATGAAAAAATAAGTGACACTTTGAGGCCCATTGATAAAACTCTTCTAGGGTCTTCACACATAATTCTAGATAGGTGAGTTAAGAATTGAATATTTTTAAGTGCCTAAGGTTGGACACCTAATTTATTGGCATGTGAAGTTTTCCATATTTAGACATAATGCATCCTAGAACTTTGTGTAAAAGATTTAGAAGATGAGTTGCCTTGAGGCCCATAAGAGGATTGTTACATCACTTCCATGCATAATACCAGTCAAGTAAATAGAGTGAGGTTACTTCCTAAAAAACTATGGCTAGACATCTAAGTCTCTGAGCACATGAAACTCATCAAACTTGGAAAATAACAAGTGATGAAAAAATATGCATAAGATAATCATGTGTATAAGATAAAAGTAAGGAACATAGGATAAAACACACACAATACACCTAGAGAGTTACAAAATGGAGGACTAGTGCAAGGGATTTGTATGGGGTAGGATAAGCTAAGGCTAAAGATGAAGGCATATAAGAATCAACCAAAATAGGAAAGCATGCTTGGAATGGAAGCATAGTAGGAAGAGTAAATGGGACTGTGGAGGTTGAATCACACACATGTGAAACACTATGCCCAAGTTGTCATTAGGAAGGTGAAGGTCATGCCAAGTAAACAAAAACATAAGAAAAACATCATCGAGACAAGCTAGAATCCACCCAAAGTGAGGTGGGAAGTGACTATTTGAACCACACGCTACTTCATCAAAATACTATTAGGATAATTAATTGAGGTGATGGTAGATTCACAAACATCCATATTAAATGTGTGCATGGTAGCAAATTCTTGTGGATTTCATAGGTTTTGGTGAATCCCAAGAATTCTAGGCACCACCATGCCTTTCAATACTTGTAATTAATTCGGTAGTTAAATTAAGGGTATAAAGTAGAAGAGGGACAACTGGTTAGGGTTACAAACTTGAAATTAATTTGAACTTAGAGAATCGAACCAGAGCCAAACTAGTGAACTAGATCCAAAGCAAGAATATTCTATTGTAGTGATAAATTAAGCACCCACAGATGCCAAAGTGAATGAGTGAATAGAGGGAGGAATTGTGCTCTTTTCAATATTTGTATAAAGGAGTGTAAGTCACAGAGTGTGCAAGAACCAAGTAAAAAAAATAGGATTGACATCAAGGCCACCATTAATGATAATTAAAACTTGAGATTCAAGGTTGAAATCATAAATCTCATGACTGCGAGATACATGATCAAAAATTATAGGCTTCGGTAATGTGAATAAATCATGATTCAACACTAGTTGATTAAGGATGGGGAAGAAATGCATGAGTTTTAGCCTACCCTAGTTGTAAAAGGATGCCAAAAGGGCACAATAATAGAATAAGTGGCCATGATGAAAAAAATGGTGTAGCTAGTAGGAGTGAGCATCATTGTGTTTGAATTGGAGGTGCTTGCAAAGATGTCCTAGTGAGAGATGTAGTTTCCAAAGGAGGTTTTGGTAAGAGAGATATTGGTATACTTAGTTTACACTTGTCATCTCAAATAATATAACCAATTCACCATGAGCAATGTGAAAGACCTAGTGTAAGATTGGGTGGTAGATACAGGGGGCAAAGATTGAATTAGGCATGACACTGTTTGATGTTTCCATCCAAGACAAATTGGCAACCACCAACATAACTTAACTCTATGAGTTGTCATGTTTTGGGAAGATGAAATAAATTGTATATTTCATCCTCTCATGTATCCATAATGACTTATTCTACTTTGTGTGGAGGTGCATGAGGTTGTTAGATATAATTATTGGGTAAATCATCAGACTCCTAGACTCTAGTGTAGATATCCACTAGATGATGGTAGATGATATATAAGTTGAAAGGGTTTCAAAGGTCTTAGGGTACTACAAGGGAGTTTTTGCATTCCCATTAAAGACATTAAGGACTCAAGAATGAGGGTAGCTACATACCTCATAAGTTCAAAACTATGTCCTGATGGTAAATGGGCAGATGTCACAAAGGCTTACATGTGCATCACCTATCACATGGTACAAATGGTTAAATTTAACATCACCAAGTTCATAGTGGAGGAAATGGTGATGAATGTGTTTTAATGTCATATAGTGTAGGAGATGTTCTAGTGGGGATTGATTCTGATCCTAATTATCATGGAGAAGATTGGAGTACTAGATGGTGATGAAGACAACCTTTGGGTCTTCTTAGTGCACAATGACTCCCTAGTGCTAAAATACCAAAACTTCACTTTCCCCCTATATTCTCCCAAAAATATAAGATGCACATGATGGGATGGTGCACCTAGTACATTGAAGCTTTTAAATAAGAATAGTGCATTCCTAAGGAGCTCCATCAGAATATGTTTGTAATAGAAACCTTTGCCTTAATTAAAGGCTTCTATGTTGTGTACCTCATGTAAATAGATGGTAACAAATCTAAATGGTTAAAGCTACCTAATACTTTAGGTATGCACTTAATAAAATCCCTAACACATAGTAGCTAGATATCCCAATCAAGACCATGGATTTGGAGAGAAGTAGGTTACAACCTTAGTATGTGCACCTAGGGGTAAGTGACTAAGGATGAGGAGGATGAATTAGATCACACCAACATCCATCCTCTCTAAAAGGAAATCATACTTGGGCACATCCACATGCTATACTATGAGATGAATCTAAGGAAGAAGGGTTGATGACCTTCCCCTCTAGATTGGTGATGAAGGTAAATTATCACTAAATAAATATCCCCAAAGGAAAAAGGGGGAGATACTTGATGAGATGAAAAAGTGCATTAGATTGAAGATCACCTCTAGTGATGAAGCCACTCCCTCTGCACCAAAGCAGTGTGTGACCTTCATGACAAAAAATATGTTTCCTAAGAAAAGGGAAAAGAAAAAGAAGTCCAATGGTCTAGTTGTGATGCCTACCATAACCTTGGTAGAGATGAAGGCACAAGAGGTGCATGAGGATATGTAAGCATAGTAGGCATGTGAAGAAATAGAGTAAGAAGAAGAAGAAGAAGAAGAAGAAGAAGAAGTATGGATAGGAGTTTACATCATCTAGGAAGAAGTAATAAAAGAAGATCTCAGCAATATTGAAGTTCAAGAGGTTCTCCAAGGTGTCACTACCACCACACTTAGAGAATCAAATAATCTCATACTCATGTCATTCGAGAGACTAGCTACACATACTCCTCAAATTACGAAAGAGAAGAGAATTACATGGAGGAAAATGGGCCATAGTGAAGTAGAGATAGATATGTCACTGACATTGGAAAGGAGAATGGAGGCCATGAAGGCAAAGGACATGACACTAGAGGAAATTGTGAAAGTAGATGCCAAATAAATAAAGGCCAAAGAAGAGAAGGCCTTAGCACAGGCAAAGAAGAGGAAGGCAAAAAATAAGGGTCAGGAAAGATGAGGAAGAAAATAGGGTTGCTTTAAGTGAAAAATCCATGAGGGAAAAATTAGTAGGGGTGCTTACAAGTACCACCAACACAGTGTATGAATTCATACCACAAGCATGCCCAAGTAGTGAAGGAGCACCTGGAGACAAGGAAAGTGATATTGGTACCTTAAAATAGCAAATAGAGAGCACAAAAGAAACCCAATAGACATAGGAGGGTGAAGCTGACACTGATGAAGAAGTGGATGAAGGGGAAAAGTCTAAAGTACCCCTATATGAGTAAGGAGAAGAGACCTCAAAAGAATGCACTAGTTTCAAAGAGGGAGAATAGATAGATTTGGACATCATAAAAGAAGAGAACATTGATCCAAGCCTGAGGGAAAAAAAACAAAAGGGGTGGATTGATGAAGACTTTATATGTTTGAGTACATTCCCCCTAGAGTTACCATAACAAGGATACACCAACATATTTATTTTTCCTTTGATAGCTACATGGATGAGCCCCATTTTTAGGTGCCATTGAAGGATATACTAAGCATGGATGAACCAAAAAAAGTCATGATTCCCTTCTTATAAACTCTTACATAATGAACCCAACTAGGTCGGCCAATGAACTCATTTGAATGACCTCTAAAGTAATATAGAATAAAATAATTAATGATGTTATGGATTCAATTTGGAAGAATATCATGCTAGAGTCAAAATAAGAGATCAAGGCCATGAAATTCAAGTTAAAACAACTGGTTTAGTGCATAGAAGATCCTGAGCCATCCCTCTTGGATAGCATCGACACTTCAATTTTTTTATAAATTGATAAGCTCTGTGCGCTAGTGGTGCAGATGCTCCCAAGGTTGAAGGAAAAATTAGTGCTATAAGAGGAAGATGACCCATGTGTTGTAATAAATTAGGAGTTAGCCATGAATCTCTATGAGGTGGAAGACCTTTTTACAAAGCTTCAAGAGGGCATATATGTAGTTGATGCCATCTTTTACAATTTATCCAACCAAGAATCAATCATAGATGCACACCTAAAAAATGCCAAGGGGGAGAAGGTTGATTTGATGTTGAAGGTATACACCACTAGTAGGGTTGAGTGTGTGAAAATCATGGCATAGATTAATACCTTAAATTCTCAAATAAAAACCTATGAATAAGACCTAAAAGAACTCTTTTATGCCTTTCAAATAAAGGCTTGTGGTCAAGGAGTGATCTTAGATGGTGAAGTGAGAAATACAAAGGAAAACCTTGGAGCCTTCTGGAACGAGTTAAATAAAACAAATTTTCTCACACTCAGCTCCACTTTTACAAACATAGATAGTGCCATTAAAGAACTCAAGCTCACCATCTAGGGCTTTGAGGACTTCAACATTGAACTAAAGGAGAACATGACAGGGGCACTGAAAAGACTAGTTCTAGGGTGGAATAGAATTTTTTTATGGGGTAATATTAGGCCATAAACCCATCTAAATATAGGATCCAAGCCAATACAATAGACACTTAGGCATGAGGCAATCACTTGGTATGATTTTTGTTTTGTCTTCTTGTAGTGCTAATTAAAAGGCAACGAACCAACTCCATACTGACTCAAGCATCATCAGGAAGTGGGGACATGGGAAAATCATGGCACAATAGAAGTAGGGTAGTAGATCTGGTAGAATTATTACATTTGATGCCAACTCAACACCCATCGTGATCCTTTCACCTTGGCACTAAGATACTCCTAAGTGCTATAAAGTCAAGCTTAATCCAATTAGTGAAAAGGAGGTGAGTTAGAGTAGAGAAGATCTACATGATTGTTTTTGAATGTTATATCTACCATTTAACTTAGGTTTTAGCATGGATGCCCTTGAGTCTCCTCATTATATTTCCCAAGATCATTTGTGAGCCTTTGGGCCTTTAGTAACTTTAAGATGAGCATTTCCTCAATTTCTATTGATATATACTATGTATTTGAACTTTGTTTAATGATGAATGAAATTTCATCTAATGAGTGTTAGTATGGTTTATATGGATATGGTTATAGGCTTAGAATGAGAATGATTTGCATAATGTTTGCAATCATTGTAGTTCTTAACTTTATATTAAGAATATTGATTTTTAACAAGCTTTCAACCTAGCCCGTTCATGACATTTTTGTAGTGTATGATGATGTCATCACTTTATATATAAATGTTCTAAGTATAGGAATGGCCCTACACTTCATGATGATACATGTTTCAAATCAAAAGCCTAAGCCTAAGTCCTTGATATAAGTACTCCATTGAACCCTCCAAGTGCCTGAATGATGCTAAGTCAAGAAAACCAAAGGCTTGTGCCCATGAAGCTATAGAATCATATCAAATAGGCTTGTACCTAACATACAATTGAACCCCCCACAAAATGTCTTAGTCTAATAAACTTACCACTGTCGTTGAAATAACCAAAGTCCTTAGAGATAGAGTTATGCCACAGTATGAGTAGCGCAACACAGGCCCTGATCTTTTCTCTATTGTGCTTTAGGTGAGAACATGAAGCTTATACCCTATGTGAATTGATGTTAGCATAGCCAAGTTATAAATTTTTAGAAATACAGGATTAGTCAATGCTTGTGCTAACTTGTAACAAGTCTAGATCTGACTTGGACAACCAAATAAGTGCCTGACAAGGTCGATGACTTAAGACCCCTACTTTTCTACAACATTATTATGCCTTCATATATTTCTAGAGAAAGATATAATGAAAGGATTGAGAGAATTTATTATTTTTTTTGGACTAAACATTCCCCACATTTGTCTTTTCAATAAAATCATGGCCTATTAATCCCTTTTCCTCTCCAACCTCACCTCGAATTGATCCATCACACCACCATTCAATTGAGTACTTAGGAAGATATTCCATTATTTTAATTTGTCATCAACCAAGTCTAAAACACATCACTTAATATTACCAAGTTTATAAGCTAGACTATATTACATCATCGAGCCTCACTAAATATATGGTATGATTTAACTTTGCTCACTCATGCTCACTAGGTTATAAGTATGATTGGGTTGCACGGTTGAGGTAATCTTAACTATCAGGTGACAACTCACCTTTTTTCCAAGGCTAGGAACATTTTCCTTCCAATCTCTTTCTATCCATATTTATATATGAACTTTCTAGATTTATGTATATTTGTCTTAATATCAGTTTTAGAGATTTAGAATGATATATATTTTCAAATCAACTTGCCAATAAGAAACACAGTTGCATCAATATACAGGTGTAGTCCTAAACCTTGTTCTTTCAATTTCAATATTTTCAATGCTTTCAATTTTAGATTATATTCACTAATTACATATTATAATATGTTTTTGGTTGTAAGTTAGTCATTAGTAAAGCACTCAAGTTGGGCTCATGTAAAGGCATGGTATGTTATATATACCTAGGAACATGTTTCTTATCTTTTAAACCAATAATTTTATTTCCAAATTAAAGTTGGGAAGCAAGGGAATGTAGATGATATTTATGAATTATATAACACTCATTCTTGTACACTTGGAAAAATCAGACCTTGGTTGTTTTTCTTAGTTCTAATTGTTTTCACTTTTGGAAGTCTCGTATATGCTCTATCTTATGTCCTTTGTCCTATCTCTTAGTTCTATTAGTCTTATGTTGATGAATCAAAACTTCTATGTTTCCTAGAATGATTAAAATATGTTTATCTTATCCTCCTATACATTTTAAGAGTCATGTACCTATTTTCTAATGTCCATAACACAAATGTCAATCCTAGACCTCTGCATCAATGCTAGTGTTTTACCTTGATGTAGGTGTCCATTAACCTAAAGTCATCTAATTTAAAAATGAAACTAATTTATTATTTTTAGGGAAATTAGTGTTTAATTTATAAATAATAAAAGGGTCTAGGTATGATAAAATTAGTAAATAATATTCCAAATTAAAGTTGCTGATTTATGAAATTAGATTGTAAATTGACCTTTTCTAAAACTAGTAGTGAGAGAGAGAAAATTAAACTTATTTTATTCTATGTTGATCCAACTAAGATAGGCTCTATAAATTTATGTGTAGGGATGGGAAACTACCACAAATATAATCCTAAACTTAATTTCTTGATTGGATAAAAGTGTTGAAATTAGACACCCTAGGCTCCGACACTATAATCCTTCCCTGGTGTTGTTGTCCTAAAGGTATAACATATATGGGTTTTTTCCATTAGGTTTGTGTGACCCTACCTATGAAATTTATAAGAATCACTATCAAAAATTATCCCTATAGATATTATTATTTGTGTCTATGCCTTTTATGCACTTGAATAGAAACTTTGGCAAATAAGGGAAAGGGGTTAGTGTGGGTAAGATTCACTGGACGTGCTTCACACCTTGTGTGAGTGGGCATGCTGCCTACATACCAATACTCTGAATATGGATCAATATATATATAGTTATCCCTTTAAGAATTCTTGGTGCAATAGTGAAATAAAATGCAAAAAATGCCAAAACAGGGTGTGCTTGAGATGATTAGGGACTGGTGTAAGGACTTGAATTGGCTTGAAAGTGTATAGATTGGTTGTATGTAAAGAATAGGGAAGATTTATTGAGTGGTATTTCTTGTATTCTTGCTTGCTTAAATGATATTTTCAAACCCTTTCCAAATGATCTTTGAATGGGATTTTATATGGATCTATTGATCATGGGTTAGATGAAATTGGACTAGGTCAACATAGTGAACAAGAGGAATCATGAAAACATAGTAATCTAGACTCAAATTGTGATTGGATAATAGCACTGAAAGGGGACATCCTAGGGTCTATCACTATAGTCTAACTTTGGTGTTATTTCTTGAGCAGATGGGAGTTGGGGGGATGGATTAGTCATGAAGAGAGGGTCTAGGCTAAGCTGGGATCAAGTCTAGAAGGCTATAGATGACTAAGAATCAGTGAAAACAAGCTTGTGATGGTCATGAGAGAAAACAAGAGGGACCTAAGGATTGAGTGTCATTATCCATGCTTAAGTTACCAATTTGTACATTATATATGACTACATTTGCCCCCTTTTATTCTAGTGATGTAGTAAAGTGAAATACTAAGATAAAAGATAAATAGAAAGTATACCTAAACTTACCTATAAGGGTAGAGCTCAAGAAGCTTGTGTGATAAGTAATTTTGAGAAGTACGTAGAGAGCACATTGTGCAATTGTGAATCTATGATAGGAAAATAAAGAGTAGATCAATTCTTATTATATGCAATATAAAACAAGAATATACAAAGCTGGGTAAGAGAGAGAGAGAGAGAGGAGGAGAAAAGAAGGAATACACCTCACCAGGTATGTGAGACAATACAAAACCTTCTGAATAATCTTGGATGTGTTAGATGATGTGGTACCAAAAGTTATATCATGAATGGAGATAAGTGCTCAATTCCTCAAAAAGTGGCTCAAAAATGCAAAGGCTAGCCCTTTGGCTCTATCATCACCTATTAAGTAAAGATATATTATCATGTGTGTGCTAATTGATGTTTAGACTATGTGTCCAATCCCTCTATATAGGTGGCTCAAGAATATAAAGGATGGCCCTTTGGTTTCATTATTTTCCACTAAGTGAAGCTATAAATTGATACCATTATGAAGAAGTATGTCGTATGAGATGGCTTCTGAATCCCATGAATACTCTATAAATCTAAAAATGTGGCATGGATAGTTGAATGTGTATTGGAAACTAGGTCAATGATGGCCAACTCAAAAAAGATGAAGATTATGCTTGTATGAAAATCACTCCAAAACTAAAAATTTGGCTTATGTGGAAGCTGCTTGAGAACTTGAGAATGATTCCAACCACCTATAGATGGATTAAGGCACACAACTATTGAGAATACCTGGGTAATGTTAAACTCAGAAAGAGAAGAAATAAATGAGTTACACACATCAGCCCCAATCATTAGTGTCCGAAACATGGATTTAGATCTGGAAGTTATACCAACTATCATATATGAAACTGAAAGTGAGAGCCAATCATGCCATGCATGATGCCCCTTATGTTTGGATTCTCTAAGAAAATTGTACTAAAAATCTTGATTTTGAATTGGTCTAAATGTGTAAAATTGTAGCTGAACTTACATTTCTACCTGCTTCTAGAAAATTTAGTTTTTCTATTGTTTGGATAGGAGCACCAAAATAGGACACCTTATATTTGATGTTATAGTCTAGCCTCAACACTATTGTCCTAGGTTGAAACTGATCACTATATTCTTGGCTATCTACTTGTACTATTCTAAATGTTTTGATGATTGGTTGTTATTATGGTTGTTCTAAAATTGGATTTTTCAATTGATAGGAACTCTAAAATCTATAGTAAAACCCATGTTCATTACCCCCTCTTTTGAGGGAAAGAATAGGTACCTTGCAATGATTTCCCTTAGAAGAATAAGCCCTACAAGTATGTTATACTATAAGTATACATGATATAGCAATGATAATCAACAAAATATCTCAAGATATAGCATGGTTTATATTGATAAATTGTTAGATCAATAGGGGTATGCCTAGATAGATATAACAATGTAAAAGCATGTGTAATGTACTTGAATTGAATTAAAACTAGAAATTTTAGTTGTTAGTTTGTTATTTTGGTCAACGAGGGATGGAGCATGATGTCCATCATGACATCCAAAAAAATGAGAAAAATGCATGATGTAGATCATGGCATTACAATAATCAAGAAGCAATCAAGCAACAAGCAGTCAAGGAAAAAAGCAAGAAGCATACAAGAGTGGCCAAGGGGCCAAGTAAACAAGGTACATGGGCACATGTCACTCAAACTAGAAAGAAATCATACAAGGCATGTTCAAATTCCACTTACACATACAAGTAGAGAAAGCAATGTTGGCACAAGGGCCATAAGCACATAAAAGAGTACAAGCAAAGGACATTCACAAATGTCCTATGGCACACACATGAATAGAAGTAAAAGACATTAGTAAATGTCCTAAGTCACATACAAGAGACAAGTAAGAACTAGAAATGTAATCACATCAAGCTATGCTAAGTAAGAAAATAAAGCATTTAAAGATTGGAAGATACAATCACATCTAACTAATAAAAGCAAGAGCAAAATTATGTAAGACATGTTAGTACAAGAGTAGGTATATGCGAAGATATTCACAAGTGCTAGATACTAGTGAAATGTCGATCAAGTAATCTATGTAATCTAGTAATCAATGTATGTCAACATGATAACTAGAGTATGTCATGTAGGAATGACATAACCCAGATGGTGTAGTCATATAGAAGATGCCCCCAGTGGGTATGTATATTGATGTGTGTCTAGAATGTAGAAGTAAGATGCCCCCTCAATGGGTAGAGTGAAGCAATCAAGTAGCTAGATTTCACTGCACACACTCAAAGAAGATCAAGTGAAGCATGGTAATGTAGTTAAATTGACATACAATAGCATGAAATAGCAACTGTAACTCATATCATAGTAGTAGTAGTGTAAAGCATCAATGATGTAGACAATCAAAATGTTTTTGTTGTTTTGACATATTTTAATAATTTTGGATTTTTTAAATGTTATATCATTTTTGTATTTTGTAATTTTGGAATTATGTACAATTAATCAAAAGAGATTATGTATAATAAAGCATAATAAACCATGTACATGCATTGCTGAGGAGAAATGATAGTAACTGATGAGTCTCATGTGAGACTCCCTATCATGGTATCTTGTATCAAGGAGTAGAATCATGCATGATCATGAAGAATGATGGAAATGCTAAGACTATGGCTCTAAAAGTTGTATATACTAGAGATGCTCTTAAATATCTAAAGTAGAAACTGACTCTGGGGTCCCTCTATAAATATGAGAAGTGGATGCAACTATAGGACTCTCAGGGACCCATCTAGAAGTAGGGAAAACTCTCTAAACATGTGCTCTATGTGTAGATTCATAATATCTTAATGAGACTACCCTGGGTGTGAATACTATAGCTAGAAACCATATAGAATCATGAAGCTATGTAGGTGTATGAATCCTCTGTACTAGAAGTGGATGCCTCAACTATGTCTAAATTAGAAGTGGAAGAGGAACAAAAACTGGAGGAGAAACTAAAACTAGTGGTAAAACTAAAATTGGTGGCAAAACTACAACTAGTGATTGCAAAGTAGATAATGGCTCTGAAATGGGGAGTGGTAACTCATATGGAACTCCATTGACTTTAATAACCTAATTAGCATGAATTAATTTCATGTATCTATAAATTTTAGAAGGTACTACTCATTTTTTTTGAATCCATAGTTGACCAAGTAGCATATCAAAAACTCCTATGCTAGGAACTATAGTGAATGGTGTGGCAACATGTGTAGGACGAACCTATAGAAGAAGTAATATTTCTCCCAATGAAATTTGTATATGCACACTAAAATCATTGATAATTATGTTTGTCAGAGTTATATCCTTCTCTGAATAACCCAAGTGTTGTATTAGTGTCATGATGCACATGTTGAGATTGCAACCATTATCAATAAGCACACTATGAATAGATTGATTATGAATGTGAGCTCTAATAAAGAGAGCATAATAATATGAATTGTCCTCAATGATTTCCTACTCTAATAAGGAGATATAAAGTTTAGCAAAAACTCTAGAATTGTATACACTAATCATGTTTCTCAAAGGATGTAACTCAACTATAGGTGCCCTATATGTATTTGGTGGTGGATGTGCATGATATGCATAATGAACCCTTAATGTGTCCCCTATATCCTATTTTGAATGTTGTGGAAATAGATCTAAGAAGATTTTCAATGCGTTATCTTGTGTTTTCCTTACTGGTGGAGGCTCAACTGAAGTCCCAAGAATAATAGCATTTGAATCTATTATGTCATGTATCTTGTGATTCAAACTGATGCATATATTTGTCATGTGGCCTAGTACCCTATGGTAGTCTAAAAATGCATGTTGATCATATCCCTTTGGAAGAGGCTTTGTTAGATCAATTTCCTGAATAAAAGGGAGAGATATGATATTACAATCCAAAAGCTACTATAAAACCTTGGCTGGAAGAACTGGGAGATTTGTAAAAGTATACCAAGGGGGTGCTGATAAAACTATTCATTGATGAAGCTATGAAACTGCATTAACTGTAGTTTGATTGTGCCCTTTAGTATCATTAAACTTGACCTTTTATGGGACTTTGTTGTTACTCTTATTAGTTGTGTCTGATGTATTAGTGTACTTTAGTTTGCCCATTGAAAATAGTTTGACTTCTCTTTCCTTTAATGTGTGACACAATTTAGTGAAGGAAGAGAATCTTTTGAACGTAATTGATTCATGTAGTGCTAGTAGAAGACTTTGTTTGAAGAGGTCATATAACTCTTCATATGCCATGGGGCTAGTCATCTTAGCCAATATGGTCTTATAACAAAGAACATAGTGTGTGAGATGCTCATTTGGGCATTGTTTCTATTGAGTAATTGGATCATATGAAACCTTATCACCAATGTTGACATTGAAGTGTGCTAGGAACATGTCAGCTAAAGGATTGAATTCATTGATCGACTGATTCAGTAGATTATAGAACCATTGTAAAGTATAATCCTTTAAACACTATGGGAATAGCTTGATAAGTAGCCAGTTATTTGGTACATAGTCCAAGCATACTACATGAAATGATCTCAAATGTGTCTTTGGATCACCCTTGCCATCATAAAGAATAAGCTTGGATTGAACAAAACCTTATGTCAAGGGTGTAGAAGTAATTTGACATGTCAATGATGTATGTAGTAAAGTAAAAGAATAAAAAGCATTTGTAGGTCTAGAGGCACCTTTCTCAAGATGTAGCACCTTGGATTAAAGAGATCTTATCTCTTGCACAAGGGATACCACATCAGAAGATAAAGATGTAGTATTTTTAGTTGATGGCATAGAAGAAGGTTGGGTTGCTATAGGGGGTTGTTGAAAAATAGTTTCCTCCATAGTGTCATTTGTAATTGGTGGCTCTGAAGGACTAAAAGACTCAAATTGCTTAGCCTTTTTAATTTCCATGATAGACTATAAGATTAGTGTATGATCTTTACGTTGTTCCTTAAGTCTTTCTCTAAAATTTTGTAGAATCAAATCTTTGTTGAGGATAACTTAATTATCAACAATTTGTGAAAGTGGATCAGTTGTCCAATGTGGTAGAGCATGAGAATCGATGTGTACATCATCATTGTTATTTTCATACTACTCATTGTCAAAGATATCTTTATCAAAATTTGTGTAATCTAGATGTGTAGAATCTATAGTAGGGGTCTGATTTGGTTATTTATCCATGGTATATGGTCATGTTGAAGGAATCTAGGTGAACTTAGGAGGATTGTCACTAAGTCTTACACTTTGTCTTAAAGGAAGAGATGCAAGGAAGTTAGGTGGCATAAGGAAAACAACTTGGATAATAGTAGAAATGATTAAATGGATATAATCTAAACAAGGAACTAGAATATGCATAGAAAGGATACAGAGCTCCCAAACATGTAAGGTGATACCTCAAGAAGCAAAAAGGAACTAATAAATGCAACTAGGGTTTTACAATAATATTTTTACAAAATACTATGAATTTTTGAAATTTGAAGTCATTTTATGAGTTAAGTATGCAATTAAAAATTCAAAAATTTATGGAAAAATATTTGATTTAAATGGGATCTTGTAGATGCAACTAGGGTTTTGAGGATTTTTTTTTTTTTGAAATTATGATGAATTTTTGAAATTTGAAATCAATTTTTGATTTTAATATGCAACTTAAAATTCAAAAAATGATTGGAAACTTACTAAAAAATTACTAGGAGCTATTTGATGCAACTAGGGTTTGAAAAAAAATTATTTTTTTAAAATACAATTAAATTTGAAAATTTGAATCAAATTTATGATTTATATATGTAAGTAAAAAAATCAAGAAATTATTAGAATAATGTTGGAAAATTACTAGGAGCTAGTTGATGCAACTAGGGTTTGAAATTTTTTTTTTAAAAAATTTACTACTAAATTTAAAAATTTGAAAAGAATTTTTGATTTAAATATTCAATTGAAATTTCAAAAATTTAAGGGAAAAATTGGCTAAGAATTTACCTTAGGGTTTTTTAAGGTTTTTATGTGCAATTCAAAGTAACTTAGGTTCACCAAATGATTTATTATTTTTAAAAAAAAAGTGTTTAATTCCTAAAGAATAAAAGGGTCTACGTATCAATGAGATAGAGGTGCATTGATAAATCAACTTGGTTGTTATATGCACCACCCAGATTCAAATCTCAAAGGTATTGAAAGGCCGATTGTGACCGTTTTGCTGGTATTGGCCGGTTGTGGCCATATTGGTGGTATTCTCCAATTGTGGTGGTATTGTGTGTATTTTTGGTATTCTCACATTGGTTGTGGCTATATTGGTGGTATTTTTTTTATCGTGGTGGGTGGTATTCTCAGACTGGTTATGTCTATATTGGTGGTATTCACCAGTTATGGTAGGTTTATGCGTAATGTTGGTATTCACCATTTATGGTAGTTTTAAGTGTAATGATGAAATTAGTTAGTTGTGGCCATTAATGTATCTATTTAGTTTCTTCGATCAAAAGATTCGTAATGATCTAGACTAAAAGGGTCTGAGTAGGAAAAAATTAGTAAATAATATTCCAAATTAAAGCTATTGATTTGTGAAATTAGATTGCAATTTGACCTTTTCTAAAAATAGTAGTGAGAGAGAAAATTAAACTTATCTTCTTCTATGTTGATCTGACTGAGATAGGTTCTAAAAATTTATATACAAGCTTGGGACACTATCACAAATAGAATCTTGAACTTTGTTTCTTGATTGGATAGAGGCACTAAAAGTGGACACTGTCATGTCCCCCTTTTTAGGTGACATGTTCTGAGTTCATGGTTAGCCTATTATGCGACCTTTGTAGGCTAATAGGATGGATAGAGGGTCATAATGGAGCTTGGCTCGACTTTGATTCACAAGATTTCTACATTTGATTTTCATTCAGGGTATTTCAGACACATTTGGCCTGAGCTCCTACTTTTTAGGGATATTTGATATGCAGCGGAGCGCCGTTATTATGGTATGGTTATGTGCGGAATCACTCCCTGATTCACTAGCTTCGATCGATTCATCGATCTGACATGTATTGAGGGAGATATTAATATTTGATTGATTTAATCAAATATTAATTATTTAGCCTAATTTTAATTAGAAACCCTAATTCTAATTTAAGAAAACCCTAATTAGGGCAAGCACATCTTTTGAGGGTATAAGGGTTTCTCATGGAGGCCATTGTTGATTTATGCTATGGATTATTGATATTGATTTTGGAGAATTTCTTCTGTGAAGACTGAGCCTAGGGTTCAAGGATTCCATTTGCATTGGAGAACGTTCCCTCTTCAGTGTGTGCAATTAAGAGGCTGTGGAATATCAGCTGATCTATTGCCAAAGTGTGAGATAACTTCATCCAGAAGTTATCACAGAATTTCAGGTTTGAGAGATAACTTCATACAGAAGTTATTACAGATATTCCAGGTATTTCTTTATTTAGTTTTGATTCAATAAATTATACAGCTAGAGATCTTCTGTGCTAGAAAAGTATATTTCGGATTAGGGGTTGAAAACAGGGAAGTTGTGCATAATTGGCGGCCGTACAAGGTCCGTACAGGCCCGTACAGATCAGCTCAGGAACCGACCTCGGCAGATAGAGGGTTTCAGTGACCGACATCGGTCGACTGAAGACCGACGTCGGCAGAAAGCCGACCGACAGATACCGACGTCGGCGATATATCGACCGACGACGGCGACTGTGTGTCGACACAGAAGGGCCGAGACTTTCCAGAATTCAATTTGCACTTCCAAATTTGCAAAGCCAGGGTTTTCAAGACTGTATTTCATATTTATATGCATATTAGAGGACTGCAATTGTAATAATTTAGAAGGACAAGTGACACAATTTGTAATTTGTTATTAAGAGACTATATTATTGTGATCTTTCTGAATTTATTCAACAGCGATTATATCTAGGTTCAGATTTTTTGTGTTGCTATATTTCCTGTTTGAAGGGGATATTACAGTGGTATCAGAGCTTTGGTCTTTGGTATCAGAGTTTTGTGTCTTTCATATATCTCTATTGGAAGGGGATATTACAGTGGTATCAGAGCCAAATTCCTGCCATCCTATTGGGCACATCAGAGCCAAATTCCTGCCATCCTATTGGGCACATCAGAGCTAAATCCTGCCAGCCTGAGGGTCTATAGATCTTATGCAGCCACAAGAGTTGGGACCACACAGGTATAACACACGCAGCCGAGCCTTGCTTGAAGGTATCCAGTTGTTAGATCAGAGACCGATCATCATGAGTGACAGACGTGAGGGCAGCCCACCCAGGGGCCACAGGTATGATGTTGATCAGGCCACCAGAGAGTTTCAGCGTGCTATGATGATAAGCCAACAGCAGATGACTCAGACACTACAGGGACTTATGACCATGATAGAGAGAATGAATGCACCTGATGGACAGAATAGGGACCAAAGAGATGATAGGAGTGCTACGGTTAATCAGAGACCACAACAGACTCACTCCAGGACAGCAGATAGACCTGCACGCCCTTCATTTATTCAAGAAGAACCAGAGGTACCAACAGATGAGGAGGCAGGGAATTCTCCATTTGCAGATGTTTACATGGCTGCAAATGATGAGTGGGACTTATTACCTCCTCATATCCAGGAGAGAACAACCTTTGATCGTTTTGTCAATTTGAGGAGAGAGCACTATAGATTGGCTAGACAGGACAGGAGACCTAGAGTCCAATTCAGTGAGCTACAGAAGGCTACTGGTAAGCTTTCTTTGACTACTTTTGACGGCAGCGGTAAGATGACAGCTCAAGCTTGGGTTCATAAGCTTGACACCTTTTTGGCGTTGAGACCAATGTCAGAGATAGATGCCATCAAATACGCCACTTTGCACTTAGATGGAGTAGCACATGATTGGTGGTACCATGGTATGGTAACACTTCAGCATAATCAAGTGACAGAGTACCAGGACTTTGTGGATAGATTGGTTGAGCGGTTTGACAGGAGAGATCCCGAGGTTTACTTCCGAGATCTGGCACAGTTGAGACAAACAGGTAGCTTGGAGTCCTTCATTGGTGAGTTTCAGAGATTAGCAGTCATGGTACCCAATATTTCAGAGCGTAGATTGGTAGTTCTCTTCATAGAGGGATTGACAGAGCCATTCAGGGGTTGGATCAAAGCCTTTGATCCTCCTTCATTACAGGTAGCTATGAGGAAGGCACGTGATATGGAGATGGCAGCCCCATCCAATAAATTTAACACCAAAGGTACTTCTTCTTCTAGAGACCATAAGCACTCCCACGGGGATACGGAGAGACCGGATTTTAACATAGATAAATCCGGAGTTAAAAATGATTCAAAGGCCAATCCAGCAACACCACCTTTGGATCGTGAGGCGCTTAATGATCTACGCAGGAAGAAGCTTTGCTTCTACTGCAAGGGACCATATGATATCCATCACGATTGTCCTTTGAGGCCTAAGGGCAAGGCAAATCGTATGATGTGGATATATTATGAGGAGTCAGATTCTGAGGATTCCGAACAGCATAACAGTGCTGAGGGGGCAGAGGTAGAGGCTTCAGGGCCTAATGTAGAGGCAGAGTTAGAGCTTCACCTACAGGAGGCCCGCATATCCAGCATATAGTCAGATGAGTCATTCAGACTCCGTGGAGTTTTGGCAGGGCAGAAGGTTATCACCCTTCTTGATACAGGAGCCACTCACAATTTCATAGATGCTAGGTTTGTGGAGAAGCGTGGACTCACTACAGAAGGTTTTGAGGGCATTAGAGTTAAGGTAGCTGATGGTCACACTCTTAAGTGTGAGCGTATGATTAGAGACCTCCCATTGCGCTTGAACAACTATGAGTTCAATGCTGATTATTATGTGGTAAACATGGGGGATATAGACTTAGTCTTGGGTATGAAGTGGCTTCATTCATTTGAGGAAGTTACTCTTCGTCTCAAGGACATGGAGGTTCTCTTTAATGTTGATGGGACGACACATATTCTTAAGGCAATACGGGGCAGCAGCTTCAGATATATGTTTTTTCATCGGATGGAGGTACCTATACCACATAACATGATAGAGGGTGATGCCAAGAGCACATTGGCACCAGTACAGGAGAGGTACGAGGATGAGCTTGGTCTTGAGGTGAGCTCAGTTCAGGAGTTGTCACATGTGGTGAGGACTCAACTTTCTGTTACAGCCGGATCATAGGTTGATGATGATATTACTATTTCTAGTCTTCACTATCCTGTTTCATATATTATTCAGGTAAGGAGTTTGCTTGCTGATTTTCATTTATGGATTGGATGTTGGAGTGCTTATCTTAGTACTAGAGATGATGTGACACCATTACATGAGAGTTGGGATGGACATGGCATGGGGGTCGTGTTAATTGACAGTGGTGGAGGTCAAAATTATATTTGGGATCCAGGTGGATTGATTGATTTGTCATACAGTGATTGCTTGAGGGCAAGCAATTTCAGGAGGGGCGGATTGTCATGTCCCCCTTTTTAGGTGACATGTTCTGAGTTCATGGTTAGCCTATTATGCGACCTTCGTAGGCTAATAGGATGGATAGAGGGTCATAATGGAGCTTGGCTCGACTTTGATTCACAAGATTTCTACATTTGATTTTCATTCAGGGTATTTCAGACACATTTGGCCTGAGCTCCTACTTTTTAGGGATATTTGATATGCAGCGGAGCGCCGTTATTATGGTATGGTTATGTGCGGAATCACTCCCTGATTCACTAGCTTCGATCGATTCATCGATCTGACATGTATTGAGGGAGATATTAATATTTGATTGATTTAATCAAATATTAATTATTTAGCCTAATTTTAATTAGAAACCCTAATTCTAATTTAAGAAAACCCTAATTAGGGCAAGCACATCTTTTGAGGGTATAAGGGTTTCTCATGGAGGCCATTGTTGATTTATGCTATGGATTATTGATATTGATTTTGGAGAATTTCTTCTGTGAAGACTGAGCCTAGGGTTCAAGGATTCCATTTGCATTGGAGAACGTTCCCTCTTCAGTGTGTGCAATTAAGAGGCTGTGGAATATCAGCTGATCTATTGCCAAAGTGTGAGATAACTTCATCCAGAAGTTATCACAGAATTTTAGGTTTGAGAGATAACTTCATACAGAAGTTATTACAGATATTCCAGGTATTTCTTTATTTAGTTTTGATTCAATAAATTATACAGCTAGAGATCTTCTGTGCTAGAAAAGTATATTTTGGATTAGGGGTTGAAAACAGGGAAGTTGTGCGTAATTGGCGGCCGTACAAGGTCTGTACAGGCCCGTACAGATCAGCTCAGGAACCGACCTCGGCAGACAGAGGGTTTCAGTGACTGACATCGGTCGACTGAAGACCGACGTCGGCAGAAAGCCGACCGACAGATACCGACGTCGGCGATATATCGACCGACGACGGCGACTGTGTGTCGACACAGAAGGGCCGAGACTTTCCAGAATTCAATTTGCACTTCCAAATTTGCAAAGCCAGGGTTTTCAAGACTGTATTTCATATTTATATGCATATTAGAGGACTGCAATTGTAATAATTTAGAAGGACAAGTGACACAATCTGTAATTTGTTATTAAGAGACTATATTATTGTGATCTTTCTGAATTTATTCAACAGCGATTATATCTAGGTTCAGATTTTTTGTGTTGCTATATTTCTTGTTTGAAGGGGATATTACAGTGGTATCAGAGCTTTGGTCTTTGGTATCAGAGTTTTGTGTCTTTCATATATCTCTATTGGAAGGGGATATTACAGTGGTATCAGAGCCAAATTCCTGCCATCCTATTGGGCACATCAGAGCCAAATTCCTGCCATCCTATTGGGCACATCAGAGCTAAATCCTGCCAGCCTGAGGGTCTATAGATCTTATGCAGCCACAAGAGTTGGGACCACACAGGTATAACACACGCAGCCGAGCCTTGCTTGAAGGTATCCAGTTGTTAGATCAGAGACCGATCATCATGAGTGACAGACGTGAGGACAGCCCACCCAGGGGCCACAGGTATGATGTTGATCAGGCCACCAGAGAGTTTCAGCGTGCTATGATGATAAGCCAACAGCAGATGACTCAGACACTACAGGGACTTATGACCATGATAGAGAGAATGAATGCACCTGATGGACAGAATAGGGACCAAAGAGATGATAGGAGTGCTACGGTTAATCAGAGACCACAACAGACTCACTCCAGGACAGTGGATAGACCTGCATGCCCTTCATTTATTCAAGAAGAACCAGAGGTACCAACAGATGAGGAGGCAGGGAATTCTCCATTTGCAGATGTTTACATGGCTGCAAATGATGAGTGGGACTTATTACCTCCTCATATCCAGGAGAGAACAACCTTTGATCGTTTTGTCAATTTGAGGAGAGAGCACTATAGATTGGCTAGACAGGACAGGAGACCTAGAGTCCAATTCAGTGAGCTACAGAAGGCTACTGGTAAGCTTTCTTTGACTACTTTTGACGGCAGCGGTAAGATGACAGCTCAAGCTTGGGTTCATAAGCTTGACACCTTTTTGGCGTTGAGACCAATGTCAGAGATAGATGCCATCAAATACGCCACTTTGCACTTAGATGGAGTAGCACATGATTGGTGGTACCATGGTATGGTAACACTTCAGCATAATCAAGTGACAGAGTACCAGGACTTTGTGGATAGATTGGTTGAGCGGTTTGACAGGAGAGATCCCGAGGTTTACTTCTGAGATCTGGCACAGTTGAGACAAACAGGTAGCTTGGAGTCCTTCATTGGTGAGTTTCAGAGATTAGCAGTCATGGTACCCAATATTTCAGAGCGTAGATTGGTAGTTCTCTTCATAGAGGGATTGACAGAGCCATTGAGGGGTTGGATCAAAGCCTTTGATCCTCCTTCATTACAGGTAGCTATGAGGAAGGCACGTGATATGGAGATGGCAGCCCCATCCAATAAATTTAACACCAAAGGTACTTCTTCTTCTAGAGACCATAAGCACTCCCACGGGGATACGGAGAGACCGGATTTTAACATAGATAAATCCAGAGTTAAAAATGATTCAAAGGCCAATCCAGCAGCACCACCTTTGGATCGTGAGGCGCTTAATGATCTACGCAGGAAGAAGCTTTGCTTCTACTGCAAGGGACCATATGATATCCATCACGATTGTCCTTTGAGGCCTAAGGGCAAGGCGAATCGTATGATGTGGATATATTATGAGGAGTCAGATTCTGAGGATTCCGAACAGCATAACAGTGCTGAGGGGGCAGAGGCAGAGGCTTCAGGGCCTAATGTAGAGGCAGAGTTAGAGCTTCACCTACAGGAGGCCCGCATATCCAGCATACAGTCAGATGAGTCATTCAGACTCCGTGGAGTTTTGGCAGGGCAGAAGGTTATCACCCTTCTTGATACAGGAGCCACTCACAATTTCATAGATGCTAGGTTTGTGGAGAAGCGTGGACTCACTACAGAAGGTTTTGAGGGCATCAGAGTTAAGGTAGCTGATGGTCACACTCTTAAGTGTGAGCGTATGATTAGAGACCTCCCATTGCGCTTGAACAACTATGAGTTCAACGCTAATTATTATGTGGTAAACATGGGGGATATAGACTTAGTCTTGGCTATGAAGTGGCTTCATTCATTTGAGGAAGTTACTCTTCGTCTCAAGGACATGGAGGTTCTCTTTAATGTTGATGGGACGACACATATTCTTAAGGCAATACGGGGCAGCAGCTTCAGATATATGTTTTTTCATCGGATGGAGGTACCTATACCACATAACATGATAGAGGGTGATGCCAAGAGCACATTGGCACCAGTACAGGAGAGGTACGAGGATGAGCTTGGTCTTGAGGTGAGCTCAGTTCAGGAGTTGTCACATGTGGTGAGGACTCAACTTTCTGTTACAGCCGGATCACAGGTTGATGATGATATTACTATTTCTAGTCTTCACTATCCTGTTTCATATATTATTCAGGTAAGGAGTTTGCTTGCTGATTTTCATTTATGGATTGGATGTTGGAGTGCTTATCTTAGTACTAGAGATGATGTGACACCATTACATGAGAGTTGGGATGGACATGGCATGGGGGTCGTGTTAATTGACAGTGGTGGAGGTCAAAATTATATTTGGGATCCAGGTGGATTGATTGATTTGTCATACAGTGATTGCTTGAGGGCAAGCAATTTCAGGAGGGGCGGATTGTCATGTCCCCCTTTTTAGGTGACATGTTCTGAGTTCATGGTTAGCCTATTATGCGACCTTCGTAGGCTAATAGGATGGATAGAGGGTCATAATGGAGCTTGGCTCGACTTTGATTCACAAGATTTCTACATTTGATTTTCATTCAGGGTATTTCAGACACATTTGGCCTGAGCTCCTACTTTTTAGGGATATTTGATATGCAGCGGAGCGCCGTTATTATGGTATGGTTATGTGTGGAATCACTCCCTGATTCACTAGCTTCGATCGATTCATCGATCTGACATGTATTGAGGGAGATATTAATATTTGATTGATTTAATCAAATATTAATTATTTAGCCTAATTTTAATTAGAAACCCTAATTCTAATTTAAGAAAACCCTAATTAGGGCAAGCACATCTTTTGAGGGTATAAGGGTTTCTCATGGAGGCCATTGTTGATTTATGCTATGGATTATTGATATTGATTTTGGAGAATTTCTTCTGTGAAGACTGAGCCTAGGGTTCAAGGATTCCATTTGCATTGGAGAACGTTCCCTCTTCAGTGTGTGCAATTAAGAGGCTGTGGAATATCAGTTGATCTATTGCCAAAGTGTGAGATAACTTCATCCAGAAGTTATCACAGAATTTCAGGTTTGAGAGATAACTTCATACAGAAGTTATTACAGATATTCCAGGTATTTCTTTATTTAGTTTTGATTCAATAAATTATACAGCTAGAGATCTTCTGTGCTAGAAAAGTATATTTCAGATTAGGGGTTGAAAACAGGGAAGTTGTGCGTAATTGGCGGCCGTACAAGGTCCGTACAGGCCCGTACAGATCAGCTCAGGAACCGACCTCGGCAGACAGAGGGTTTCAGTGACCGACATCGGTCGACTGAACACCGACGTCGGTAGAAAGCCGACCGACAGATACCGACGTCGGCGATATATCGACCGACGACGGCGACTGTGTGTCGACACAGAAGGGCCGAGACTTTCCAGAATTCAATTTGCACTTCCAGATTTGCAAAGCCAGGGTTTTCAAGACTGTATTTCATATTTATATGCATATTAGAGGACTGCAATTGTAATAATTTAGAAGGACAAGTGACACAATCTGTAATTTGTTATTAAGAGACTATATTATTGTGATCTTTCTGAATTTATTCAACAGCGATTATATCTAGGTTCAGATTTTTTGTGTTGCTATATTTCCTGTTTGAAGGGGATATTACAGTGGTATCAGAGCTTTGGTCTTTGGTATCAGAGTTTTGTGTCTTTCATATATCTCTATTGGAAGGGGATATTACAGACACCCTGGATTTTGGTGCTATAGTCCTTCCCTGGCACTATTGTCCTAAAGGTTTAAGCTTTCTAGGTTTTGTCCATCAGGTCTATGTGACCTTGCCTATAAAATTTTGAAGCCTCACTGTCAAGAGTGCTCCTTTTAAAGATGATTCTCTATGTCTATGCCTTCCATACACTTGAATAGAAACTTTGGCAAATAGGGAAAAAAGGTTAGTATGTGTAAGATGCACTGGACATGATTCACATCTTGTGTGTGGGAACGCTACCTACATACCAATACTCAAAAGAGGGATCAAGCCATATGTAATTCTTATTTTAAGAGTGTATGGTGCAATAGTGAATGAAAATACAAGAAATTGCAAAACTAGGTGTGCTTGAAATGACTAAGGACTAGTGTAAGGACTTGAATTGGCTTGAAAGTGTATAGGTTGGATGTATGTAGAGAATAGGTAAGATTTCTTGAGTGGCCTTGATTGTATTCTTACTTGCTTGAATGATATTTTTCAACCATTTACAAATGATCTTTGAATGGGTTTTTATATGGATCTATTGGTTATGGGTTAGATCAAATTGGACTAAGTTGACATAATGAACAAGAAGAATCAAGGGAAAATGGTAATTTGGGCTCAAATTATGATTGGATAGGAGAGATAAAAAGAGGACACCCTAGGGTCTAACACTATAGTCCAACTTTTGTGCTATTATCTTGAGCAGATGGGACCTAGGGGGATGGATTATTCATGAAGAGATGGTCTTGGCTCAGTTGGGATCAAGTCTAGAAAGCCACAGATGATTTGGAATCAGTGAAAACAAGCTTGTAAGGGTCATGAGAGCAAGCAAGAGGGACCTAAGGATTGGGTGTCATTATCCATGCTTTTATATGACTATAAAAGCATATCATAATGGTAAAACTAAGTGATTTAATGTGATATATTTTCTCGATAGGAGTGGTATATATTGACAATCAATCCTCATTCATTTGTCACCTAGAATTTATACCAAAGAGCATTTAGTTGAGCAAAGATTCTCTATTTATTCATATTTCCATATCAGTGATAGGGACTACACATTTATATGTATGAAGTACTAAAGGAGAAGCCCAAGACCCTGATTTGCCAAGTTACTATAGAATTATTTTCTACATGGTTTTGTTTTTCTTGAGACTCTCATATTTCTTTTTGGTAATGAGCCAACAACATCCTAAAAGTTTCGAGGCCGAAAATCCTAAGTATAGAAGAAACATGCGAGGGGTTTCCATATGTTATTTTAACATTATTTTTGCTCAAGGGAATGAAAAGGAGCCTTCAACTTGTGCATGATGAACATCTAGTGCAATGGCATTCCTTTTATCAAAATAGAAGTCCCAACAGGGATCGAATGGTAAGTGCTAAGCCTTATGGGGTCCACTTTTAGTGAAGCTTGGAAAAAAATTTCAAGGCTCAAAGCACATGGATCAAAGCCACTTGTCACCTTGAAGCTCCATCAAATAGAAAAAGAGTCTCGACAAGCCTTCATTTAGCATGAGATTGACACGTGTGTAAACGCCTTTTTGCTTTGAATCGTAAGGTAGCAAGGGAAGACACACACAGATGGTATACACATGCTACCACTGCACTCCTTAAATCCAAAGCAAATATTCGATACTTCTTAGGTTGCGAAGGGTTTCCACGTGTAGCCTATGGATATCAAGAAGGGGATCAATTGCTCATATTGGGATTTTTGATCCAAAGGTACTGAACCTCCAAAAACCATTAGCCCTAAAGGCCAAGAAAGGAGAAAAAAAGAGTCTCTATGTTTCTAAAAGGCCACAAAAGCCCTCACATGTCCATGTTTAGAGGCTACATGATTAAAGTGACATGGATCAACATCTAAAATAGAATGAGATAGATAGTTAACAAGAAATAGCAAAAGTAAGCCTTATGTTGTTCATCTCCAATGGCTTGCAGTTTCTCAGATCTAAATTTTATGGACAAATAGTTAGACCCCAAGCAAATGGTTGCAATCATGATGGTTTCCTTTGGGCTATAGGTAGTGGATCAAAGGGGAGTTTTAGGGAGGATGAATACAGATTTTTAGTAGCTAGATTAATACAGAGTTTTAGGAGCTAGTTTTGAAAGCATTTGATTGCCTTAGCAGTTGCTTCTCTTTGAAAATTGAAGATTGTATTTTGTGCATTCTACCTTGTATACTTTATTCATAAATGAAGAGAGAGTGATGTTTTATGCAATATAGTCAGATTTTTAGCATTGCTTCTTATTTTTTGTTATACGTATTTTGTCAGTTTCACATAAATACTAAGATTATTAATCATGTTGCATACTCTTTAATATTTTTAAGAAAAATTGTTGAAACTAATACAATGTTATTAGGTCAGAAGTTGATCTAAGTTACTTGTTTCTCATATGAGCCTTTGGTTAGTCTATAATTCATTATTGGAATTATTGATCATGCTTTGCACTCTTTGATTCTCTTCAGTAAAGTCTGTTAGTACTCTTCAGTTTGCTCTGCTAGTAAATGAATCCAACCTTGGTGTATCACCTTAGTAGTTTAGATACTTATTATATGTTTTTTTCTTCCCATTCAAACTAAACCCCAAGAGAAGAACCAACTTATTTAGAATCTAAAGTTTGTTTCGAGGTTCAAGTCCCACATCTTTGAAACTTCCCACGACTTTGGTGATTAGTTGCAAAATTAAACATCAACAGTTACAAACTAGGTTCTTGTTGTAGTTGATTTTTATATATTGCATGATTCACACATAATCCAACACATACTGGGGAGAACCACATAAGTCTGAGGCCCTTTTCAAAGTATTGGCTATGTAGGCAGTGATCATTGACAGAGGGGTCTTTTGGGGTAACTCAACATATGATCCCACTAACCCATTTTTCTCAACGTCATTATGAAGGTGAAGAACTAGAATTTTGCCATTTCATGAAGAGAGAAAAGCCATGAGCTAGATATGAATGCACCATAGCAAAGGCAAAGACAAGCCCAAAATCATCTAAGGTAGTCGCATCCTTTACCAACAGGTATTTTATACATGACACCTGCATCTAGTTCAGACATTAGCATCGATGCTAACATCCAACATTGATGCTAGTGTTTTTGAATCCAGATGCACTCAATCTAGAATTTGGTGATTGTTTTAGAGTCCTCTTCTAGTTTGCTTCCTATCTGTTCTATATCTAAAATTGTTTTAGCATCAAAACCAACTAAATATATTACTTATTTATCATTTCTATAACTAACATAATTTTACTTCTTATTTTTACTCATTATTCTTGCTTGTCCAATATTTATTTGATACTATTAATTACCTTTTTAAGTGCTAGATTAATTATGAATATTATTATTAATTATTTTATCTTAAATATTTAATAGACTTTAATTTTACATAATTAAACAATGGTTAAAATGACAAAATAATTCTTTTTTAAACTTCAAAATTAAAAATATTAAATTATACATTTATAAAATCCTCAATTTGTCATTATTTTCTATGTTGGTTGTTTCATGTTTATTTTCATTTCTCTACATGTAATTAATTAGTTGCCGTTGATCTCAAAGATATATTTTCAAGAAACATTAAATCCTTGGAAGTAGGGATTATATAAAAACTTAAAATGCTTTTAAGAGTATGAAGTGTACCCAAAAATAATAATAATTAATAAAAAATAAATAGAAAATTGATTTTTTTTTTTTTAAATATTGATAACTGATTTATTTATTTTTAATATGAAAAACCTTTTAAATATGTAGAATACAATGTCCATCTAGAGAATCAATTAACAATAACATAAAAAAATGTTATTAAAATTTGTAATTTCTATTTAAATTGTTATAAAATTATAAGAAAAATCAATTATTACTAAAATATAAACATGATGATCATAAACATTATTCCATATATATATATATATATATATATATCCTTTGATGTAAGTTTTCAATGTCACAGCGTTTCATCGTGCTCTTTATTATCATCATGGTAATATATATCTTTTGATGTAAGGAGTCAATGTCACAGCGTTCATCATGCTCTTCATTATCATCATGGTGTGGTTTGTGATTTGTAGATGGAATGAGTTGTGTTTAAAAGTGGAAGTGTGTAAATTATGTATTCTGCATGCTTTTCATTAAGCCGGAGGCTTATACAGTGGGTAAGGCTCTAAGTTTATTTTCACAAAGAGATAAAATGACATATTTTGTGATAAATAATTTGGTTTTGAGGAGGTAATGGTGCAGAGCAGTTTGGTAGCACATGATACAATTTATGTCAATTTTCCATGCTTCAATATGGATGCTTTAGAGAAGGGGAATGGATGGAATTGCAGCTAGTATGTATACCGGATTTGAAAAGACAGCGGAGGAAGTTAAGCTATGCACCTCTTAGAAAAAGTATTTGTTGGAGCCACTGAAAATTTCAGTAGGGTTTTGTCTGTTCTATTTTGCATATTCTTCAAATAATTGAATTCGAGCTTGATTCTGTTATGTACATTTTGTTATGTACATCTTGCAGGGAATAGCTAAGGGATTACGCTGGTAGGGTGATAGAATGAGTCCATGATTTATGTATTCTGTAACATTCAAACTTATAAGATTACAGATCGTGCTACAAGGGTGATGCAAAAAAAAGCCAGTTTATCATCTGTTCTGAAAACTAACTTCTCACGAACACATCGATTACTTATTCTTCTCAAGTATTTTATCTTCTGGTTGGGCAACAAAATTATCTTTGATGTTTAGGCATCATAATATGATTGTGATCGAGTTGTCTTCATACCATAGTTAAAATTTAGGAAAAACCTATTGTAACAAGGGTGGACTAATGAATCTTCCGTATATGATAGCTAAGTCTGGAATGCTTGAAACTTCTGCAATTGAAGGCCTCCTCTTGCTGCTGCTGTATGTCATGTCCCACCTTGCAATAATTTGGCAGTCTTCACTGATGTTTTCAATATCATGATTTTTTTTTATATATGTATTTGAATGATGATGTACAGTATCTTATCTTTTAAACCACACTGTTATTTGGAAGCATTTCTGTCGGTCTTGAAAGATGCACTGCACATTTTTTTTAGATTTTTGACAGTCTGTTCAGATTCCATCCAAATTATTTTATACATTCCATAATCTTCAGAATCATTCCAAAATGTTCGTACAATGTTTGAAATGATATAGATAGTGAACTGTAATTTCTCTCCAGTGTGTTTGCAAAGAGTTAACCGCTTCAATATTTTACTAAGATGAGATTGACCTTTAGAATTATATAGCTTTCAAAAATAATGTGTAAATTTTGGAATTATATATTGTAACGTTAATTTTGCAACTAATCATAAAAGTTAAGATAATGCAAGTATAAAACTAAGATATATAATAATAGGATTGTGTATTATAAGTTAAAAATATAGTATAATGATTAATACATATAAATATTAAAATAATTTTATTTAAATTTAATATATATTTTTTAAATTATATTTTTCAAAATTTGTGAATTAATTTTTGTGATATAGATTATAAATAATAAATATAAATATTGAAATATTTTTATTTAAATTTGATATTTAAAAAATTATTGTTTTATCCAATTAATTACTACAAATATAAATAATGTTAAATGATTTTTTATATAATAATTGACATGTATTTTAAATGAAAATATTAAATTATGATTAATATATAGATATTAAAATTATTTTATTTAAATTTAATATAAAAATTACAATGATTTTTATTTTTTTTCTTTTAATTGTCAATCTTTATTCAAAGTTATTTAAAGTATGGTTATAGAAATGAGGGTTAATGTTAAGTTATACTTGAAGTTCACTTAACGATATGCCATTGAACTCAAGGAACATTTACATATGAAGGTTAATATGATATCATTGAACTTAGACAACATCTACAACATTCACCCTAAAAAAATTGTATATATTTTTTCATCAAAATGATCATAAAATGAGTATTATTTATAAAATTAAATTTATGTTTAGAAATATTAATTTTAAAAAAATTCTAAAATTTATTGTTCTTCCCCTTCATACACTAGGAAACCATAGGTCAAAAAAACCTTTAAATTTTCTCGAATCCTTAACTTTTTGGGCAAGCCCTGAAACTGGCATCTTGTATCAACTTGGCCGTCTTTACATTTTATAAGATTCATTTTAGAATAACAGTCAACATAAACTTAGATAGGCTTAGAAATTTCTATAGACTTTACTAACAATTTCCATTTTATTATATTATTTATTTATTTTTATCTTTGCTTTTAAGATTTATTGATATTGTCACCTGGTTGTACATACAGTTTTTTTTTAAAAATTCTAAAAATGTTAGAAAAAATATGTAAACAGAAAAAAAAAAAAATTGTACATTATTTTTTTTATTTTTTATTTTTTTTTACAAATTATTATTTTTTTATAAAATTAATAAAATAAATATGATAATATAAAAAATTAGTTTCTTGTATTTTTATATATTTTATGAATTTATATATCAGACAACTTAAACATATTTATGAAAATGAATTTTATTTTTTATAATCATTTTTCTAAATTATTATTTTTTTGTTATAAAAATTAATAAAATAAATATGATAATAGTATTAAAAATCGATTTATTGGTAGTATCAAACATGAATATTTCATTTTCTTATACATTGTTAAATATTTTATGAATTTATATATTAGACAACTTAAATATAATTATGAATGTGAATTGTATTGTTTACAATAATTTTTCTATCATTTTCTTATGTATTTATGTGTATTTTATGAATTTATATATTAAAAATCTTTCTAACTAATAGAGTTGTGGGAAGATATCACAATCACTAATGTAAAACAACTCAACAAATATTATATAAACAACTCAACTGTTATAAAACCATTACAATTCATAATTTTTATTATAATATATAACAAACACTTCCAAACTAAATTTACCTCAAATAAAAATAAAAAATTATATATTATATAATACTTAATATCCGGGGCAACAGCAAGTTATATATTTAATGTAATAATTCAACTTGTACATACAACTTACCCTTAATTTTTTTTTAATTAGAGAATGATACAAATCTTATGCAATAGCCATGTGCATTAAATTTGGAAACCTGACCTGCGTGATGTGCTACACAAAGAATGTGCGATTGCCTTTCTTTATTTAATTGGTATTTAATTTAATTTAGATATTAATGCCCACCTAGGTTAAGAATGGCCAAATGATTGAAGAAGATTTTACATGAATTTTGTAGAAGATATTAAATGAATTTAATATAAAAAAGAGTATTAAATATATTTGAAAAATATTAAAGAAAATAAAAGAAAGTTATTAAAAAATAATTAATGAGAAATAGTTATTTTCATATTTGAAAATAATAGATTTTGAAAGTAATAAAATGTGTATTTCATAATAAATTTAGGTTATGTTGTATAGATATATGTATTTTTGTGGTATTTGAAGTTTGATATTTAGAATTAATAAGTAATAATATTAAAATTATTCATATGTGAAGATTTCAATTTGAGTGTTTTTAGTAAAAGTTGAAGTGCCTTATGAATAAATAAAGTTAAATATCTCTAATCCTTATGCTGAAAGAAGGTCTTCAAAGATCATCTATGATAATCTTTAAAAAGATAATAGTGTCTTTTAAAAATCTTATCGTAGGTAGAAACCCTGAATACAAGATATTCTTCACTTTCAAGTTCTAGGAAACATAATTTAAATATACATTCAACTTGTGGAAGTTGATTGTTAGATTCCATTTAGAATTGATGAGAGAAAACCTAAAACTGAGCTAAATGGACTCTTAAGCATGATGATAACTTCTTCATGTATTTAAGAACCTACATTTAATCTCTATGGAAGCACAAATAAAATTTGAAATATTAAGTTTTAGTTTCAAAGTTTCTTTTGGATTAAACTATGTTACAAATTTTAAATAAGATTTTTTAATCTCTTTGCGAATACCTCTATTAAATTCTTGTTTACTGAGTTCAGAAGAATTAATATAAAATTCAAGGAGTCTTTCTATATTAAAATCCAATTTATGGAAGAAATCCATAACTCTTGCATAATAATAACATTTACATATTTATTTCACAAGTTGCATAGAATAATGAAGTAACATATATGAATATTTACTCTACCTAGAGTAATAATCTAGCATGCATCAAAGCCTATATGTAACATAGTGATGATATGAAAAACTAAAGAGACAGACAAAAAATACCATGAAATTTACAAAAATAATTGAGTAAGGAACCATTCTTTTGGCTCAAATATTCTTGGATAATATAGAGATGAAAACTCATTTCATATGTTTGAAATCATTTTGTTTCAAGTATGAACCCTAAACCTCACATCCATGCATCAACGTGGGAGTAACTAGTATATGAAAGGGTCGAATATTTATCAAGATGTCCTGAAATTAGAACTGAAAATGTTGCCTTTCAAATGACGCCAATGTTGCATATATTTAGTTAACTCTTGATTATATTGTAAGTATAATTCTTAAAGGAGATCCAAAAGAAACTACACCTAAATAGTTGTAAGAGTGAACCACCTCAACCCATTATATTTTGTATATCAAATTCATTGTAGATACTACTTTCTTGATTATATTAATGAATGTTATGGATTTTTACTTTTTAAGATTTACTTTAAGATCATTTTTATTATGAAAATTTCTCAACACATCACGCTGATTTTTCATCATATATAAATTTGTGTGAATGTTTAAACATCTATAAAAACTTGGTGTGAGAAAGGCATGAGATGACACTTTTTTAACATTTGAACTTTAAAACAATATGATAGAAGATGTAGGGAAGAGATGGAAGGTTAATTTTTGTTATTACAATAAAATATTAATGATTAATTTGATATTTACCTTAAATTTAAATATGTAATGATGATTGTATGTTTATTTAAGAACTTGGTATGGAAAGAGTGAAGTGAGATGTCACTTTTTTAATATGTGAGCTTTAAAACAAGATAATAGAAGATGTGAGGAAGAGATGAAAAGTTAATTATTGATATTAAAATGAAATAATAATGATAAATTTAATATTTATTTTAATTTTAAATATATAAGATTGATTATATATTTATTTATAAAAAATATATAAATTAAAATATCTTCTCAAACTAAATATCTATAAGAGGAAAATAAAATTTGAAACTGTTAATAAGGATTGAGATAATATTTTAATGAAAATAAATTGTCAATTTATATTATAAAATATATTTTTTAAATAAAACTTAAGTAATTATGTTGAAAAGTATAATTATATTGGTAAAAAGGGGGCGGTGAGATGAGTGATGTAATAATCTACGATGTTAATAAAAATATATATCTTTAATTTGATGTCTATTTAATTGTCAGAGTGTAATTTTAATTTTAAATTTGTTATTTATTGTATCATAAAACTATATATATATATATATATATATATATATATATATATATATATATATATATATATAAATTTGAAGAAAGGAATAAAAATATTAATGTTTTGGGTATACAATGGAGTTTGGAATGTGTTATTTTTTTGAAGTGATTTCACAAGTCCAACATAGTGTTGTAGCAAATATGAGTCTATTTGTCACCTAGTGATAAGAAATTTGAAAAAGAAGTAATAAAATCACTAATCAATATGATATATAAAACATTACATTTAAAATATCTTTTACAATTTTTTAAAAAGACAAATTAAATATATCTGATATACTACTTTAAAGTATATTATGACAACTTATAGATTTTATCAATTCATATATAAATATTAAACTAAGATAATGTCTATTTGTATCAAGATGAGTAAATACATTGATAGAGAAGGGGTGGGAAGTGCTATTGTAATAGTGTGAGATATCTCTAAACATATTTGACCTAAAATTATATGTTCATTTGACTATCATAGGGTAGTTCAAATCTTAAATTTAGCTATCATTTGATTATCGTAGATTAAATTAAATATTAAATATGATATCTATTTGATTTTTATAATTATTTTTTAATTTTTATCTAGCAAAAGTGATCTAAAAATCATGATATCATGAATGTAAGATAGATTTTGAAACTCTTTTTTTATTATAAATATTTTCTTGAGCTTGATTATAAATATTTCCCTGAGCTTGATGTAAAGTGCAATAAGATTGGGGCCATCTCCCATCACTCAACAAAATGTTTTTAGAGAAAATGGAATTGATAATCAATATAATATATGACAAATCTAAAATAAAACTTGTAAGCCATCGATGCGGTTTAGTTACTCCAATAAAAAACTATGTATATGTCTTAAAAAAAATTAAAATATTAAATAAAATAAAAATCATACTGATATTAGATATTTTTATTTTTAAAATATATGAACACACACATGCACGCACGCATGCGTGCACGCGCGCGCGCACACACACACACACACACACACACACACACACACACACACAATTAAAATATTTAACCAATGAGATGGGGGTGCATTGGTAAAGCAGCTTGGTTGTTATATGTACCATCCAAATTCAAATCTCGGAAGCATGGTAAGCCATCGATGCAACCGGTTTAGTTACTCTAATAAAAAAACTATGTATATATCTAAAAAATTAATTAAAATATTAAATAAAATAAAAATCATACTAACATTAGATATTTTTATTTTTAAAATATATGACATTTGAAAACTAATGTATGATGTAAAACAATTTTATGTCAAATAAAAAGTTTGTAATTATAATTATTTATAAAAAATGTATAATTTGAAATAGAGCAAGGTTATACATTTCACATACATCATTTGCGATTTAATTTTTAAAATATGTGACATTAAAAAACTTGCCTATGATTTGAAATAATTTTATATCAATGATAATTTTTTTGATTATAATTATTATTTAAAAATAAATAATTAGTAAAAGTTATATGTATAATATCAATTCACACAAACTTTAAATCCGATAAAATAAAACTATGATTTCAATTTAATAAAATGAATATATATTTTAAGTTGTTCAAATAAATATTATGTACACAAATTAAAGTTTATCTAGAGTTTCAATTTTTTTATATATATTAAAACAAAACATTACAAAATAATGAAGTTATCAAAAGATAGCTAGAAAAAGAATACAAAAGCTGTTATACAACATTTCAATAGTTGAGCAATGAGCTGAAAGCATTACATAATCAAAGCCTAAAAGACTATGCAAATAATATTACATGTGTTGTAAAACAACACTACATTAGCTGAGCTTGTTGTGTGACTGAAACTTCAACACTTGAACATTAACTTGTTGAAACTAGTCTATAACTTTAGCATTCTTTTTGCATAAGACTTGGAGCTATGAAAATAAGAAGACCACCTGAAAAAATATGTCAAAGTATAGCCTTAGAATGCAAACTACTTAATGAACATTGTTAGAAAATACAATTGTACATCTATTCTTCCATATATTCTTTAAAATAACTTGTCTGATAGAATCAATAAACACTTCATTTTGCATGCCAAAATCCAAAATATCTTCCTTCAAGTTTAAATCATGATTAAAAATCGTAGGGAAGTCTCTAAACATAGCAAACCATTGATTACTAACATATATGCAATCCTAGAATATATGTTTCATACTTTCAACATTTTGGTAGAAAGGACATTTGGTTGGTTGAACCATTATGCATTTCAACCTATCCCCAATAGGAAGCTTGCAATGCAAAATTTTCCAACCCAACACTTCAGTATCAAAATCAATGTTAGATCTCTAGATTTGAGCACTCATTGTGGACCAAAATTTAGACCTAAATATGCATTTCCATTTTTGATTTAAGCGAGGAATGAGAGGCTAAGTAGGAAGGATAACTAAATAGACCTTTAAATGAAAATGGTAAAAATCACTATAGGACAGCCATTTCCAATCTTTGAAAAAGTTACACAACATAGGCATACAAAGCTTCATAGAAAGATCAATAGGAATTAAGCATTGAACAAAAATTTAAAAAAATGCTTGTACTTATTACTCAGTGCATAATGCTCCTCAATACTCGTCTAAGGGACCTAATCAAAATTGAGAAAAGAAATAAAAATATTAAAAATTATATATAAATAATATTTTATTAGTTTTTTAATGATTGATTAAAATCTTATTTTAAATTTAATATAATTCTTTAAATTTTAATTATATCATACGATTTAAATTAAAAAATATATAATTAAATGACCATCAAATTTAATCCTTATATCCATTTATTTAACATTAACAATAATTGTTAAGTTATATAACTAACATTTAAATAAAATAATTAAAATCATATATTAACTTGTCATATAATCCCTATACCCCTTTTTTTAACACTAACAACAATTATTAAGTTACATGACTAACATTTAAATAAAATAATTAAAATCATATATTAACCTGATCACTTCTTATTAAGAATTGTTAAAATACATTATAAATATTTTAATAAAATAACAAAAACTAATATGATATATTAATGTGAGATGTCATCCACTCTTTTTTTTACTAGTGAAAATATATACATTACATTATTATTAATAATTATATATCTTTTAATTTTTAAAAAAGTATGTTAAATTATTTATTGTCAACATTTGTTTTTGGAAACATGATAAGATTGAGTTAAATAAAAAACGTATCACATAATTAAAAAATGGTCCTAGAAAAAGGAGCTTCTTAAAAAAATTTATATAAATAATGTTTTAAGAGCATATATAACAAATATGATTTTATTGAATTTATGTTCATTTTTTTTTAAAATAGTTGAAATTCTTTTATTTTTATTTATAATAAAAATAATTTCTTTCAATTTTAATTTTTCATTTAAAATCTTTTAATTTATATCTTTCATTTTTTTATGGAGCACAATTCATTAAAAATGAAGATTTATGAAACCGCCTCCTCATTTCACTTCCCTCACAACATTTAGCTCACTATGCAAATTGTAGGTATTTATATATAAAGCCTCATTTAGTCACTCATTTTTAATTTCCTCAGCCCAAATATTTCCCATGTTATTTCCTTAGCATTGTGTAATCCCTATTTAAAATAAATTCAATTCATAAGTAGCATGATGGACATGTTTGTTGAAATGGCCTTGATAGGGTTTGAATGCTTTATATAATTAAATGGTTTATCCTTTGTTTATAATATGTATATCTAAATGGAGATTGTTTTTTCAATTATGTCAAGATTCTATATCCACACAATACTTTTAAAACTTTATCAATTATTGATGTATTCTCTTTTACATGAACCCGTCAAATCTTAACCTCTTTGATAAAAGGTGCAATGGGAAAGGGGTGGGCGGACCTTTGGTCCTTTACAAAATTATTGTTCTCTATACATTCACTTAAAATCAATACAAACCCCTCATATATGTTTCCCTAAGCTTTGACACCTCCCTCACATGTTCCACTAAGTAATTCACCACCTTCAATAGCCCTTACCTAAGCAAAACCCATTTCTACCAAAAATTGAATGGAGTCAAATGGGTCGACCTAGTTCTGGGAATAATGTATGTTACGAAATTGAGTCAGCGTACATTAATTTAGTTCAGGACCTAAAGGCTTTATTTTCCAACTAACAAGATCGATTGGGATAATTAAGTTGACTAAAATTCTGGAAGGGATTAGGGTCAAATCAAGGTATATATACCCCTATCTCACCTCATTTCCAATAGAGAGAATCATTCATTTATGTTTCTTTATCTAAATTTATGCCATTCTACTTGAGGAGTCATTGCTTAGGGTTTTATGCTTCTTGGAAGAGAACCTTTGTCTTGTGAAAGCTTGAGATTCACTAGGAGGTCTTTTGCTAGACTATAATCCATTGTCCATCCTTAGCTTTTTCAACAACACACAAGAACCTCTTGTAAATCACCATTGGCCAACGGAGAGGTTGAGGCTTGACAGGGTCATCTTCAAGTTAAGTATTCACAACTCTTACTCTTCTATTTTAGTAGATAGATTTTTTTTTATAAAAAACTAAATGGGGTAAAAATTTATTCAAAAACAACAGAAAACAGAGACGCTATAGAGCTTTATCCTTCTCAACTAGAAGACTCAGCTTCTGGGAGAAGCTTAATGGCAGCAAACTACGATCAAGAATTTTCCATTGGGGTCCCTGCTCAGAGGCCCATTTTGCCAGGCAATTGGCAACACCATTCCATTCCTGGAGAATGTGTTTGAAACAAACTGACTCCAACACATTATTTAGCTGAAGAACTTGTTGCACTACCACCGCCAACTGCCAGTCAACACTATCAAAATTATGGTTAATTAACAAATTGATCACAACCTGGGAGTCCGACTCCCAGATGATGTTTTGCCAACCATGTTGACAGCAGAGTTGGATCGCCTGTAATATAGCCAACGCTTCCATATAATTATTAGAGTACCAGCCCTTGTAGACAAAGAAAATAAACTGAAGATTTCCAGCATTGTCGCACCCCACGCCACTGATGCCTGCTTCCCCTGGGTTACCACGCGAGGAGCCATCAGTATTTATCTTCAAAGTTCCAGGCGTGGGGGGGGGTCCAATGACCTAGTCTGTAGACCGGATTATGCAGATGCCTATCTCTAGTCCTAGGACGCGTGGGAGGAGCAATGGTCAGGTTGAACAAATGCGCTCTAGCAATGCTAGAGTAGATAACATGGTCCTCCCTCCCCAAGTTCATCGTGCTGAGGCCTTTTGCTGCAAGAGTCTCTTGTAGAGAGTTGCAAATTCGCTCCCAAAGAAAATTTTTGTTCAGCTGCTCACCACAGAAAATTCATCTATTTCTTTCAATCCAAATATGCCACAAAATAAATGTTGGACCAGCCAGCCAAACAGCCTGGAGAATTGGCGCTTTAGATGGAGGGAGACACAACCGGCTCCAAAAATCAACTAAAGATGAGGCACGCCAACAGGATCTGCCCCACGCATTCCACCACTTGTGCCAGATCCACTTAGCAAAAATATAGTGAAAAAAGAGATGCGCCCTTGTTTCCTCCTCCCTGCAGGAAAGCACACACCTGGAAGGTCCATGAAAACCATGCCTGCATAGATTATCCCAGGTGAGGCATCTGTTATAAGCAAGATTCCACAAGAAAAAATTGCATTTAGGCCAGGTAAAGGAGTTCCATATTTTCTTCCCCCATAGGAAGTTAGCTTCCCCAAACATGTGCTTAAACAGAGCATGATAGCCTGCAGAGACCGAATAGCACCCAGAAGAATCGACGCCCCAGGCAAGCACGTCCTGACCTTGGAGGAAGCTGCAATTTCTATAGGCTAAAATTTGAGAAAGCTCCACCCGGCTCTCCTTGGATCCCCCCGGTGGCCAGTCCGAAGAGTTCTTCCATCTAAAGCCAGTAGTCATGCCCAGATTATACTCCTTGTAATGAGCAACATTAGTCCAACCAGCCGCTTGAAAAACATCACACAAAGGCTACAAGTTCAGGAGGGAGGCCAAAAGTGGGGGGGACCCATCCCACGAGTCTTCCTAGAAGAGAGCCTCCGCTCTGGTTTTGCAAATCAAAAAGAGACTCTGTTTAACTAGCTGAGGGCCGACTTTGAGGGTATGCCAAATCATAGAACCACCACGCTCAAGAGGCAAACGAGCAATATCAAAGGGTTCCACCCCTAGAAAATACTTGAAAGCCAAAATTTGAGCCCAAAGTTGTGACTGATTGGAGCACCATCTCCAGTACAATTTGGCAGCAAGGGCTTGGCTAGCCAGGATGGCCGATCACAGCCTAAGACACCCATCCTTCTTTGGCCAGCACACTGTGTCCCATTTAACCAGACTCCATTTGGTGCTGCACAAATTTCTGCTCCAAAGGAATTGGCGGGATAAGGCATCAAATTCCTTGAGAAAGTAAACTAGAGCAGCCTGCACCATGCAACGATAAATAGGTAATGCCTGGATCACCAATTGCAAAAGAGTGACTCTCCCCGCAGTAGAGATCCATCTATGTGTCCAGTGGCTGACTTTGTCCCTGAGCTTATCCAACACCTTCTACCAGAAAAGGTGTGGCTGCCTGCCAATCACAATGGGAATCCCCAAATAAGTAACTGGGAGAGCCTAAATTTGGAATCTCAGGATGGCCGTAATCCTCCTCTAAATAGGTCCCAGAGTGTTAAAGAAAAAATAGAGGATTTGTGGTCATTAATTTTCTACCCAGTCGCATCTAGGTACATGTCAAGAGTACTCCAGAAAGCATTCACCTCCTGAATATGAGCTCTCCCAACCAGGATGGTATCATCAACAAACTAGAGGTGGGACATGATAAGACCATTCCCCCACTGCCACCCCTGCACCGTGTTCTGTGAGACTTGGAATCTGATGAGCCATCCCAATCCCTCTGCCAGAATGATGAATAAGTAAGGGGACAATGGATCTCCTTGGCGAAGGCCTCTCAAAGCACCAAAAAGCTCGGTGGGTTGACAATTGATAAGAACTGAGAAGGAGGGCATAGTAACACAACTTAGCACCCATTGAATCCATGCCGGGTTAAAACCAAAAGCCAACATGATCTTTTGCAGGAATCTCCAACTGGCCTTATCGTAAGCCTTAGCTAAATCTAGCTTGATGAACATGGCACGCTCTTGAGAGGTGCTCATTGAATGAATGGCTTCTGAGGCAATGACCACCTCATCAAGAATTTGCTTTTTGGTAACAAATCCACCTTGTTCCTCTGAAATAATCAAGGGAAGGCATCTTTTAAGCCTCTCCGCTATGAGCTTAGTGATGATTTTATATACCACATTGTAGAGAGCAATAGGCCTAAAATGTTCCAGCTGATTTTCCTGCCCTTTCTTTGGAATTAGGACCAAGAAGGTGGCATTCAGGGCTCTAAGCAGTTCTTTGTTAGAAAAAGATTCCTGAACCACAGCAAAAAGATCCTATTTGATGATATCCCAGAAGTCTTGAAAAAATTCAGCTGGGAAGCCATTGGGCCCAAGAGCTTTACTTCTTTTCATGCTAAACACAACTGCCTCCACTTCGGCCCTTTCAATAGGCCTCATAAGATACTCATTCAGCCCGAGGTCACCACAGTTGGGATGCAGGACAACACAACATTTTTTGCCATCTCAGAAGGGGGCAGCCCTTCTGAGAAAAGGTTAGAAAAATACCGAACCACTGCCTTGGATATATCCTGGGTAGTATTCAAACGTGTCCCATCTAGGCATACCAGGTGGGACATATAATTTCTATTGCACCTATCCTGCACAGACATGTGAAAAAAAGTGGTGTTCCTGTCTCCTTCCTGGAGCCAATCAACACGAGCCTTCTGCTTCCAGAATATCTCCTCCTGAAGTTCCCATTCAGGAGCTCATTCACCGCATGAGATTCTACCAATTGAAGATCCTTAGAGAGGCCACAATCTCTAATCTGCCTAGTAATCCCATCCAAATGGTCTTGAGCCTTCTTCCTCATAGTATGGAGATTCCTAAAGCTGTTTGCATTCCAACACTGAAGCCTCCCCTTAACATACTGTAGTTTTTTGGCGAAGGAGAACATAGCAGTGCCAAAGCTAGGTCCCCCTATCTCCACCACTGTGCCATAAGATCCTGCAGAGAGGGCTCTCGAAGCCACATGATCTGAAACTTAAAAGGGACCTTCCTTGGCCCACAGATGTGGCTAGTAGATAGCTTAATCGACCAGTGATCCGAACCTCTCTAGTCAAGAATCTCTGAAGCTAGGGAGTTGGAGTTGGATTGCCAAAAGCATGACACAAGGAATCTATCAAGGCACTCAAAGATACCAGCTTCACCACTCCTCCTGTTGTTCCAGGTGAAAATACCATTGAGAGGTTTGACATCTAAGAGGCGCAAGAATTCGATGTTATGTCGGAGGGCCTCCGAAGATGGCCCCAATCGAGTCAATCCTCCCCTCTTTTCCTCCAAGCTGAGGACAACATTAAAATCTCCAGTCAATATCCAGGGCAAATATGGGTGGCAGCTTCTCACATAGCGAATATGGTTCCATAACTTCAGCTATCCAGGGAGGTCCACAAGGGCGTAGACATTAGTAATAAGAATGAATTCCCCTGATTCCTTGGAGGCAACAACCATCATTAGAGATGAGTTGTTGGACAGCCAATTCAAGGGCATTATGCGCTCTAGGTTCCAACACATAGCCAGCCCACCAGAGCAATCAAATGCCCCCACACATTGGCTATTCCTGAAATACCAAAAAATTTCCATACACAAAAACCAAGAGTCCACTAAAAATTTAGTCTCCTGGATACATAGGATATCAGGAGAATGTTCACTTACCAATTTATGAATAGCTCTTTGACAGGGGGTGTTGTTCAACCCCCTTACATTCCATGAAAGGATGATCATTGAGTAGAGTGTGTGAAGTGCTCCTCCAGGGGTTTAACAAACCCCACCTCAACTAGAAGATCTCCTGTGAGTTTGAGTCTTTCCTGGTCCTTTTTGCACCTAGCCCTTGAAGGAGCCAAAGCCGAAGCCTTCTTGAAGGGTCGTTGCAAAAGGCCAAGTCTAGAAGAAGAACCTTTGTCTTTCCTAGACACCTCCACCTCCTTTGCCATATCAGCCCAGCTAACCTCCTTGTCGCCTGGCACTATTGTGGATGCTAGGGGAGCATCCTGTAGGTCCCGAGTTAGCTCCTGGGTCGGCTGAGGATCCAATCCTAATGAGTCATCACCTGGGGGGAGTTGTTCCATTATCTCTGCCTCCTCCCCCTACAGTAATTCAGGGATGCCATCCTCTATATTCATATTGTCTAGAACATCAAAGCGGTTGAAACCAGCCTCAATCTGCTTGTCAATATTTGGTCTCCTCTGTCCATGATTTTTTAAACGGTGCCTAACTATAGTGAAACCATCCTTGTCAGGACCCTTGGGGCCTATTGTGCCCTGCTCTGAACCTGAAGAGTAAAGGGGATTTTTACCTTTTCTAGCATTATTTGAATGGCCATGGGCCTTCCCCATATGGCTCGACTGGCTGATTCCTCTATTGCCCTTGGCCACCTGTGCTCCAAGCGAATCTCCTTGACTAGCATTATCTCTGACAGCCTGAGGACACTGTCGGTGCAAGTGGCCATACACGTGACAGATGTGGCATCGAAAAGGAATAGCTTTGTAATCTAATTGTTGAATCCATGAAGAGTTTCCCATACAAATTTCTAGAGAGTCTGGTAGGGGGTTATTCAAATTAATATCCACGCATATCCGAGCGTAGGAGATTACCTTTTTGTCTAATGTTTGATGTGAAATGGCCATCGGTGTCCTGAGCATAGTCGCTATCTGGCGAAGGATATCCTCACGCTAGAATTCCAAAGGCAATCTCAGCAAATGAACCTAAATAGGGACATAGGCTGGAAGGTCTTCAGTCGAGTTAAACCCTGCATGCCAAGGTTTTAGGATCAAACCAATCCGATCAAAGAATTACCTCCTTCAAAAATCCTATTACGGTCTGATACAAAGGAAAAATTCACCATGAAATAACTGTTTCCAACCAGCATGATATCAAAGTCCCCCTCAATCTGCCAAGTTTGCCATATCCAGGCTTCCAAGGCTGCTAACGAGATACGGATGCCCAAAAATTTGCATATTAGGGCATAAGCAGTCAGTTATTCAACTTCATCCTTCACAGAGTATAGGGAAATCACCAAGACCGGTCTCTCTTGGCTCCGAGGTAAGCACCCATTGATCCTTCTAAGCTTAGAACCCTCACTCACATAAATCTTCTCGGCCTCCTATGCACTCTCCCCCGGCACAAGCTGCTCCGCACTGAGGGCACCTATCTGGCCGCCCGGCTTCTCTCCATCGCGCACAGCCATCTCCTATTGTTGCATCTTCTATTTGAAAATTTGATCTGAGTAACATTTCCTATTTTAGTAGATAGATTTCAATGAATAATGGTCAATGAATTTATTGTCTCCCCATGCATAGGATTACATCTACATTCATTTGAGTAGAATTGATGGTGATATGGGCATCTTTTTAAGTGGATGCTAGTCTGATGAAATGTTAGAAGATATAAATCCCAGAAACCAAACTAAATGGGCCTATGATGTGTTCTATAATATGGTAGAGAGGGTCTTGGCCTTCCACAGAAAGCCTATCAAGAATAAAGAGCTAGTTTTGAGAAGCCATAAATTGTTAAATGAAGTAGGCTATTCTCAACATCCATGTCTCTATTATAGTGATGTTAATGTGGATGTTGCCTTCCTCTGCCAAAAATAAAAGTTATAGTCCTCATGTCTTGTGTGATAAGTTTGAAGTCATCCTTTAGACAGGGACAACCAAAAAAATAAATAATGAAACGTGCTAATCAATTTCTATCTAGATTTCTGATTATTGCTCGTTAATTTTCATAGCAAATGTATTTACAAGAAATGCACTTATCAAAATATGTGACATAATCAAGGTTCATTTTAAGATGCCCTACTAGAAAACATATGGGAAATATTTGGAAAATCTCCAAAAATTTGATTTATTGGTATGGTGAATCATCTGTGGGTGATGGCAATTTTTTTTGTTGATGTTTTTTCCCATACAGCCTCTAAGCTGAACAATAGATCAGAACGATCGAACTAAATTATAGAGTCAAACGTCTGAGCTGAATGACACAACCAAATGACATAGATGAATGACCAAACCGAACAACAGAATTGAATCATGAACGATACAGTCGAACAACATAGATGAACTAATGACATAGCTAAACGACACAGATAAACGGCCCAGTTAAACGCTTATGCCGAATGACAACACTGAATGGTACAGTCGAATGGTGGAACTGAACAACCAAACTAAGATTTTTTATTTGGTGTTGTCATTCATTTTCTTTATTCGTTGCTATCGTTTAGTTCTATGTTCCTTTGATTTCGATTCTACTTGTTGCCTAGGCTGGTATCTCAGGGGATCTACTATATATATATATATATATATATATATATATATATATATATATATATATATATATATATATATATATGGCAAAATTTAATTTTAATCTTATATATTACTGTAAAGGGTTGGCAAGCTTACCTCCAAAAGATATATATTCCTAAAATTTCTACGATAGGATCCCATTTGCCAACCCTAAAATTGCCAAAATCAAAATCCTAAAAATGGAATATTTATGAATTAACGAATATTCACCATTAAAGAAAAACATTAGACATAATTTATTTAGTGATAGTTTTAAAGAGCCAATCATAACATGACAAACAAGATTTATAGTTATTATTACCCTATTGAAATGTCTTAGTACCAATTATCTTTGTACTAAATCAATGTAAATTTTACATTTCTTTATAATTGATCACATGAAATGAAAATGGTGATATGATAGGTTTATATGCTACATAATGGTATAATATTTTTGTGCTAACGAGGCACCTTCATGGTGGTACACAATTATAAAGTCCTCTTCCCTACACATATTCTCATAAGATTACATTTCAAAGGTTCTTAGCTTTAAAAGAATCTCTAAAATCTTCAATTAAATTTAACATACGATTATTTTTCTAATCAAATAACATTATCTTATATACAATCAAATTTTAAATCTTTTCAATAGTTAAATCGTCTATAAATTGAAATCAATTTATTTATTAAATTCTTATTAGTGTAAAAAATATAGATATTATTTGTCTTCATATATTTCTAGAAAAAGATATAATGAAAGGATTTTGAGCATTTATTATTGCCTTTGAGCTAAATATTCATCACGTTTGACTTTCTAATAAACTCATGGCCTATCTATCCCCCTACCTTTCCAACCTCACCTCGAATTGATCCATCATACAAGCATTGATTTGAGTATTATAAAATCTTCTATTATTTTATTTTATTTTTCTAATTTTTCACAAGTGGATAAATAACTTTGTGAGCTATAAAATTTTAAAAACATCATGATTGTTTTTCACTATTGTTTGTTGTGTTTATTAGGTCTTAATAAAGTGATGGTTTTCTATTCTCCGTTGAATCCCATCATCATAATCATGTGTGTGTTTATCCTTCTTAGTCAAAGGAAGCAAATGGAAGGAAGATTAATAAATATCATTGCCCATGGGTGAATGTAAAAATTTGTGGCATACTTTAAGATAGAAACCACCTTATGGAATGGTATAGTTATATTCAATAAAGTATCTTTGTAAGAGTCACCGGATGGAATTGCAGTGTCTCAAATGAGATTAAAAATATTTTTAAATAAAAAATTAAATTATATATATATATATATATATATATATAATATAATTTTTAATTTCATTTGGGACAAATACTTTTAAATAAAAAATAAAATTATATATATATATATATATATATATATATAAAATGAGTGTTTCTTCATCATTTATTATACTTGAAATATAAGATATGATTTAAAATATGTTTCTGATTTCAGTCTGAAGAAAAAAATTTGTGGTAGGAACATTAGAAGCAATATTTTTTCTATACGTGGTTATATGTGATGTATAATAACATTGAATCGCAATTTATTTTTTCTTATTTTTTCGTTGATAGATCTAGTACAAATGTAGAAGCAATTGGGCAGCTTTATAATTGATTTAGTAGAAGCAATTGTATTTTTTTTAAGAAGAATTGCTTCGACCTTGTCAATCAAACTACTAATTTGTAAATGACATATATATTTGAACATGTAAAAACCCTTACTAGATATGTTACCATGGAGACTCCACGAAAGGACATATTTCAGATTTTGTTTATCTCCATTTTGTTTAGTTTGTTAGAAGAATAAACCTCATATTTGAAAACACAATGTTTTTAACTCGATTGGCTGTAATATTTATTTGAACCTTGTGGTGTGTATAGTTTAACATTTGATTATTTAAAAAAAAAAATAAATAAAGATACAAATTTAATCTAGGTTACATTAGATTTTAGAGTAATGTGTATGATCAAATTTTTTAAATAGTAAATTGAAGCCTTTTAAAATTTTATTGTCATCTTGATGATTGATTCACAATTGCATTTTGGATTTGATTTATTTTACATGTTTGAGGTTAGTTTTCATGATCAAAATTTTTAAACAGTAAATTTGAATTTCTTAAGCTTTTATTGCCATCTTTTTGATCGATTCACAACTATACATTAAATTTGATTCATTTTACATGGTTAAAGCGATTTTAATTATAAATCTCAGACATGTATATAAAATTACATCATAATTAAACAAAAATATAATATTATGGATTTAGTAAAAAAATTATACATTTTGAAAATTTATTCAAAATTTTATTTCATCTTTTTTTAAAAAAAATTTAAATTGTATATTTTTATATAATTTTGAAAATTATAAGTTATGTTTAAAAATTACAAATCAATCCACTCTAGTGGATTTTTTTTCACAAGGCTCTATTAAGAGGCAAATAACTTTATCAATTATCTAATTTGTATTTGTAACAATAGTCCCCACTTGTTCGTATAGGTTTTTGTTTGTTCATACACTTATGTAAGATCATAGTCTTGGAGAAATTCAACCAACTTCTTAACAAGGTGAAATATTAATGTGACGTTATGGTAATTCAAGTGGGATGGGATGACAAATTGTAGTGTTCACCTCCTTTGATTCCTATATTTGCTATTGAAGTTTAATTATGTTCTTTATTGGTTTGTATTTTTATGACTATCTTGTTGGTTATTGCATATTGTTGATGTGGTATTTTGTTTTGAGTGGTTATTATTGAATCTTTTCTGAACTTGATATTCTCGAGGGTTTATTAATCTCGATTTGATTGCTTCTGGTTGTAGACACTCAATTTCAACCACTTTCATGCCTAAACTAGAATTTAGTTTAATTTTGAGCACACGATGTAATTTAAGCCTAGAAATCACCTAAATTATTCAAATTCATTTTTGTAAGAAATTTAATCACTCAAAAATGTGACGAGGCTTGCTTATTTGAGGTATTACCCTGTATGCACTAATAACCTAGTTCAATTTTAACCCTAATTAAATTATGACCTCATAATTTTCCATCTTTGACTTATCAAGCTATTAATTCAAAACATATAAAATAATTATTAAAATAAAAAATCACTAAAAAAGATTAATTACATTACAAATATTAATTAACTTGCCTAATTAAAATTTTTAAGTTGAATTAGTGGATTTCAATTATAAAAAAATGAATTTTTAGTCAAATATAAAGTCAAAGATCAAAGGAGCTAATAAAGTGATTTATTAGTTCTTAAATATTTCAAAAAGGTGAGTCACAACCTCACAAATATCTAAAGTGAGTTGTCATGGCTCATAAATATTTGAAACTGAAGTGTCAACATTTCATGAGTACTTTTGACCCAATATAGGGTTAGCTTGACTCAACCTAGGTTATTTTATACAAAACCAATATTAAAATTTAATATATCCTCCCTAGGGTTAGAGTTGGTTTGATAGATATAAATACAAGTGCACACACCATATGCCAACAAACTTTTGTGTATAAGGTTATTCTATAAGAATGCCTTTAAAAAGCCATTGAGAGTAGTGTTATAATTCTCATTTAATGCCAAGATTCACACCAAACCAAGCCAATAACAAATCAAATCTACAATTGACCATTGATTAAATGCTACCACCATGGAGAAGTATTGACAAGAGTTTTTAATGTCATAGATCGAACATGAACATCCTTATGCCAACAAGTAGACATCAAACTCAACAAAGGGGTAAAATACTTGTGTTGCTTTTATCTTTATTTTGTGATTTTGTTCATTATGTTATGTTCCACCTAGTTATTAGGCAAGAGTGTTTAGTTATAGTGTATTGTTATTCAAATAATTTTATTATCTTTACTAACAAGGAACTAATCAATATTTATGTGCTCTTCAAAATCTTAAGATACATAATGGCATGTCGCTGGGACCAGACATCCCATATGGCCAAGGATAATGATGTGCAACCTTTAATTTTTATAACAAAAGAATTTAATTCTTCAAGTTTAGAGTTTTGTGCTTGAAAATCTTATCATTCTTTTTTTGTGTAATCGATATCTTCTCCCTATTTAATGGTGATGTTTCCATTTCTATGCTCTATTTTCAGTCTTTATTTATGAAAAAATAATAACTTCAAAATGGCATCTTTGGTTTTCTAAACAACAACATCACTAATTATAAATTTTGGCTTTGACCCTACTAAATAGTAACTTCAATATGTTAAATTACATTTAATTTCGATGGCTTCATTTATTTTTAGTCTGTAATTGATGACTTCACCAAATATAATAAGTGTATTTTTCCTATTTAATGATGACTTCATCAAAATTGAGTCTCTATTTGTGTCTATTTTCTTAGGAAAATAATGGCTTCGCATAAAATGGCAGCTTCACTTTATGTTTTCAAAAAATAGAGATCTCAAAATGGAATGTTGTTTATTGATTTTATTTTTAGCCTAAAGACAAACAAACCCCCTGATATTTTTTTAGGAACCAAGGTGGAGAAAGAGAGGCCTAACCACTTCTAAATCCCACATAGACTTTTGTTCGGTGTTTACAATCAAACTTGTCTTGTAGTATTTCAAAAAAAAATACAAGTGCAAACAAGGCCAAGTGGTCAAATTTTCAATCACATTTGAGTTGGTGATATGAAAAAGAGCATACACTTCAGTTAGAGTGCTTAAGATATTTTTCTCTTCTTGTTTGTTCTTTGTTTGTTAGTTAATTTCAAAGTTCATATGTTAAATGATTTGTTTGTAGAAAACTAAAAATTATAACATGTATGCTCTCCTCTCATCCCTTATAGGGAACACAGATGACCAAAAATGTTTGGTTTATTGTTTTTTTAATTTCATCTTATCAGAAAGAATGTTGTGTATGCTCTCCCCAAGCTTTGAATGACTTGGGTGACCCAAAAATGACCTCTAAAGTCTATAGATTTATTTTATTGTATTTAATTTATGGGTGGGAGTTCATTACCCCCTCAGAAGTTCTTTACGGGTGATATGACCTTGCATTTCATCTCCCAACATCATACTAACTCCACTCCATAGTGGGGTATATAAATTGGGCACATGATACTAGGATTGTTAGGGGGCTAAGAGGCTAGCCTCTCTGATCCTAATAAAAACTTGGGTTAATTTACACTAAATATTGAACTTAACTAAGCAATACATGACTAATGTTGTTATTCAAAGGAATAGATCTCTGCATAGTAAGTTAGTGAGTTTGGACCCAATTGATATGATGTACCCTTATGTTATCCACACTTGGGATCATTTAGTGTATTTTGACACTTATAAATTTTATTTAACCCCACTTGCCACGTAATATCTTGGCAAATACTGAGTATTCCTCAGTCTAAGTTCTTGCCACATACCAATGCTTGAGAGATAAAGGGGGGCCTAAAAACTCTACCTACACTTATTCTTTAATGTTTGGATTAACACTTAATTATATTCGAGCATTGGTATATCAATGGAAACTTTGGCATAATCTATTCACACGCCCATGTCATTTTTAGGGATAACATGAACCATTAGTGCTATTTTTATTTTCTTTGATTTACATGTGGGTTTTAGACTAAAAATATTTTTTTGTATTGTCAAGATCAAAATGAGCCCAAAATCATCACATTTTTACACCACTTTAGCCTAAAAGGTGTTACTCTGCCCACTTTTTTGTCACACTCTTGCCTTAGATTTTTTTTTCTAAAACCACTTGTGTGTCACTTATTTAAATAGGGTGTCGTTGTGTTGCCCATTTCATCTCAAATATTTGCTTTGGTTTTTTAGTCCAAAACCATTGTTATACCATTTATTTGAAGGAGTATTTTTACGTTGTCTAAATCATTCCAAAACACTTGTCATATTTAAAAATAAGTTCTAAACCATTGTTATACCTTTTGTTTCAAACACATGGTTACATTGCCCAATTTGGTCAAGCCCTTTTACCTTAGAACATCCAAGTCTTTTTGTGTTAAATTTGAAAGTCAATATTTTTAAGTATAAATCTTAAACTAATCAAATTTATGCCAAAGCTTCATCTAACTTGGGCATATGTTGTCTACCTTTTATGTTTGGATTATGTTATTTGGGTTTATTTCCTATTTGATCTAAAAGATCTCTTGCCTAGACCTAGCGGTTGTTGTTTGTCTTGTGCCTTGTTTGAGCATCCTTTGAGCCAACTTATTACCACATTCCTTGTCTGGAATTTATTGTGTCAAGTTAGAAAATGTCCTAGTTTCATTGTAAAATAGTGTATTTTGAACCAAGTATCAAGTCTTAGTGAGACAATTACCAAGTGTCATCCAAGCCAATTACCTTAGTTTAGATTGTTTTTGAGTCTAGTCTTGTTTGTCATGTTAAATTATTATAACCACCTTTGGACAAATTATTTCTATCATTTTGACATAGTTCATGATTTTTCTACCTTTTTTAGATACTTTTGTCACTGATTATAACTACCTTTGGGAAAATCATTACCTTAGCCATAGATAATTTTTGAACCTTTATGTTACCTTTGCCATTAATTATAACTGTCTTTGGGCAAATCAATACTTTTGTTATACTATTTTCGATTTTATTTTGTCTTTACTTTTGCCTAGTTTAGTTGTTTTGCCCTTTCAGCCTCATTTATAGAGCTAAAGGCTATTTATTTTTAGACCTCGATTATTTTCTACCTTTTAGACCTTTTTTCATGAGACCTAGCCATAGATCCAAACATGTCTCATTACACATGTAGTGAGACTATGTATAATCCAGACTATGAGAACTTTATGACTAGTGACCCTTTTATTCAAGAGTCATATGGTGATGACATAACTTATTATACGGATCCATATCCATCTTATAATATTCCATACATTGAACATAAGTCAAACCCACTAGCATAGTATTTGGTGACTACACCTTCTTATCCTAAGAATAAGAGCAAACAACACAATACCTTTCTCAAGTGATGCCAACTATATAACAAAGCCAATAACAAGATCCATACTATGTTATGATACCAATGTAGAAAATTTATGATTCGTACTTGTTTGATCACCATTTATTAGAGAACAAAGATGAAATTATCATAAGGGCCATTGAAGTAGGAGCCAAATTTCTACTAGTTTGAACAGAACTCCTAGTAATGTGACTCAAAATTAATAGTTTGAATAGGCATCAACTATTTATAGTCAAGATTTAGTTTAAATGTTATAGTAGAGACAAAGTATGATTGTGAAATGAAAAGGTCCTGTGGATGATCAAATAGAATAGGTATAACAAGCATACTAAAATTATCTCAACTTAGCTCACAATTTTAATGTAATGGTTGTTTCTAACACACCACTTACTGATCTAGCTCCATCAACAAGGACACAAATAAATGTTTTAGGATATGCAAACCAAAACATAGACCCATTTATCCAAACCATGTTGATTAGTGACATGTTTAATGTCCCCATTTTTACTAAAGAGATTGTCTCTCAAATGAAATACCTCACTCAAAACTTTATAGATAAAATGAAATGCATTCTAGTTTAAACCAAAGTGGGTATAATTTACTACCAAGTAACGCACAATAGATTCTTCCAACCAACACTTCAAATGGATTGTAACAACAAGAGATAGGTTTAGCTATATCCCAATAACAAGTAACCCCCACTCTTAAACCATCTACTTTCTCAAGTGCACAACAAGGGGTAACAAGCCAAAACATACTAACTTACCACCTCAACAAGTGTAGAATACTATGCTGCCTCAATAGGGGGGAAAAATATTCTACCATAATAAGCACAAACTAATATGCCTCAATAATCATAAATGTCACCTAATATACAACACATTTTTATTGGCCAAAAAGTGTCAGTTGGTCAAAAACAACAAATGCCAAACCCCCAATAAGTGCATATACAATAATAGGTATTCCACCAACAACAAGGTCCCAATATATAACATATGATAGGCACTAGGAAATAATTTCCTTTCACCCAATGGGTATTGCATGTGCAACAAGGATCCAATTTTAAACACCTCCAATAATAGGGTTCTATTAAAAAATGTGCTCCATTTATATAATAGGATTCGATGAGTAAGCAACATGTTCCCTCCCAAACCTAGTAATACCAACACATCCCACAGAGCCAAATGATATTTCCACAACCACAATTCATTAGCCAAGGTAATGTAGCCAATTTAAGCCATAATGTTTTCCAACCACAGCATATTCCATATCAACAATATAATCCCAATGAATGGATACATATACCTAGTCATTTGATCAATCAAATAAACATTATGTAATATGTTATTCCAACCTACCCTAGTCAAGGTAATCTAGCTTTGACCACACAACCCCAATTTAATAGGCTACTCCATCTAACTTCCTTGCCAAAAAGTTGTAGTAAATGAAGGATGAAATTCAAGCTTTTTAGACCAAAAAGCAAACAAAGAAGTTCAAACTGAATGTAATATGCTCATATACATTTAACATGGATTATCTTCAAATACTATTTATATTGAGTTATGAGCCACCCAAATTTGAAAAAAACAAGGGAAAAGGAAACCCAAAAGAGAATCTAAAATAATTCTTTATTTCTTTCCATCTAGTAAGATATAGTGACATATACTTGCTTCTACTCTTTGTAAAGGAGTTTAGTTGGACAAGCTTTGGAATGACTTTTTAAATTGCCAAAGAATTATGTATCTAACTTTGATGATATTTCAAATAAATTTGTAGAAAATTTTTCATATAATCTTGAGCATGAGATTATATTTTTCAACTTAGGCCAAGTAAAACATAATAATGGTGAAAGCTTCATTGCATATTTGTAATGTTGGAGAGCATTAGTGAGCCAATGCCATAATATTCACTAGGAGCCTACACAGCAAGATATCTTACCATCTCGAGATATAATATACTCATACATTTGAAGAGTTTATTGAAAAAATAATATAGATTGAGAAGGTCCTTGTCAACAAAGGGATCAACAAGTTATCTTCTTCTAACCATAGCCAAAACTAGCATCAAGAACAACATAGCTAGAACCATAATCAAAACACTATATAAATATTGGCTTCAATGCAACCCTAAGACAATAATAATGAAATACTAAAAACCTATAATTTCAACAAGAATATGTTTGGTAATGGGGTCACTGAATTGCATCATTTACAGATGATGCAAATACTAGATATCTATTTACCTCCACCCATTCAATAATCACCACCTATATACATTCAACCAAGGCCTCCATAAACCCAACATCCATAGAATAAAAACCAATTACAATCCCATCCTCTAAGGAGAAAAATTCCCATTGCCAGATAATTTAGTGACCTTAGTGAGTCTATTGAGTTTTCGCTCCAAAAATTAGTTCAAGAAAATATGATCAGTTGTTTAGTACCAAAGTCATTTCCTAAAGTGATTATTTTTCTTGATTGGTATAAATAACATGAATTTTATGAGTACCATCGTGTTAAAATATATTCTATATGCTAGTGTATCCAACTCAGGTGTTTGATTAAGAATATGTTGGAAAATGGAGAGATATAAAGAGACACCCATACTCCTACAACCAATCATAACTTAAGCATATATAAGAATATATTTCATAAATATAACAATAGAATCAAATTTAAATAGTACCAACAACATCAATAATAATGATAGATAATATCGTAAAATCAACATCAACAACACCAACCACAATAACAATAGTAGAATGGTCAGAACTAAGGGAAAACTAACCAAACCAACCAAGGATACTATTATGCCATTATGTATACCTATAAAAATATTTTAGGACATGTCTCAGGTAGTGATGTTTCCACTATTACTATTAAACCCTGACCAACTACCAACAGACCAAGACCCTCACCAAATAATGCCTATCAACCAAAAAATGTCTACCAACCTCCTTATACCAGTAATTCTCCTTTAGACCATGTTAGTAGCCAGTCTCAACACCACCTAAAAATTACCATTCTATGATCTCTTACCTCTCTAACTAGTTACCAAAGCCCTATGTTTTGAGAATTGTTCATGTTGTTGAAGTTTAGCATTGATGTTGTCATTGATGTCAGAGGTTCTTAAGAAAGGTGTTCATGAGGTCGTTGAAGAATATTCTTATTTGATAGCATCATTAAGAAGTATAATTTTTTTGAGAATTATGTAATTAATTTGACCAAGGTATAAGAGCATCATTAAGTGTTTTAAGGTTAGTTTTCAAGTTTCAAGTACTTGAGAAGCCTAGTCATGACACTAGTCATAGCATGAAGAGACCATGTGAGAAGGTATGATCTTGATAGCTTGGTGAAATAAGTGCACACAAGAATGAATATGTGTATAAGGTTTATTGACAATATATATTGGGAATTAGATCACTTATGTGAGTCTTAGGGTGAGCCTACATGGCTAGGACTTATAGACCTAGCATGTAAATAGACCACTTCTAGACCTGTTCAGCCTAATGAGGCATCATAATCCATTTTCAAGGCATATGAAGGATGTTTGACATTTTTTAAGCATTTGAGATGCTTTTTGAGCATGTAATTCAGGTGGAGAACACATGGAAAGAGGCATGAAGGTCAATTTCAAGGCCTAATATGATTTATAGGTCAAGGTCTAGAGATCAAAGAGAGAGATGGTGACCAAATGAGGTATGAGATTCAGATATAGAGATAAGAATGATAATGTGAGAATTTTTAGTGGTGTAATAGATTATCCTAGGTGTGTTTACTATGTTTGATGTCATGGTTTTCAAGATAAGGCATGAAACATGGTTTTTAGGTCTCTCATGTGCACATAATGAAGGGTTATCAAACTAAGAAGGACTTTAATGTGTTCATTGGCATGTGTAACCTTTGAATATAATCCTAATATATTCATGGTATATGGTTAAGGGTCCTAACACAAATTTCCAAGCATTAAATTCTAGAATGAGGGGCAAAGCTTTATGAATGATTGCTAATAGTGGAAGATGGTTTACACCCTCAAATAAGCCTAATAGTGACCTGATATGAAAGAAGTTGTTATAAAGTGTTCATAATGTATTGGTATGTCTATTTAAATGATTGTATTTTATATTAAAATCTTTCATACACCTCTAGGTGTGATTGGTTTTTAGGGTGTGTGAGTACACTCTACAGGAAAATGCTAGTTTCTCAAAGATTTATTGTAGAAGTCAGAGTTGACCAATTCAAAGTTGTTAAATGGATGAATGAAAAAGTTTGAGACTTTTATTTTGTGTCCATATTGGCTTTTTTACAGGTTATAATCCTCATTTTTTCCAAACCAATCATCCAAGTTGACCAGTCACTAACAAACCTAATGGTGAAAACAATGAGAAATCTAGACAATAGTGAGAATATGTTTGGGGATGTGTTATCATGGAATATGGATGAATCCAAGTACATGGATAAATTTTTCAAGACCTATAAGACATTTTTATGTTAGATATAATTTTTTAGGTTAGTTGATATGATGAAAATGTTGCTCATAAGTTGACATGTCTGGTTCAAATGAGACATTGAGGTATAAGATTATGAGATTGGTATACAAGACCAATATTTACATTTTACCATATTATATTTCTATCTTAAAATGGTATAATTATCACATAATAATATTATTATTATTTTAAAGTGTCCAGATAGGTGTTGAAGGTCAAAATTACCATGACTAGTCTTTAAGGATAACTAATAGTCTTAAATGAGCAAGTTGCAGGAGTGTTTTTGCATCTTTTTTCCTTTTGTAATGAAGTATAATTCACTTGGTGAATTTTTTTATGTCTTTAATTTTATGTGTATATATTTTATTTACATTTTATTTTATATAATTGGTGTTTTATCTTCAGTAGTTCAAGACATACTTTCTAGGTATGCACAAGCCTAATTGTGAACATTACTAATGGCATGCTTCAAGTGGTGGTTGGAGCTAAAATGTGTCACGGAAATAATATGATATTATTAGGGGTATATTTTAGTTTTATATTAAGTTTTCATTACATGTATTAAGTTTTAAAGTGCTCTAAGAAGACGAAAGGGTAACATGTGATAATGAAGGCCTAATTGAATTAGGTCTCCTTAAGGCCTAAAAGAGGTTTTGGTCATATATGATATTACTGATATATTTTAATGTTTGATTAATTATTTTTGCATGTAATAATTCTTATTATATGTAATATATAAGTGACAAAGTGTGCTTTGTTAACCAATAGGTGCATGAGCAAGAGCCTAGTATAAGAACAAGGCCTAATAGGCCTAATTGATTAGTTAAAGGATGAGTGAGTTGAAGTGGAAGATATAGCACTTTGAATAGATAAAGGAGTTATTTTATATCATCATAAATATTAATATAAAATATTATTAATATATAACATGGCCACTATAGATGACTATCAATGTCAAATGACCTAATCTATCTTGAAGAGACCTAGTTGAGTGAAGGAGCCTAGAAGGTAGTTTGAGAGGGATAAGAGTCTGAAGAGCTGAAGAGGCATGGTCATAATAAATTATTTGAGAAATAATGTGTCCTAAAGGTGATATAATCAGTCAAGTGGATTATTTTTTGCTAATTCATCTTTGGGGTTGGTGCCTCCTTGAAGGTAGGTGCTTGGCTAGTTGGGGTTGGTGCTCCATGTGAAGTTGGTGCTTCACTAAATATTGATGTTTATCTTATAAGACTATAAGAAATTTGAATTTATTAGTGGTTTTTCTTCCCATTAAGGGTTTCTCACTAAAATAAGTGTTATATGTGTTATTTTCTTGTCTCATGCTCATATAAATGGTTCTTGATGTGTTGCTAGTTCACTATATTGCTTTCATAATTCATTAATGATAAAATAAAGTAGTAAAAGTTTTTAAATACTAATTCACCCCCCCTCTCTCAGTCATTTCACAACAATTGGTATTAAATCTTGGTACTCTGAGATAAGTATAATATCTTGAAGGTGATCCTAATAAGCTCAAGAATGTCTTATGATCAATAGGGAGAAGTATACTATGACAATTAAGAATAAGCTAAAGTATACCTTGAAGCTGAGATCATAAGTGCCCTTGATGATTTGAAGAAGACTATCAAGGATCTCAAGATTCAATTAGAAGGTTTTAAAACAAGGTTTAATTCAAAACAAGTTGAGTATAATTGGTTCAATATAGAGCTAGATTCCTTGAAGGTTGAGCTTGAGCAACTCATAGACAAAATGAGTAAGTTTGAAAGAGAGTGTGAGAATTAATAACATGTTAAGAGTATCAACATGAAAGTATTAATTAGGAAGTGTAATGTAATAAAATATAAGTCATCATGGGACCATGGAAAAATTATTAATCATTCAAGAGGTAAGTACAAAAATTTTGTTTGTTACATCTATCACAATATAGGACACATTGTAAGATTATGATCTAATAGAGTTAAAAGGCCTTCAAGATTCAAAAAGGCATATGAAGCTCCTATAATGCATGAGAAGGATAAAAAATTGGTATGGAATCTAAATCCCAAGAGATAGTCTGTAGAATGAGATAGTCTGGCATTTCTAGATAGTGCGAAGGTAGGCCTAGGAACTAATTCCCAAGTTTCATTCTCTTTTATTTGGTCTAAATCCTCATTCATAACACCTATCCAAAATTTGTATTTACTTTCTTCTATGAGATTCTTAGGTTCAATATTTGATAATAGAGTAACATTATATTGATTTAGATTACTTACAAATCTTTTCCTTATTTGCATACCTGCATTCCTATTGCCAATGATTTGAGATTCAGGGTGATTTCTTTGAATATATCTTAAGGGTACTTTTGAATCTTGTCTCTCTTCAACTTATTTTTCTTCCTCACCAACCTCTATATTCTCTTGACAAAAAATGGGTGTTTAAAAACAAGTTGAATGAAGATGGAAAAGTCACTAGAAACAAGAATATATTTATATGCAAAGGATATGCACAAGTCGAAGTGGTCGACTTTGAGGATACCTTCGCACTAGTAGCAAGATTGGAGGCCATTATATTTTTTCTAACATATGAAAGATTTAAAGGGTTCAAGATATACCATATAGATGTCACACTTTCCTTTTTCAATGGGAATTTGGTGGAAGAAGTCTACATTGAGCAACCTGATGGCTTCTCACTATTAGATGACAAACACTATATTTTTAGATTAAAAAATGTTATTTATGGTCTAAAGTAAGCTCCTAGAGCTTGGTATGATAGGTTGGATAGGTATCTATTGGATTAATGATTCAAAATAGGAGTTATAGATAGTAATCTATAAATCAGAATAGAATATGACCATCAGTTGATAGTAGTTATTTATATGGATGACATCATCTTTGGTGGAAATAATGAGAACATGGCCAAGGCCATTACATAGGTGATGAAGAAAGAGTTTGAGTTGTCCATGCTAGGAGAACTTTCATTATTTCTTGGATTGCAAATCACTTAATGTGAAAAAGGTATATTCATCTCACAATCCAAATACATAAGAGAGATGTTAAAAAAGTTTGAGATGGAACATTATAAGGAAGTGAGTACACCCATGATCATAGGGTGTAATTTTAGCAAGGAAAATGAGTCTTCAAAGGTCAATTGGATGTCATATAGGTCAATGATTATGAGTTTTTTATACACCACTACCTCTAGACCTGACGTTATACAATTAGTAGTTTTTGTAAGAAGGTTACAAGAAAATCCAAAGGAGAATCATCTGCAAGTAGTCAAAAGGATACTTAGGTATCTTAAGGGGACTATGGACTATGGATTATGGTATTCAATAAAGTAAGGAGTTCAATTTTATAACCTACATAGATGTAGATTAGATAGGAAGCATAAATGATAGGAAGGTTACTAGTGGAGGAGATTTCTTTCTAGATGGGTGCCTAGTTTCATGGATTAGCAAGAAGTAACCATCAGTAGCATTATCCACTTGTGAGGCTGAGTACCTTGCAATAGTTTCATGTTGCACTTAGGTCCTTTAAATGAGACAAACTGTAAAATAATACAAGGTGGAGTATGATGGTCATATACCTATCTATTATTATAATATAAGTTTTATAAGAATTTCAAAGAACCTTGTCATGCATTCAAGGACCAAGCACATTCCCATCAAATATCATTTTATAAGAAATCATGTAAGTGAAAAAAGTGTCAAACTTGAATGTGTTTCTATAGAGGATCAGATTGTAGACATCTTGATCAAACCACTTCTAAAGGTAAATTTTTAACACCTAAGATAGAAATAATTGAAGAAGCCAAGTACTTAGGGGGAGCTAATCATGCTCATTAGATCCAAGAATAGGTGAGTTGTTCTAATAAGGTATGCATGGAGATAAGGGGAACATGTTTATATTATGTCTCATAAATTTATAAGCCATGTGTGTTGTGTATTTTGGTGTCAAGGAGTGTGATCCAAGGAGTTACAAACATCACTTTGTAATTTTTGTTAAAGGGGGAGAAAGATCATCATGTGGAGATAAGAATGATCAATATACAATATGTTTTTTCATCAATGACAAAGGGGGAGTTTGTTGAGCATTATTCCTATTGTTGAAGTTTGGCATTGATGTTATCATTGATGTCAAAGGTTCTTAATAAAGGTGTTCATGAGGTCATTGAAGATTTTTATTGTTTGATAGCATCATTGAGAGGTATGACATTGTTTGAGGATCATGCAATGCATGTGATCAAGGTATAAGAGCATCAATAAGTGTTTTAAGGTCAGTTGTCAAGTTTTAAGTGCTTGAGAAGCCTAGTCATGACACTACTAATATCATGAAGAGACCTTGTGAGAAGGTATGATCTTGGTGGATTGGTGAAATGAGTTCGCATATGCATGAATGAATGTATATGTTTAATTGAGAATGTATACAAATCATTGGAGCACTCATGTGAGTCTTAAGATGATGCAAGGGCATCTTATAAGGACCCCAAAATGGATTCAATTTTGGATTTGTCTTTTAAGTTTTTCATAGGTGTTAGAGTTCATAAATAGTATTTAGGTTTGGTCTATGTATATTAAAGTTGCATAAAATTCAAATTTTGATTTTTCCCACCAAAATGCTCTTTTCGAAAAATATTAATTTTCAAGGCCTTGTCTAAAGAATTTCATGCAGGTGTGAAGGTGGAAAGGTGTATAAACTTGTCTAAGGGGTTTTTTGACTATGATAAGGTTCCTAAAATGTTCTTTATCCTATATTCAAGGACATATATTTGTCATTTAGGTAAAACATGAATAATGCAATGTAAAAGTGACCTTTCAGAGGGAAAGTCTCCAAGAAATAGTTATGCCTCTTTGTAAGAGTTTTTGTGAGTCAGTTTTTGGTTTTGTAATAGCACACCCCATTCAAGGATGATAGTGAATGGAGAATGAAAATAAATCTTGTTGAAAAGGAATGCTTGGGGTGCAAGAATTATGTATGTGATGAATCTGTATGATGGAGCAGAGTATGAAATGTGGTTGGAAACTCAGAGTGGTAAGTAGTATTGTTGAATACTTTTTGGTCTTGTTATGATCAAACTATATTTTTTAATATGATATAGGGAATGATCTTTTTGAGTTGGAAGAATTTAATTTTTAAGGAGACAAATAGGTCTCTCAAATAGAGAATGCACTTATAAAACTTTGTTTAATAAATAATCAAAGTCATTAATCCCTTCCTTTATTGAACTATATGGAGAATATAGAGATGAAAACATGTATGGTCAAGTGCATATAATATTTTTACATCATACGACTAAGTTTTTTCATGTTAGTGAATGGTCTGGGAGTTATGAGAAATTTAAAATTGAATGAAAAAGATGTAATATCCATAGATAGACCTATTCTAACCATTATATTGTCTTTAAACATTGTAAAATGTTTCTAGTGAAATAATTTGCACTCTTAGCCTGTGACAGGGTAGTAAAATCCCTAAACTAGGGTTTGGTCATTTGGAGGAGTTTGAACCAATAAAAATTTATAGAATTTTGTGATATAGTGTATTTTTGTGTTCCATAACTAAATAAAACATTTAAAAACCTATAAGGACCTTGTGTACATATTTTTATAGAGTTGTGTTGTGACAGGGCTAAAAAAGGCCTAATTTGATATGCTTAAAGAGAGAAAGTAGGTATAGAAGAAGAATTAGACCCTCAAAGTTGACATATAGGTGTGTTCCTATAAGGGAAAGTAGAACATGTCTATGTAATCTCATACCAATTTGTTATTTGTCTATAAAAGTTCATTTTCAATCAAATAGGGCTACAAGGACTGGGTATTGCATAGGCAAAGCTATATAAGTGGAAACAGAAGTAAAGGAGACTATCATAAAGGTAAAGAGTTGTCATGTAAATATTATAAGCATGATAAAGATTTGATAACCACATAACTTATGGTAATATATACCTTTTCATGATTAGTGTTTCTACAAACCCAAGCCTAAATAAATGAATCATTGATTAAGGACAACTGTGAAAAAGTGTATAAGCTTTGCATCATTTTGGTATCAGAGTAGGAAGGTCAAAGGATAATTTGAGGAGGATAAGATGGTAGCTATGAGACCAATACAACCTACTATAGCTCAAAGAATGTAGCAGACCATGGTAAATATGGTCATTAAGATGATAAATATGTAAAAAAGAATGGAGATAGCCCAAAGAAGAAGGGTTATAGCTGAAGATGATCCTAGAGCAGAAGAGGAGGAAGAGAGAGAAGATAAAATGTAATAAATATTGATCAAATCCATGATGAATATGGGCTCAAAACCAAAGTTAGATGTGTCAATGTATGAAGGCAATCTTGATGTGGATGAATTGGTGGATTGGATAGTAGCCATGGACAAATATTTTGATTATGAAGAGGTGAATGACACCAAAAAAGTCATTTTTTTAGTCACAATATTGAAAGGACATGTTTCTTTATGGTGAGATGGAATCCAGGAGGAGAGAAGGAAAAGAGGTAAGACAAAGATCCAATCATAGGATAGGATGGTGATGAAGATGAATGGAAAGTTCATGCCCAAGGACTACCGCACACACTTGTTTAGAAGATTATAAAATATTATAAAAAATGAGAATTCAATGAAGGAGTATATAGAATAATTTCATAGGTTGAAAATCAAAATAGGTCACTTGGAAGAGGATGATGAAAAGGTAACAAGGTACCTAAATGGCCTTAAGGTTTCCATACAAGATGAGATAAACATTATGACTTTGAAAATAGTTGAATAAGCTTATCAAGCAACCTTGAAAGCTGAGGAGAAGATGAAAAGAAGTCACACACAACAAGCAAGAGGAAGAGGTAAACCAATGAGAGGAAGATGAGAGTATGGGAAAAGGAATGCATATGAGGAAGGTGAAAGTAGTGCACAAAGGCATGAGACACAACCAAGAGGTGGTTATATGGGTATAAGGACATACTAAATAGGTGGAAATAGATCTAGAGGAAGAGGGACTAGTTGATTCACATGAAAGTGATTGAAATGTAACAAGATGCAAGTCATAGATATTGGGAGTGTCCACAGGAGAAACAAGAAAGAAGACATAGAAGTGAGATAAAAAATCAAGTGGTGCATCCTACATAAGAATAAAGTGTGGGATTAATTTCACATATATAAGAATATGAGGAAAGATAGTCACTCTTGATGAGGACATTGATGAAGCCACCAAAGGAGAAAGAACCTACTCAATGGAAAATACTCTTCAGAACAACATGTAAGTCCCATGGTAAATGTTATAATATAATCATAGATTCAAGAAGCACAGATAATTTGATTTCAAATGAAATGGTAATAAATCTTAGCCTCAAAATATTAATGCACCCTACACCTTACAAATTTTCTTAGCTTTAGAAGGGCTATCATGTAGTTGTAAATGAAAAATGTTTAGTAGATTTTCAAATTGGTACTTATAAGGATTAGTTCATGTTTGATATCATCCTAATAGATGTTTGACATGTACTACTAGGAAGGACTTGGCAGTTTGATAGATCAACTAGTCATGATGGGGTGAAGAACACTTATTCTTTGGAACAAAAGGGGAAAAAACACACATTGTTTTCTTTGAAGAAGGATGATCAAATTATTGGTGTATTTTATAAAGTGGTGATTATAGGATACAATGATTTGGTGTAGTAGAATGAATATATAAAGATGGATGAAAAGCGTAAGGAGATTGGTGCATCCCAAGATGATAAGTGTGAACCTTTTCCAAGTACAAGTTTTTCAATTAAGTATGTAAGTGAGTTGTTTTCCAGTGTGTCTCAACAATTTACAATGATTTCAAGTTGTGGATTTATAGAGGAAATGACACCCAAGCTCAAATTCATGAGAGAGAGTCTTGAACAAGGAAGAGATGAAAAAGAGATGGGTGATATACAACAGGTCTATGAAGAATAACCAAGTGAATGCAATATTATGAGAGTGTCAAGTCAAAATAATGATAATTTCGAAGAGAACATGTAAGTCCTTGTATATTCAAGAAGTAAAGGGTAACTATGATGGATAAGTACAACAAGAAACTAAGAAATTACACAAGCATGTAGCATGCAAGGACTAAATGGATGATATGTATGACATAAGGTGGACAAAATAAGAGGAATGGATGAAGGATCAAGAAGAAATATTTACAAAAGTAATACATAATGGAAGAAACATTATGATGGATAAATTTAAAGGAGTGGAAGGATGGTATACACACTCAAGACAAGTAGCAGAGAACAACAACTATGTTTTCCTTAAGAAGTTTGTTGCATGTGTAGGTACACCATTTAAGAAGATGAATTAGCGAAGGCCTAATTATGGGGCCCAATAACGTGTTCACCTATATGAGATTCAAGTTTCATTAGACACCTTTTATACAGAGGTATAATGCAATTAAATAGGATCATACACCAAGTTGACACCTATGGTAGAAATTCTTCAGCTTGGTAGTATATGTAGGGACATCATATAAGGACCCCAAAATGGATTAAATTTTGGATTTAATTAGTATTTTAAGTTTTTAATAGTTGTTATAGGTCATAAATATTATTTAGGTGTGGTCTAGGTAGCTTAAAGTTGCATAAAATTCAAATTTTGGTTTTTCCTGCAAAAAATGCTCTTTTTGAAAATTTGAATTTTCAAAGCCTTGTCTAAGGAGTTTCATGCATGTGTGAAGGTGGGAATGTGTAGAAACTTGTATAATGGGTTGGTGACTATGATAAGGTTCCTAAAATGCTTTTTAGCCTATATTCAAGGTCATATATTGGTCATTTAGGTAAAACATGAATAATGCAATGTAAAAGTGACCTTTCAGAGGGAAAGTATCCAAGAAATAGTTATGCTTCTTTGTAGGAGTTTTTGGGAGTCATTTTTTGGTTTTGTAATAACACATCCCATTTGAGGATGATAATTATTGGAGAATGAAAATAAATATTGTTGAAAAGGAATGCCCATGGTGCAAGAATACTGTATGTGATGAATCTGCATGATGGAGTAGACTATGAAATGTGATTAGAAACCCAAATTGGTAAGTAGTATTTTTGAATAATTGTTGATATTGTTATGAAAAAACTATATTTGTTAATTTGATATATGGAATGCTCATTTTGAGTTGGAAGAAGTTACTTTTTAATGAGATAGATAGGTCTGTCAAATAGAGAATGAATTTGTAAAACTCTGTTCAATGAATAATCAGAGTCATTAATCCTATTCTTTCTTGAATTATGTGGAGAATATATAGATGAAAAATTTATGGTTAATTGGATATAATCTTTTTATAGTGTACATTTTATCAATAGTTGTTATAACATATTGTGGTCATTGTTATTATTTAATGAAGGTATAAAGACACTAACACAAAATTCTATTGACTGAGATCCATTGGTCTTGAATCTTATTTTTATTAAAAAATGATAGATAATGGTTTAGGATAGTCCTAATAAGTGGGTAAAAACATATTATAGGTTACAAAAACATTTGGTGAAGAGAAACAATGTAACCTTGTGTACCCTATTTGTAATGGGCAGAATGCAGTTATAAAGTTTGAGTTTTTTTATGTTAGTGAATGGTCTGGGAGCTATGAGAACTTTCCCATTGAATGAAAAAGATATTTAAGCCATAGATATACCTAATATAACCTCTAAATTGTCTTGAAACCTTGTAAAACATTCCAACTAATGGCATCCTTCAAGTGGTGGTTGGAGATAAAAGGTGTGATGGACCTAAGATGAGCTTATTATGGGTCTATTTGTGTGTCATATGAAGTGTTATTTCCTTTTATGAATTTTTAAATTTATAGAATAATACCAAATGGTAACGTGTGCTAATGAAGGCCTAATTGAATTAGGTCTCCTTAAGGCCTAAAAGAGGTTTATATCCTATATGTTATGACCAAACTATTGTAATGTTTGATTCATGTTTATGGCATGTAATAAGGAATATTTTATGGAAAATATAAGTGTTCAAGTGTGTATGGCCAACCAATAGGTGTATGACCAAGAGCCTAGTATAAGAATAAGGCCTAATAAGCCTGATTGACTAGTTAGAGGATGAGTGAGTGGAAGCAGAAGATATAGCGCTTTGAAGAGATAAAGGAGGTATTTTATACCATAAGAAGGGTGAAAACAAATATTATGAATATATAATAGGAGTAATCTAGATTACTATCAAGGTCAAATGACCTAATATGTCTTAAAGAGACCTAGTTGAGCGAAGGAGCCGAGAAGGTAGTTTGAGAGGGCTAAGAGTGTGAAGAAATGAAGAAGTGATCATAATCAATTGGTTGAGAAACAAGGTATCCTGAAGGTGGTCAAATCAATTAGGTGGATGAGCTGGTGTTGATTCATCTATGGGGTTGGTTCCTCAGAAGTGCTTGCTAAATTCTAGTCAAGTGGGTGTTTGGTTAGTTGGTGTTGGTGCTCTATGTGAAGTTGGTGCTTTACTAAATCTTGATGTTTGTCTTATAAGCCTATATTCCATTTTTAGATATTTGTGGGATTTATTCCACTTGAGTTTTTACCACTTAAATAAGTGTTCTATGTATTATTCTCTTGTCTCATGCACATATAAATGGTTCTTGATGTCTTTCTAGTTCACTATATTGCTTTGATAGTTCATTAATGATAAAATAAAGTTGTAAAAGTTTTTCAAGATTGATTCACCCCCCCTCTCAGTCATTGTGATTTTAAAACTATACCAAATTGATATTATTAAATCGAAACTCAATAGTCCAATATCTTTATCAAGGGACTGCATATAAATACCATGAATGAGCCCATTTAGCCTTCCATGCATATTAGAAATAAACCAACTGCCAAAACTGAAGGGATGACCTACGATGTTATAGAGTGGCTAAAGAAAACTCTTACACAAATATCCATCCTGGACTTGTTGTGTACATTGAGTGTCTACAAAGACATACTAAATAATTACTTGAGATAATCCCTCATATCAAATGACATCACACTAGATAAATTCCAAGCCATGGTAGAACACTTGGTCCTTGGGAAATGCCTTACCTTTGACCAAAGTGACATATCATCCTTGGGCCCTCTGCATAATAACCCATTTTACATTAAGGCTGATATAATAAAACATAAAGTTAAATACATCCTTATAGACAATGTTTTGGGCCTCAATATTGTGTTTATAAATTTGATCAAACATATTGGATATACAGTAGCTGGTTTATAGCCAGATACCATTGTTATCAAGGTGTATGACAATGAGGAACAAGAATATCAAGGTACTATCAGCTTGATAGTGGTCATTATGAATTTGACCTATGACACTCTATGCCATGGGTTAAACCTAGAATTATCTTAAAATCTATTATTGAGATGGCCCTATATCCATAAATTAGGGCCATACCTTCCACATTGCATCAGTGTAGAATTTTTCCCTATTCAGGGATAGAAGTGACTATCTCCAGCCATATTAGTATTGTAAACATCTCAAGGCTGAGTATAAGAGTTATAATTATCAAATTGGCCTGAATATTATGCCTAAATTGGATGGAAGAAGAGCTGAAAAAGGAAAATCCATGGAATTAGTACCTGAAGCTAATTACATTGACCTAGACAACTTAGCTTCTACCTTATCTATGCCTCCATCAAACATTGCTAATCACTTTTATATATTTGAAAAAAGGTGTCTTAAAATATAGTACCCATGATTCATTCCATATTTCCAAGTTTACATAGAAACCTAAAGCTTATGGGAGACCTAAGGCCAAGACTACTCCATGGAGTAACAGACTAAAGGAAAATCTACACTAAACAAACCCATTGTTTTCAAACCAGCCTCTAGCCTAAAACAAGAACCTTTAGCCAAAGATGATTCATGGATTTACACTGAAGAGTTAGTTGACTATTACCAAAGTAGAAAATATCATATACCTAAACAGATAATGGATCACCTAGCTTATGGATCTAGAGGCCTTGGAATACATCACCAAAGATCAATTGATCTAGTCTCAATGACCAAGTAAAAGGGAACCCATGATATCATATTTAAACCACTTAAGGGTGACCTCACATACCTTATTCAGGTTCTAGCACTATCAACTAGTGAATATGATGCCAATAATGATGCAAGATCTAATTATAGAATCTACAATGACCTTGCCAATAAATATTTGTTTAACCCCCATGTTGTTTACACCATTAACCCTATTTATCTCCCTTTACCCCTAACCCTTTATCATCTATAGTTGATAGACTATGACTAACAAGAGTCAACAATGCCATTATATGAGGTTGAAAATGATGAGGCTAGATGTGACATTTTGGGATTGATGAGTCACATTCCTCTTGAATATCACAAGTAAGGCTTTTCTATCAAATTGGATCCTAATGCCTACTTATAGAGTGGGTGAATTTCCTTGGCCAAAAAAATAAAAAATCAAACATTGAGGTCTAAAAGTGAAAATTTATTTTAGGCACTTTCTAACTAGGGTAAACATAAATAAAAAGTCAAGGCTCTTGGTGAAAATTGATTTCCAGTGCCATTAGATAGGGGTGTTCACCTCTCTTCATATGAAGCATATGAGTGACATAGTCCTAAACCTATTTATGGATCTAAAATCAATACCAAAGAGTGCAATATTTTTATCAAATTATTCAAGAGTGACCTGAAGTATTCATTATGTGGCCTTTACCATCATTAGGACATTATAATTCATCCTACCTGGGAGAATTAGATGAGCTAGTCGAGATAGAGGACTTTGCCATTGCCCACCATTTTACCTCGATGACTATTTTAGAATATGGTTCTACACATTTTTTGGAGGACACTTCAGAGGTTAATATTGGGATTCCATAGGACCTAAAGTGGATCAAATTAGATGCATCCCTCACTGAGGAGGAATAGGAAGTTTTTATAACCCTTCTGAGGGAGTTTGTTGACATATTTACATGGGCCTATTCGAACATGCTAGATTTGGACCCCACCTTATCTGTACACCATCTTTTTGTACATCTTCATGCCAAACCCTTTAAACAAAAGTTATGAAAGATGCATCCTCACATTGTTGTGCTAGTCAAGAAAGAGTTGGAGAAACTCTTATATGTGAGATGCATCAGGTTGATTGACTATTCAAAGTGTATTTCTAACATTGTACTAGTGAGCAAGAAACTAGAAGGTATTAGAATCTGCACTAATTTTAGGGATATCAATAAAGCCTACTTGAAAGACAACTTGCCTCTTGTAAATATTGACATGATTGTTGACTCAATGGCTAGATATGAAATGCTTTCTCTTATGGATGGATTTTTTAAGTATAACTAGATTAGAATCACACTATAAGACCAACACAAGATATCATTCACCACTCTATGGAGAATATTTTGTTATCAGGAGATGTTTTTTAGACTTAATAATGTAAGAGCCACTTACCAATGAGCCATGATAGTGATTTTCCACAATATTATGCATTACATCATTGATTATTATTTTGATGACATCATATGTAAATCAAAGACCCATACTAATCATCCAAACATACTATGAATAATCTTTGAGATACTTTGAGAGTATAATGTCAAGCTTAATCTAAAGAAGTGTGTATCTGGGGTAACTTATATCAAATTTTTAGGATTTATTATCTCTCACAAGGGCATTGAAGTTGATCCAACCAAATTTTGATCCATTACTGAAATGCCACCACCATCTACCGTGAAGCAACTCCATAGTTTACAGGGTAAGATCTAGTCAATATGATGCTTCATATCATAGTTGGAAAATAAATTCCATTTATTTATGTAGTTATTGAAGAAATGCATTAATTTCTCTTGGAATGAAGAGTACTATAAATCATTTGAACAACTTGAGGAATATCTAGTCAATCCATTTGTTTTATTTCCACCTATGTTGAACAAGTCAATGTTACTTTACATGTTGGTGACTAAAAATGCTCTGGGGGCACTTTTGGCACAACATAATGAATATGGTAAAGACAATGTTGTGTATTATTTAAGTAGAACATTATTTGTGTATGAGCATAGTTATATGTTGATTGAAAAAGGCTATTAAAAAATGGTGTCCACAGTCCAAAATTTGCACCATTACATGCTAAAAAATAAGACCATTATTATTACCAAAGTAGATCCACTTAAGTATCTGCTTTCCAAAACACCTTTATAGGGTTGCATGGCAAAGTGAATCATGTTATTAAGCAAGTTTCAAATTTAATATTCCAATCAAAATTCCATTAAGGAATAATTACTCATAGATCAGCTTGTAGAAGCTCCTCTTCATGATACGTAACCCCTTACGTTTGGATTTCTAGATGAAACCATTATGACCACAATAGAAGCAGAAGTAGCTCATGAGGTAGAATAATGAAAGATGTACTTTTAAGTTTCATTCAAATATCATGGGTCAAGTGTTAGAATATCATTTGTTATATCATAAGGGGATCTTATTCCTAAGTCTTTTTGTATTGGTTTTCCATATACCAACAACATGGTTGAGTATAAAACACTCCTTATAGGGCTTCATCAAGAAGTACGGTGGAACATCCAAAATTTATTATTCCATGGTGATTCATAGCTAATCATGGCTTACATCACTCACCAATACCAGATGAAGGATGATAATTTGTTACTATACAAAGACATGGTCGATACTCTCAAGCAAAAAATTACCAATATTCATTTTGAAAGAATACATCAAGCTAATAGTAAAATAATTGATGCCATGGCCACTATTGGTTCCATGATTTAGATCACTAATAGAGCCATGGATTATCAATTTCTTTTTAAACATATATTATCACTAGAACATGAACAATCATCCATCAAATTAGTTTGTGACATTGTTGGTTCCATGTCTCCCTAGTACTCTAACATATAGACCTATCTCCAAGACCATATTTTTCCACATGATCTGTCATGTAAGAAATAAAAAGCCTTCATCCATAAAGCCTCTTCTTATACCTTACTCAAACATCATTTGTATCATAAAATCTATGATGAAACTCTACTTTATTGATTACCTTTCACATAATATAGATTAGTGTTGAGGTAAGTTCATGAAGGAGTGTGTGGAGTCCACACTAGTAGGGTAATATTATCCAAAACATTACTACGTACTGGTTATGATTGGTTGACTATGGAAATAGACATAGTTGAATATGTGAAGAGGTGTGTAAAGTGTTAGAAGTATGCTAATTTGATGCATGTTCTATCCAAGGTGCACAAACCACTAACAATACCATGGTCATTCTTAATGTGGGGACTCTACCTCATAGGAAAGATTAATCCTACATCCTCATATGGCCATAAACATGTCTTAACTACTACCAAATATTTCACTAAGTGGGTGGAAGACATTCCTCTCACTTACATAACTAGTAAGCAGGTATTCAAATTCATATTTAACCATGTCATTTATCGCTATGGTATCCCCTCTGACATTATATATGATTATGGAAGATCATTTAAAACTAAATATGTAAAATCACTTTGAACCTAATACCATATCCAACAACATTTCTTTATCGCCTACTACTTATAAGGTAATGACTAAGTTGAGGCTTCTAAAAACACCATTATCAACATTCTAAAGAATATTATAAATGATGTTGGTCGTAATTGGCACATGTAGCTATTTAATGCCCTTTTATAATATCGTACCACATTTCATATTGTAATTTGAACTACCTCTTATTCATTTATTTATGACCCTGAGGCCATCCTTCTTGTCTAGGTCAAGTTGCCTTCTCTCTATATTTCATTATAGCACATCATTGATGATGAGGACTACAGAGTAGCTCACTTACAAGAGCTAGACTTGTTTGATGAAAAGCACATGGCTACCTTGAATAATCTTTAGGAATATTAGAATATATTATGGGACCAAAATAACCATTGCATCAAGCATTATGAATTTGATCTTGGTGACCTTGTCTTAAAATAAAATTAGAAGAATGTCAATGTTGAGAGAAAGATGAAGGGAAAGTTTCAACGTAACTAGTTAGGGCCTTATGTAGTTATTTCTAACTACGGTTTTGGAGCATACAAGTTTGCCACTCTAGAATGAGATAAACTTGACAAACTAATGAACATAATGTACCTCAAAAATATTAATGCTTGAGGGACTTGAATTATTGTCTACAAGGATCATTTAAGTTATGCCACATTATACCTTTATTACACATGCTCGAACAATTTTTATTTTGTTTGTACTAACATTGTAATTAACCATTGTTTGTATATTACCTTTGTGTGTTTAGAATAGTTTATTTATTGGAATTTTCTTTGCTTTGGTTTGTTTATTTGTTTTGATTGTATTGTTTTATTTGTTTATATCTTTGTTTGTATGTTTGTTTTATTTGTCTATTTATTTATTTTATCTATCTTTGTTTGTTCTATTTGTTTTGTGTTGTTTAAATTTTATTTATCTTGTCTAGTTTATTTTATTTGTATTTTGTTTGTTTATTTTGTTTATTGATATTTTGTTGTCCGTTGTTATTTGTTTGTGTTTATTTATTAGTGTTTTATTTATTTGTTTGCCTATTAGTTTTTTGTTCATTTGTTTGTATAGTTTATATAGTTTATTTTTACTTTTTTTTAATTTATTGTTTGTGATTGTTTTTTTTTATCTATTTGTTGGCCTTGTTTGGTTATTTTGATCATGTGTTTTGCTTGTTCATGTTATTCATTTTTATCTGTTTGTTTATTTTGTTGATTTGTTTCATTTTTATTTATTTTTTCTATTTTTATTTAAATTTTTGCCTTTTTACTTCTCAATTGTCGTAGGGCTATTACACATTGTTTACACTTAAGTTCTAATTATCCATATCTTGTGCTAAGGTTGTGAATGTTGTTTTTAGTCCTACACTTGGTTTATTTATTTTATATTTATAATTGGGATTTGATTATTCATATCTTATTCTTAGGTTGTTCATATTAACATTTAAACTAAGTTTTCCATGCTTAGGGTATACATTTCCATTTTAGTTGTTCATAACTATAATGCATAATATCACACACTACAACAAAATTCAAGCTAAAGAGACTATCAGATCAATGCAATGAAAGTAATTATTCAATATATGAAAATAAGCCAACTATCTTAACACATGCCTAAATCCAATTAGTAATATATAGATAAATATGATTTATTATGTGTTCATACAAATGTGTATCTCTAAATAAGCATACAAACATGAACATATATTATAACAAAACATCTCATATGCATGGCATAAGAAATAAATGAATAGATCATACATTATTATAAACATCAACAATGTCAAACATTTATTATGCTAATCAATGATAGTTATGAGATAAACAAGATAACTACATGGTGTCATATATATATCAAAGGAATATCATGTACATATATATCAGCCTCAAAGGACCCAAAACTGAATGTCAACATATCTCAAATGTCATATACATAGAGGATATATGCATATAACAATGGTGTCTTAAAATACATAAATATGCTAATATAATAAGTACAATGCCATATGCCAAAAACAATGCCATAATTACGTCAAAATGTTAAGATATATGTGCCCAACTTTGACGAAAGAGAAAGTTGATGGTGATATGGGAATATTATTAAGTGGGTACTAGTTTGGTGAAATGTTAGTAGATGCAAATCCCAATGGCCAAGAAAAATGGGCCTATAGTGAGTTCAGTAATGCAATGAAAAGGGTCTTGGCCATGCATAGAAAGCCCATCAATAATAGAGAGCTAGTTTTGAGAAGACAAAAATTATTAAATGAAGTAGGCTACACTCAACATTTTTTTCTCTATTGTAGTTATGTTAATGCATAGGTTTCCTTCCTCTATCAATAATAAAAGTTATAGTCCTCATGTCTTGTGGTATAAGTTGAAGTCATCCCTTCAATAGGGACACTCAAACAAACAAATAATGAAATGTTCTAAATCAATTTGTATCTAGAATTATTATTATTATTGCTTGCTAACCTTCATAAGAAATGTATATTACAAGAAAGAACTCTATAATTGTACACTTACCAAAAAATGTGATATAATTTTTTCATAAAAATACATCTAGTCACTTAGTTTTTATTCAAGGATAATTTTAAAGAGTCAATCACAAAATGACATACAAGATGTATAGTTATTCAAACTCTATTAAAATGTTTCAGTACCAATTATCTTTATACTAGATCAATGAAAATTTTACATTTCTTTTCAATTGAACACATGAAATGAAAATAGTTATGTTATAGGATTGCATGTTACATAATGGTATAATATTTTTGTTTCAATGAGGCACCTTCAAAATCATGCATGGTTATAAGGTCCTCTCCCATTATTTTTCACGTGCAATGAAATTTTGAACCTTTTCAATAATAAAATTGTCTATAAATTGAAATCAACTTATTTGATTAGGTTTTCATTGGTGTGAAAAACATATATATTGTTTATGCCTTCATATATTTCCAGAGAAAGATATAATGAAAGGATTGAAAACATTTATTATTATTTTTGGGCTAAACATTCACCACATTTGTATCTCTAATAAAATCATGGCCTATCAATCCCCCTACCTCTCCAACCTCACCTTGGATTGATCCATCACACCATTATTCATTTGAGTACTTAGGAAAATCTTCCATTATTTTAATTTGTCATCAACCAAGTTTGAAACACATCACTTAATATTGCCAAGTTTATAGGTTGGAATAGATTAAATAATCTAGCCTCACTAAATATATGGTTTGAGTTCAATTTGCTCACTCATGCCCACCAATTTATAAGTATGATAGGGTTACACAGTTGAGATAATCTTAACTATCAGGTGACAACTCACCTTTTATCCAAGGCTAGGGGCATGTGCCTTCCAATCTCTTTTTATCCATATTTACATATGCACTTTCTAAATTTATATATATATTTGTCCTAATATAAATTTTAAAGATTTAGAATGGTATATATTTTCAAATCAACTTAGTAATAGCCAAGACCATTACATCAATACACAAGTGTACTCCTAAACCTTATCCTTTCAATTTCAATTTGTTTAATGCTTTCAATTTTTAGATTATATGCACTGATTATATATTATAAGATGTTCTTGGTTATAGTTTACTCACTAGTAAAGCACTCAAGTTGGACTCACGCAAAGGCAAGGTGTGTTATACATACCCAAGTACACATTTATTATCCTTTAAACCAATAATTTCATTTCTAAAATAATAGGGGGGTGGGGCAGGGCGGGGTGGTGAGGGAGAGGTAAAGTAGATGATATTTATGAATTATATACACCTTATTAATGTACACTTACAAAACTTAGACCTTGGTTGTTCTTCTCAGTTATGGACATTTTCCACTTTTGTAAGTCTCACATCTACTTTATCTTGTGCCCCTTGGCCTATCTCTTGGTCTAATCAGTCTTATGTTAATGACCCAAAGATTCTATATTTTCTAGAATGATTAAAATATGATTAGCTTATGCCCCTATAAGTTCTAAGACTATACCTATTTTCTAATTATTAGGACACAAATGTCAATCCTAGACCCATGCATCGATGCTAGTGTCATACACTAATAAAGGTGTCTAGTGCCCTAAATTTATCTAATTTAAAAATGAAACATATCATAATGGTCAGACTAAGTGTTGTGGTATATATTGACAATCACTCCTCATTCATTCCTCACATAACATTCATACCAAAGAGGATTCAGTTGAGCAAAACTTTTATATTTATTGATATTTCTATATCAGTTATAGGGGATACACATCTACATGTATGAATTACTAAAAGAGAAGCCCTAGAGCCCACTTTGCCAAGTTACAATCTAGGTTACTATTGTACTTGATTTCCACATGTTGTGTGGCGTAGACACAATCCAACACATAGGGGAGAACTACATAATTTTGAGGCTCTCTTCAAATTATTGGCTATGTAGGAACACTCATTGATTGAGGGGTCTTTGGGGTAAGTCAACAATGTTAACCCACTAATCCATTTTTACTAAGGTCATTATGAAGGTGAAGAACTAGGGTTTTTCCATTTCATGAAGAGAGACAATCCATGACCTAGATATGAATGCACTAGAGCGAAGGTGAAGACAAGCCCAAAATCATCTAGGTACTCGCATCCTTTACTAATAGGTATTCCATACATGACACCTGCATCTAGTTTAGACAATAGCATCAACACTAACATCCAAGGCTAACACTAGTATTTGTGGCTCTAGAGGCACTCAACCCATAATTTTGTGATTGTTCGAGAGTCCTATTCTAGTCTACTTCCTATGTGTTTTAGATCTAGAATTGCTTTATCATCAAAACCAACTAAGTATATTATTTACTTGTTATTTCCATACCTATTATAGTTTTACTTCTTATTTTTAGTTTATCTCAGTTTAATAAATTCAACATATGTTGTATCTGAATTTATCATTTAATTGACTTGATATAAATCTGATTATCACCCTTTTGCATTGTCATTTATATATTATTAATCCTCTCTAGCCAAGTAGGATCCACATCCAAATTTTAAGGTAAAACACTATCAAGATTTAAATTGTTGTCGTTAAGATTTTAAGTTATTAAAATTATTTATACCTCTCTATTCTTGTGAAAAAATAAGGTCTAAGTATAATTCATGTAGTCAAACTTTATTATTTAGGGATAAAAGGTGAAATCATATCTCTCATCTTAGGTTTGGATTCATTCACAAACATTAGAAGTACATCAAACTCTGATTCCAAGCATGTGGAATATGTACTTGCAACTCTTCATGAGGTATCATAAGCCAACTAACTTGCATATTTATAATTCTCTTTAGACATTTTGAAGAATTAGATTAAATTCAAAAGATAAGGAATCCTACAATTCCATCCATCAACTTTGTAAAGCGAAGTTATGATCTTGTTTATCAATCTCTATTGAAGTGATCTAGAAAGTTACATAATATAAAAATCAACAAAAATCAAAATCAACAACATAATAGGGTCAGAGTTAATCACTATACGATTTTGACCTTGTAAGAATTGATAATCCATCAATTTTACCCTTTTTCTAAATAAAAGTTAGATTCCTTAATTTTCATTATACCAGTGTCAAAAACTTGCTTCCAATCTTAAAATTCAATTATAATCATCAATTTTATTCCTTTTAATCTTATTTCTCTCTATTTCTAGTTTCATTCATGTTGTTGTTGTTGTTGTTGTTGTTGTTGTTGTTGTTGTTGTTGTTGTTGTTGTTGTTGTTGTTATTAACCAAATCCTCAATATGTCATAAGTTTCTATGTTGGTTGTTTCATGTTTATCTTTTATTTCTCTACATATAATTAATTAGTCATCGTTGACCTCAAAATAGATTTTCAAAAAACATTAAATTATCAAAAGTAGGGTTTATATAAAATCTTAAAATATTTTGAGGATTATAATTTAACAAATAAATAAATAAAAATTTAAACTTTTTAATTTAAATGTTGGCAACTAATAATTCTTTTTAGGGTAACTTTCTATAAGGAACAAATCCACCTTAAGAATAATTATTCCAAATAATTATAATTTATATTTAAGTCGTTATATGAAGTTATAAGAAAGACCAATGATTATTAAAATATAAACATTATTCCATTTTGACAATTAAGTTATATATATCCTTTGATGTAAGGAGTCAATGTCACAGCGTTCATCATGCTCTTTATTATCATCATGGTGTGGTTTGTGATTTGTTGATGAAATGAGGCGTGTTTAAAAGTGGTGGTGTGGAATTCAACTTGTACATACAACTTACCCTTAATTTTCTTTAATTAGAGAATGATACAAATCTTATGCATTAAATTTGGAAACCTGACCTGCGTGATGTCCACATAAAGAATGTGTGAATGCCTTTCTTTATTTAAATGATATTTAATTAAAGAATTGTCAAAGGCTTTTTTTATTTAAATATATAAATATTATTTAATTGAATTCAGATATTAATGTCATGTAAGTCTAAGAATGGCCAAAGGATTCAAGAAGATAAAAAATAAATTTAATATGAAAAACGAATACTATATGTATTTTAAAGAATATTAAAAAAGGAACAAAAAAAACTATGAGAAAAAGATTTAATGAGAAGTAGTTAATATAAAAGAGGAGTACTAAATACATTTTAAAAAACATTAAAAAACAAAAAAACAAAATAAAGTTATGGGAAAAAAATTAATAAGTAGTTATTTTGATATTTGAGGGTAATAGATTTTGAAATGAATAAAATATATATTTTATAATAGATTTAGGTCATATTGTATAGATATATGTTTTCCTTTGGTGCTTCCAATTTGTTGTTTGGAAGTAATAAGTAATATTCTTAAAATTATTTATATGTGAAAAATTCAATTTGAGTGTTCTTTGTCAAAGTTGAAGTGCCTTATAAATAAAATTAAACATCTCTTATCCATGAGAATCTTTAAAAAGACAATAGTATCTTTTAAAAATCTTATAGTAGGTAAAAAACCTCAATACAAGATATTCATCACTTTCAAGTTTTAAGAAACATAATTTAAATATACACTCAACCTGTGAAAGGTCATCATTAGATTCTATTTAGAATTGATGAGTGAAAACCTAAAACTAAGCTAAATGGACTCTTAAGCATGTGATGGCAACTTTTTCATGTATTTAGGAACCAACATTTGATCCTTATAGAAGTATGAATAAAATTTGAAATAATGAATAAGTTTTAGTTTCAAAATCTCTTTTAGATTAAATTATGTTACAAATTTTAAATAAGATTTATTATTTGAGAATACCTATGTTAAATTTTTGTTTAGTGAGTTGAAGAGAATTAATATAAAATTCAAGGGGAGGGAGTCTTTCTATATTAATATCCAATTTGTGTAAGAAATCCATAACTATTGTCTAATAACAAGATCTACATATTTATATGGCAAGTTGCATAGAATAATGAAGTAACAAATATGAATATCTGCTTTAACTAGAGTAATAATCTATCATGCATCAAAGCCCATATGTAACATAGTGATAATATGGAAAACTAAACAGATAGAGAAAGGAAATACAATGAATTTTATAAAAATAATTGAGTAAGGAACCATTCTTTCAGCTCAAATATTCCTAGATAATATAGAGATGAAAACTCCTTTCATATATTTGAAATCTTATTGTTTCAAGTATGAACTTCAAACCTCACATCCATACATCAACATGAGAGTAACTAGTATATGGAAGGGTCGAATATTTGTCAAGATATCTTGAAATAGAGCTCAAAATGTTACCTTTGAAATGGTATCAATATTGCATATATTTAGTTAACTCTTGATTATATTGTAGGTACAATTCTTAAAGGTGATTCAAAAGAAACTACACCTAAATAGGTGTAAGAGTGAACCACCTCGACCCGTTATACTTTGTATATCAAATTTATTGTAGATGCTACTTTTTTTTATTATATTAATGAATGCCATGGGTTTTAAATTTTCAAGATTTACTTCAAAACCATTTTTATCATGAAAATTTCTCAACACATCAAGCTAATTTTTTATCATATATAAATTTGCGTGAATGTGTAAATGTCTATAAGAACTTGGCATGAGAAGGGTGAAGTGAGATGCCACTTTTTTAACTTATAAACTTTAAAGCAATATGATAGAGGATGTGTGAAGAGATAGAAGGTTAATTGTTGTTATTAAAATGAAATATTAATGATGAATTTGACATTTACTTTAAATTTAAATGTGTAACGTTGATTATATTTTTATTTAAGAAATTAGTATGAAAAGAGTGAAGTGAGATGTCATTTTTTTAATATGTGAGCTTTAAAACAATATAATACAAGATGTGGGGAAGAGATGGAAGATTAATTGTTGATATTAAAATGTAATATTAATGATAAATTTGATATTTATTTTAAATTTAAGTACATAAGATTGATTATATATTTATTTATAAGAATTGATTATAAATAAAATATATTCTTAAATTAAATATCTATGAAAGAAAAGTAAAATTTGACACTATTAAAAAGGCTTAAGTTAATATTTTAATGAAAAATAAATTGTCAATCTATATTATAAAAGATAATTTTTAAATAAAACTTAAGTGATTATGTAGAAAAGCATAATTATATTGGTAGAAAGGAGGTGGTGGGATGTATGCTTTAATAGTGTGATATTTATTAAAAATACATACAAAACTACAAGTTATTATAATTATCATAGGGTAGTTTTGATCTTAAATTTGATATTTATTGGATTATAATAAAAAATATTTCCTTTTCATTTGAAGAAAGGGATGAAAATATTAATATCTTGCATATACAGTGAAGTTTGGAGTGTGTAATTTTTTTGAGGTGATTTTGCAAGTCCAACATAGTGGTATAGTAAATATGAGTCTATTTTTTACTCATTGATAAGACATTTGAGAAAAAGATAATGGAGTCATTAATCAATATGATATGTAAAAAATTATATTTAAAATATCTCTTACTATTTTTTAGAAAGACAAACTAAATATATTTGATATACTACTTTAAATTATATTATAATAACTTATAGATTTTACCAATTCATATATAAATATTAAACTAAAATAATAAATTCATATATAAATATTAAACTAAAATAATATCTTTTTATATCAGGATGAGTAAATACATTAATAGACAAGGGAGTGCAAAGAGATATTGTAATAATGTGAATGTCTCTAAACATATTTGACCTTAAATTATATGTTTATTTGACATCTATACATAAGATAGTTTAGATCTTAAATTTAGTCTCTATTTGATCACCTTAGATTAACTTCAACCATAAATTTGATATTGATATTTATTTTATTGTTATATATATATATATACTATATATATTATATATATATATATATATATATATATATATATATTTCTAATAAAGATGATTTAAAAATCATGATATCATGAATATAAAATAGATTTTGAAACTTTTTTTTCTTATAAATATTTTTCGAGCTTAATTATAATGCAGTAAAATTGGAGCCATCTCCCACCATTCAAAAAAAATTTAGAGAAGATAATGAAACTAATAATCAATATAATATATAATGAATCTAAAATAAACATCTAAAAAGTTATATCTCTCAACATTTTCCAATTAAATAAGTTTAATATATTTATACTAATTATAGACACTAGAATTATGTTACATGCTTGTGTCACTCCCTATGTCGAAACCCCTCTTGATGCCCTTTTAATAATTAACCTTCCTAATTCATGTTTTCACCTTAAAATATTTAATTAAGTTAATTAAAACCCACTTATGCCACCTCACCTAGCCACCTCATCCTAAGACTAATTCTTACCCTCTGAGTCACCTTGACACTTAATCTCCTAATCCTAACTACCTATGACTTTTTCTTGCCCCGAACATTAATTCTTAAATACGTTATTCATAACCTCACATTTTTAATGTTTTCTAATGGACACCACACTTGGCAAGAGAAGGAATAGAAAATGGGCTAAATATATCCCTTTTACCTATTCTCATGCCATCGACATTGGTCAACCCTCGGTTGACATCAACATGATCACGAACGTCAGTTACTTAATAAAAATTCCAATTTGGTATTCGGGATAGAAAATCAATGATTCATGCACAAGCTTTTAGTAATCATAGCATCATACATCAATTTTGACATCCAAGCTTACCATTACTCTACATAAATTGATCTAGATCAAGAATTGATAAACTGCATAGAGATTGAACTCTTTATAACTAGAAGCACATGCTTGTCTTATCTATTCACGCAACAATTCACTAAGCCTCATCAAAGTCATCTATTTGATAGTCACAATTCACCCATTTCACCAACTAATTATATCTCAATTTTGTATAAGTCTTTAAATAGTAATTTTATTATTGATTTACACTATACTATTTATTATTTCATAGACCTTGACTCCTTCTGTGGAGAAGTTGTAAATCTCCCCACCTATTTCTCTCTACCCTAGCATAGCAACCCTCTGTCTAGACTCACCTGCGTCTTTGTCACCCCATTACTGACTCTTCCAAACCTCAAAACCTGACCATACTCCCATTTTCCCTCCCAAAAAATCCTTCTCTAACTCATTATAATACTACTACCCCAATCGACTTTGGCAACCCCAACTGACATCGATGACCCTAACCAACATTAACCCAACTGACATCAGTCCTTTAACTGATATCAATTACTATGTTTCTAAACCAGCAAACTCAAAATCACCTAAAAACCTTCCCAAAACATAGACCTAACTTATCAACCTACACTGTATTATCTTTTGCTACATTCAGACCTAGAAAATGGTAAACATCTCTCTCTCTCTCTCCTCTCTCTCTCTCTCTCTCTCTCTCTCTCTCTCTCTCTCTCTCTCTCTCTCTCTCTCTCTCTCTCTCTCTCTCTCTCTCTCTCTCTCTCTCTCTCTCTCTCTCTCTCTCTCTCTCTCTCTCTCTCTCTGAATGTAAAATAAGATCAAAATGTAGTGAAACATTTTGGCACACCCAGTGGGACACTAGAGTTTTCCTGGGTTTGTTACTTGTCTAGATATTCATATAGGTGCACTATAGTGAACTTTTAATTCCTTTCACTTTCTCTCTTTGCCTTTCTCAAAAACAAAATTTTGAACATTTTATTTTTTGTTTAAATAAAGAACTAAAATTTTCCTTCCCTATCATTCTCCTCTTCTTTTGCCTCTAAAATAAATTCATTATCTTCCTGCAAGTTAAAAAGAATACCTTATTTTATTTGCCTCTTGCATGAGAATTAGGATAGTGAAATTCATCTTCTTATTTTATTCACCATTGTTTTCATCTAAATTTAAACATTTCTAATTTGGGTTTAAAACTCACTTCATGTCATTATTTTACTTATTGTATTTAGCTTACCTGGTTAAATAAAGCATCATGAATTAATCATAGAACACAAATGTTACAAAACTAGATCACTCTCACAAAATTAAACATCTAAACTCACTTGAGATAAGGCCCATTGGGATTTCATCACCTAGTGGATCACTTTACCCTATCCAAAAATCCCACTTATATTTCACCACCAAGAAGAGGACCCACTCCATTCTCTGATGGAGTATAAACTCTAGATAGGTGGTATATTCTGGCTAAGTGGCCTAGCTCAACTTTGGGACCATGATGTGTGAGGAGTAAGCCCCTATAACAAGCCACATACCCAGTCTAATATAGATTTCCATTTAGCACTGAAACTAACATGAAACCATCCTTAGACTATTCATCTCTTACCTGTTTCACAAACCAATTTTACTCTCACCACTTTTTAAGGCATAAACCATCAAGAGACTAAAATTAATTCTTGAGAGTTAATGTTTAGTGGTTGCATGTTCCTTTTCTACTTCCTTTTGTCTTTTACATTTTTTAGTTAGGACATTTCCTTTATTAATTTATAAAATCTAAGCATTTCTACCTCTCAAATTCTATAGCCTTTGGTTTCAAGTTTTTTACATGTCCTTTATCCTTGCACAGACCTATTGTATCCTTTATTTTACCTAGATTTTACCTTTGGGGTTGCTAAAACCTTCAATTTTTTGCCTTTTTAGATTTCATAGTAACTGAAATCGATAAAACCACCAACATTGGTAGCCATATTACCTATCGAACATCATTCAAATAACTGATATCGGTGAGTATGTGCTTTTATAATTTTTATACTGCTTAAAACAACAAGTTAAAATTACCTACCTACCTACACTCAAACCTAGTTTTTAGATGCTCTATCACTGATACAGAGTCCAAGGCCTACCTTTATCCATTTTACATGGTATTGATGTGTACACAAGTCAAAATTCTTGCTAATTATGCAAGATGACAACCATTCCCACCTTCCCCTCTCCTTTCTGATCTATCATGGGGCATACTTGGGCTATACACAGAATACCCTATGACTACCAGTCCTAACTAGACCCCCCTTGTACTTGAAGGAGATCTAGACTTAGCAATATTTCTTGATCATAACATTATATCCCTTTAGCATTATCTCACCATGATCCAAACCCATAACACTGTGGGAGATCCCCTTTACGACATGCTAACTTCTTTGATGGAGACAGTTAAAGTTTCAGTGGTTTCCACCATTCCATATATGGTCACCCAAACCACTAATTCAACAAGTGACCCAACCATCAATAACCCTCAAAATTTAACCACCCAAACCACTTAGTCTCATCTTCCTAACCCAACTTCTGTAGTGGCTCCCTTATCCTCACAACCACAACTGAGCCAACCAAGTCAAACACCATTTCAAAACTTGGTAGTACCCAATCCCATCAAATCTTGCACCCATAATTAAAAGAGTTGTAACTCACCCTTTAACCCATGTAATTGTGCCACCAACCCAACCTCTGGTGATGGCACTTACCCAAGGCATTGTCTTTAAGCCCATAGAACAAGCCTCTTTCATTTCCACCCCTTAGCCCATGACTCATTGCCAGTATCTTCCATCTACACTACCATAACAAGGTGTGTTATATCCTACCTATAGCTCCATTCAAGCACCTTATAACTTAAGGGGTGCTCCTCACACCAATACTTCTCTTGATCTCATCAAGATGCTAATGGATAAGACGTCTAATCTAGAAACATCTGTGTTGCATTCAAAGAATGTTTTATTTTATGATCAAATATGTAATGAACCCATCCATCCTTTTCTACCTATTCTCCCCTACTTGATTCAGTGGGAACTCCCTAAATTTATTCATTTCTAGAGTAAGGAGGACCCACAATAACACTTACAAGCATTTTGACATGCTTGTTACCTAATAGGGCATGATGATGCATTATTGCTTTGCACTTTCCCTATGTCTCTTTTGGGTGCTACCCTAGATTCGTATAGTTTCATAACCTAACACTCCCTTTTCTCATTTATCCAACTTGCTCAACTATTCTTGGACCACTTCTCTATCAATATTTTTAAAAGGTCTCTATTACGGACCTTTATTCCATTAAACAGTTTGATGACAAGTCCATTGCTTAATTTGTCACTCATTGGAGAGGTTTAATCAATAATCTCTCCTTTTATTTACCTCAACTTTAGCTTATCGATATTTTCTCAAGAGCATTTGCCAAACACATCTCTTATACCCTCCACATCTAGACTTTTCTCACATTTGAAAAAGCTTTTACAATGGCATGAATGTTAGAGATTCAAGCTATAGATGAAGATAGGGTTAAGTTGCGTAATAAAAATACCAACTCCAAACCTAATGACTCTTCCTCTAAACCCTCTTCTTCCAATCAAAAATTTAAAAGGCTCCACCAATGTTGTGGTGGTTAAATTAGCTTCTTCTACCATAACCAACCCATCTAGGCCATCCACCTCATAAAATCCGACCAAACAATTCCAACAATAGTACGAACAAAGACAATACAATCCTATTGGAAAGTAATACACTTCCATTTTGGATAAACTATTGTAGCAAGGAGCTATTATCCTTCCCCAAATTATATCTCTTATACATTTTGATCCCTCCCATCCTATCCTAACTTGGTATAAGGAGGATGAATTTTATGGCTATCATCTTGTTAAATGCCATAATTGTAACAACTGTAAAACATTCAAAACCATTGTTCAGGATATGCTTTATAAAGGTGAGCTTTTATCTTGGATAACCCTAATGCACCTTCTAACCAAATCATGGATGTGTTCAAATAGCCTTTTCCTAAACATTATCTCATCAAACAAATGTTCAGGCCATGAATGATAACTCACTTGATCACAATATTCATATAGTTAATATGGTCTTCTCTTTACCTCCAATCCAACCTCTCCCATAATTGAAGGAGCCTATTTTACCTATTCCTCTTCCTAAAGTAGAGGATCTTGTTTCACCCATCCCTCTCCCATGTGTGGAGGGGCCTCTACTTATCCTTTTACCACACGAGGAACCTATAATGCCTATTTCTCTTGTACCTATTTTGCCTTTTCTCCTACCTTTGGAAGAGCATGCCATGCCCACTCCCCATCTTCATGTTGAGGGGAGCATCATTCTTATGTTTTTACCCTCTTCAAGAGCCTTCTTTGCCTACTTTTCCTCTACCAATGGAGGGCAGTGCCCCATCCACTCTTATTTTACATATAGAGGAGTCTGCATTACCTATCCCTACACTAATTGAGGGACCTATTGTGCCTACACCCGTTAAACCAATTTTACCCCTTCTCTTGCCAATAGAAGAGCACACCTTGCCTTCTCCCCATCTGCATGTTGGGGAAGCAATCATACCCATGCTTTATCCACTAGAATAACCAATTTCACCAGTTCCTTCCCCACCTAAGGAGGACCATGCCTCTTCTCCTACCTTAGTTGAAGAAGACCTGATTACAGTTCTTACTCATCTTTAGCCTAAAATAGCAAAAGCCAATACCTTCCCTCTTTTCCAATCACCTAAGTCTTCTATAGAATAAAATGTAAGGCCTATGGCAACTTCATCTAAAACCCTTATCATGGTTGGTAGTAAATATAGACTTTCTTAAATCCAAGAAGCTAGACCACTTGACATTTTGGGACTAACTTAAAGCTCCCTATCCTATGCAATAAATGGCATCCTTTACCACCAATCCTTTTTCTACCATTTACCCCAATGTTTTTGAGAAAGGTATAACTTATTTATCTAGACCATCATAAGCTTGACCCTCTATGTCATAACCATCACCATCATGGGCATCTGATATACTAGAACAAATAATATATTTGGGTGTTCACCTGATGTTTAATCTAAATCATCCATAGGTAAAGTTAAATTTGAATCCTTAACCACGAGTTGGATCTCCACGGCCTAAACCAAAGAAGAATGTTAAGCTTCCTAGGCCTCACCATTCCACTCCTCCTCTACCCTCAACTTTTCCTTTTATCTTCGGACCCCATCCTTCCACTTTAGTTGGAGTGCTCTCTTTCCAAGCAATACAAAAGGCAAAGCTACATCTACTTTTGCCTCTACCACTTAGTGGCCCTTACAACATCCATCACCTTAACACCTACGACTAAAAAGGTGTCAAAAAAACTAATGGCTATGCCTTCATCTAAAAGGGTGACACACAAAACCACATCCATGCCTTCTAAATCAAAAAAGGTGTCCACCCCTATTGCGACAATAAGTGCTAGCCCACCAGTAGGCTCTCAAGCCTCTCTCCTACACTAGTTATT